>VXAC01008789.1:13213-35283 GCA_013399225.1 Rhipidura dahli | reverse complement strand
CTGTTTATCTTTATTTTTTCTTTTACTGTTTATCTTTATTTTTCTTTTACTGTTCATTTTACTATTTATCTTTATTTTTATTTTACTGTTTATTTTTATCTTTAATATTTATTTAAATTTCCTATGACTGTTATATTTGCCTTTTATTGCAGTACTGTATTTAATGGATTGCCCCTGTTGTTTGTCCCAGGCCAGGGCAGCCTGCAGAGCCCAGAGAACATCCAGGTCCATGCTGTGAACACCAATTTCACTCTGAGCTGGAACTACAGCAGCACTGACCCCGATGTGAGGTTTTCAGCACAATTCCAGGGGTGAGTGGGACCCGGGCACCTCTGCCCCTTCTCTGTGTTCCAGGGCATCTCCACCAACTGCTGGGCTGCTTCCTCCTGCCAGCAGCAGCTCCCAGGGGCTCTGGGAGGCTGGGAAGGGGATCTCTTGCAATGGAGAGGGCTCCTGGTGCTGGCCTGAATCTGTCTGACTCCTGTGAGAAGCCAGATTGTGCCCTGTGTGATAAAGGCAGAGCTAAATGCTGAGCTTGCTGGTAGTTACAAATGGAATTTAGATTTATTTATTCTCAGATTTGTTGATTTATTTTTTTTTAACTGTGGCCACACACAGAGGATCTGAAGGGATTTTCAGTGTAACTTCTGACTCATTTGTCAGTGAGAAATTGTCATTCTTTCACCCACATTGCTCAGCTGCAAGTTTAATCCCCAGATTAAATGACTGAAGTTTTGTTTAAAAAGCTTTCTGTGGTTTCCTTCAGTTGCTCCATACCCCAGTCCTTTTGCACACATTAGCACAGACATTTTATGGCACTTCCCTGACAAGTAAATATTGAAGAACATTTCTGAGATAAAATCACTGAAGTTCTGAGCAGCCTGGGACAGTGGAAGTTTCCCTGCCCATGGCAGGGGTGGCACTGGATGGGCTTTAAGGTCCCTCCCAACCCAAACCAGTCTGAGATTCTGTGATTTTGGATTTAAAAAAAAAAAATAGCTCTTCTTTTCCAATATGTAGGTGACAACAGCTGCTTTGAAGATAGATTTACTTTTAAAAATATAAGACTGGTCTGAAAGACAAGGTAACAGTTGAGAATAAACAATTACTGCTGCAAGTCTGTGCCTTCTTTTCTTGGCCAGGACATTTTAAATGTCTGTATAAATCTCTTTCTTTATTGAGGTGTGTTAATTAAAAAAGAGTTGCTGAAAACCTGATTATTGCTGAACTCCACTTCTCACCTCTGTGTTTTTATTTTCCCTTAATTTGCATTCCTGGCTCATGTTATAATTAGTGGCTTTTTGCTGGAGTTATGCTCCTTTAACCACTTCTGTCAAGACTTTAACATTTCTTCCAGTGAATTATAAAAACCTTTGCCAGAATAGGAAATGTGATAACACTGAGGATGTAATTCTGTGTTCTGGCACTTCCAGGATCATTTATTAGGAGATAACTCTGATTGCACTGGTGCTGGTGCAGCATGAAGATGATATTTATTAAAGTGAAGAGGCAAAGAAGAATAATCTCGGGGTTCAGCTGCGGGTTGGATTTATCCCGGGGCTGCTGTGTGTGTCCCGGGGCTGCTGTGTGTGTCCCGGGGCTGCTGTGTGTGTCCCGGGGCTGCTGTGTGTGTCCCGGGGCTGCTGTGTTCCTCCCGGGGCTGCTGTGTTCCTCCCGGGGCTGCTGTGTTCATCCTGGGGCTGTTGTGTGTCCTGCAGGTCGCAGCAGGAGGACGGGGACTGGCAGGAGCTGCCGGGGTGCCAGGCTGTGGCTGGCACAGAGTGTGACTTCTCCTCGGCCATCTCAGAGTACTACGATGCCCACCTGGTGCGGGTCAGGGCTCGGGCAGGGGGCTCGGTGTCGCCGTGGTCTGAGCTCCTGGAGATGGTGCCCTATCAGATTGGTATGAGCTGGGGGGTTGCTGGCACACTGGGCTTCCTGTAGCACCTGGAGGGGGGGGAATTGTGCCCCTGTGCCCTGCTCAGGTGAGATCCCACCTGCAGAGCTGCTCCAGCCCTGGGCAACAACAGCAGGAGGATGTGGAGCTGCTGGAGAGAGGCCAGAGGAGGCCCTGGAGTTGTTCCCAGAGCTGGAGCCAGGCTGGGACAGCTGGGGGGGCTCACCTGGAGAGGAGAAGGCTCCAGGCAGAGCTCAGAGCCCCTTGCAGGGCCCAAAGGGGCTCCAGGAGAGCTGCAGAGGGACTGGGGACAAGGCATGGAGGGCCAGGAGGCAGGGAATGGCTTCCCAGTGGCAGAGGGCAGGGCTGGATGGGATCTTGGGCAGGAATTGTTCCCTGGCAGGGTGGGCAGGCCCTGGCACAGGGTGCCCAGAGCAGCTGGGGCTGCCCCTGGATCCCTGGCAGTGCCCAAGGCCAGGCTGGACACTGGGGCTGGGAGCAGCCTGGGACACTGGGAGGTGTCCCTGCCATGGCTGGGGTGGCACTGGATGGGCTTTAAGGTCCTTTCCAACCCAAACTTTCAGGAATTAGGGATTGTGGACAAACCACGTCACAGCTGGTAATTGGAGGGCAGGGAGGGTTTCCCAACAGGAACATAACACCAGGCATCTGCAGGTCATGGAGTGTTACAGTTCTGTCTTTTCTGGAAAGGAAAAACTATTCCAAGTGGTGCTGGTTTTCTGACTGAATTTCCTGGCACTCTGTGTTTTCCCAGATTATTTCTTGGAAAAATCCTTTTTGACAGTCGATTTTTGTAGAATCCCAAACTGGTCTGGACTGGGAGGGATCTTAAAGCCCATCCCGTTCTACCCCCAGCCTGGGCAGGGACACCTTCCACTCTTACAGGTTGTTCCAAAAACTGTTTTTCTGGAAGTCTGTTCTTTTTCAGCAGTTCCAGTGTGGCCCTGAAGCCCTCCTTTGGTGCTGGATTTATTGGACTGAGCTGAGTTTCTTGCCTTGCAGGTTTTAGAATAATTTATGCTGATTTTTAAAAAAAAAAGTTTGCTGGTAATATTTCATTTTAACTGCTTTTAGAACCAGGTGATGGTAGTTGGTTCTTAGGTTAAATTTCTATTTGAAACTGCCTGAGAGTCATGAAAATTTCATATGCTGTAGGTGATCATAGAAAAGAATTAAAAATAAGATACCATAGACAGGTATTTCAGGTTTGTAGTTGTAAACTGCTTTTGAGGTGTATTTTCTCCAAGCAGACATGTTTAATTTCTTTTTTTCTTCCATATTTCCAGCTCATATTGGTCCACCAGGACTGGACTTGCAGTCCACAAATGGAGCCATAAAAGTTAAGGTTTCTCCTCCAGAAGCAAATCAGGGGAAAAAAATGTGGATTGATGATCTGAGTTTTAAATATAACCTGGTCTTCTGGGAAAACTCATCACATGCTCAGGTATGAGCCCTTCTTTTTTTTTTTTGTTATTTAACCTGAACAGAACTGTCAGAGGTGGACTTTCATTTGTGCTCTGAAATGGAATTGTTTGGTTCTGTCACTGCAAGTGCTCCTGTGTGGTTTGAAAGTTGGGGGAGGTGAGTTTTTTTTGGTGGGGTGATTTTGTTCTTCTGTAGGATTGTTTTACTGGGATTTCCCTGATCCTGGGATTGTTTTTGAGGTGTTGTCATTGTGAACCGGTTTCCAAGGCATTATGTGTGTCCTGTAGAGCACCCAGAGCTCTCCTGTGAAAAGAGGGGAGAAACTCTTCCTTTTTTAATCTTTTTTAGGGAAGTGGGTGTCAGCTAAATTAAGGTAGGGATTGAAATGCAACCTGTGTTCTTTTGGGAGATCAGATCAAAATCATCACTTCACACTGGACCTGGAGGGGCTGGAGTGTGTCCAGGGCAGGGAAGGGAGCTGGGAAGGGGCTGGAGCCCCAGGAGAGGCTGAGGGAGCTGGGAAAGGGGCTCAGCCTGGAGCAAAGGAGGCTCAGGGGGGGCCTTGTGGCTCTGCACAGCTCCCTGACAGGAGGGGCAGGGGAAGGAGGAGAGGAAATGGCCTCCAATTGCCCCAGGGGAGGCTCAGGGTGGAGACTGGGAACATTTTTTCCCTGCAGAGTGGTCAGGCTTTGGGATGAGGTGCCCAGGGAGTGGTGGAGTCGCTGTCTCTGGGAGTGTTCAGGAGGAGTCTGGATGTGGCCCTTGGGGACAGGCTTTGGGGTGATGCTGCTGCTGCTGGGCTGGCACTGGGTGCTCCTGAAGGGCTCTGCCCACCTCTGGGATTTTGGGATTACACATCAAAGGAGCACAAGGTCCACAAATTGTGTAAAATCTGGGAAACCAAAAGCAGGGAGGTGGCAGAGGAGGGGGGAGCATTTTGGGGGACTGAGGGATGGGAATGTCCTGGTTCACTCTGGAATGTCTGAGGGGGGAACTCCTGGTCCTGCCAAATCCCTCCCCACTTCCATGGCAAAGGAGCCTGAAATGTTCCTTCCTCTCAGTCACTGGCCAAACTGGAAACTTGCCTGTTTCCCTTCCAGCTCAGACATTGTCCTGCTTTCTCCATTTTACCTTTTCAGGTGGGATATTGTACAAAGGGGCTGAAACCCTGGGAAATGACAATTTAAAAATCTCCCTGGGGAGGCACAGTTCCCCTCACAGGCTCTTTGTGGTTGTTTCTTCCAGCTCCAGAATAAAAATGTTTTCCCTGTTGACACCATTGAGGACCTTGCCCCAAACACCACCTATTGCTTCAAAGTTCAAGCAAATCTCCCCTTGGAGGCAAAGCAAGGCTTGTTCAGCCCCATCAGCTGTGTGACAACCACCCAGAAAGGTACCCAGGAAATCAGTTCAGCTGCAGATGGTGGCTCAGATTAAACTGGCAGAGAGTGAGTTGTTCTGAAGCAANATATAAAAAATATATATTATATGCATTTACCCTTCTCAATCAACATAAAACATGTCAAGGGTGGAGTTTTTAATTGTACAAAAAGCTTTTTGCCATGAGGCAAATTTTGCCCTGAATTTGTAATGTTAAAACAAAAACTGCTCTCTGTGTTTTGGAAAACTCTGTTTTTAAATAATAACTGAATCAGGAGGAAAAGCAAAACAAAAGCCCTGGGGATACTTGGCACTTAATGAATGCACAGAGAGTTGAGCTGAGCTTAAAAAAATACTGGTTTTACATAATCCTTGGGGAATGATTGTTACAGCTGCAGAAGAAAGGCTGTGAGGGAACAGTTTGCCACCTTGGGGTGTAAAATTAAAAATGAAAAGTTTTTAGATGTTTATTTTAGGAAAAAATAACAGAGAAATATTAGAAATATTAACAGAGAGTCAAATATTAGGTTGGACAGGGGTAGTACATCATAATTAGTTGATGGTACATCAAAATGGAAGTAATGGATAGTAAATGAAAATTACTTTATGCATAAAATACATTAATAAATTCACATCTGTATTTTTTTAAATGTTAAAATAATATATGTGTATTTTTTAAATATTAAAATAATTAATACTTATGTATTTTAATAAAATGTTACAATAGCTGATACATGCAAGTTTAAATTGTTTTAATACAATATTAAAATAATTGATACATTCATATTTTAATAAAATATTGAAAATGAAATTAGAACGTGTAATAAATACAGATGTGTATTTTATGTATTTTTCTGCTTATGTTGTTCCCAAACCAGTTTATTTCTGCTCCTCTCAAGATTTAATTTTTTTTCTGAATAGATTTTTAGCTGAGTTTTGATTGAAGGCTTAATGTGATGCTTTACACTGCAGGTCACAGGCTGTGATGTCTTTATGGTGAACAATCTTTGTATTTTCATTATTGACATGAGCAATGTCCATTCTCTGTCCATAACAGGAAGGTTTTTTTGGTAACTCTGGGTTTTCTTTTCTCCCCTGAGCAGTGAATGACCTTCTGTGTGCAACCAACGTGAGGGTCCTGGCTGTGAACATGAAATTCTTCCTGCTTTGGGATAACCAGGGCGAGCAGCAGGGCACCTACAACGTCCAGTACCTCTTGTGAGTTCAGCCATTCCCTTCTCTGCTGTTTTAAATCCCAGTTATTGCATTTTGCAAATGTTTCCTAGGAGTTAAAATGAAATATTTGCATTTTGCAAATGTTTCCTAGGAGTTAAAATGAAATATTTGGTGGCTTTGTGTATATTTTGTGGCTCATGTGGCTGTTAAAAGAATTCCATGTAACGTCTGGGGCTGGGATTTCAGGGGACTGGGCTGCTTTTGGGAGTGTTTAACACCTGATGGGAGGGACCCCTCAATGCTGAGTAACATTTTTAAAGGTGGGAAACTTGAATTGCTTCGTGGCTGTTTGGTTGTGAAGAAATGAGATGAGTGAAAGGGAGGGAAAATGCTCCTTTGGTGCTGGGGGTTTCAGTTGTCAACAGCTTGGATTTCTTCTGGGCAGCCCCAGATGGGGGAGAAAACCCAAGGCAGCACATCAGAACCACATTGAATCACATTAAAAATGTTGTATCACATAAAAAACCCATCAAGCCATATAAAAACCCCACAGTGTCATGTGAAATAACCCCTGTATCACATCAAACCCCATCACATCACAGAAAAAACCACTGTATCACGTAAAGAAAATCATCTAAAAATCACATTACATCAAAAAAACCAAGGAGTGCCATAAAACCCCCCATCATATCCTGTAAAACCCATTGAATCACATCCAAAAAATCACATTAAGATGCAGTTCTATAAACCTGTATCTCAATCTCCAGCTGTTGCATAAATATTGTGGCCAGCACCTCACTGAAGAGGAGGGATCCCCCTGGCATTCCTTGGGAATTCTTTTGGCATGGCAGAAAAATAATGGACTGCACAGAGCTACGTGAGAACTTTTCACTTGGATTTTCAGAACTTGTCCACCCCACATTTCATTTTCTCTGCTGAGGTTTGGTTAAGCCCTGATTTGTATTTCTCAGCCCTTTTATCTTCACTGTCCCACACAGAAATGTGGCATTAAAATGCTCTTTTTTTTTATTAATAGAGGCATTGTTTTTCCCCAAAACTGAACCAAATTTAGCACAAAGAAACATGATTTTCTTTAGAAAATCAAAACTCTTCCCTCTCTCCTGCAGAGGGTACCAGAAGGAGCTCAATGAAGATTACTCAGACAAGTGGATCAGCGTCCCTGGGTGTGAGAACATCAGCAGCACCTTGTGCAACTTCTCCTCCATCATCACCACTGGATTTTATTACCTGAGAGTGCAGGCCAGGGAGGGACACAACAGATCCTGCTTGTCCAGAGAAGTCAGAGTAGATCCTCTGAAAACAAGTAAGGAAATTGTTTCTTTAAATGTTCCTTGCTCAGCAAATTTGTGCAAAGGGTCTTTGTGAGCTGAGAAGAAACTGGAGAGGGGATTTCACAAGGCATGGAGGGCCAGGAGGCAGGGAATGGCTTCCCAGTGGCAGAGGGCAGGGCTGGATGGGATCTTGGGCAGGAATTGTTCCCTGGCAGGGTGGGCAGGCCCTGGCACAGGGTGCCCAGAGCAGCTGGGGCTGCCCCTGGATCCCTGGCAGTGCCCAAGGCCAGGCTGGACACTGGGGCTGGGAGCAGCCTGGGACAGTGGGAGGGGTCCCTGCCCATGGATGGGCTTTAAGATCTCTTCCCACCCAAACAGAATCCCAGGATCCCTGAGGCTGGAAAAGCCCTCCCAGCCCATGGAGTCCCAGCTGTGCCCGATGCCCACCTTGTCCCCAGCCCAGAGCACTGAGTGCCACCTCCAGCCCTTCCTTGGACACCTCCAGGGATGGGCACTCCAAACCTCCCTGGGCAGCTCTTGCCAAGGCCTGAGCTCCCTTTCCATGAGGAAATTCCTGCTGCTGTCCAAGCTGAGCCTCCCCTGGCCCAGCCTGAGGCCGTTCCCTCTCCTCCTGTCCCTGTTCCCTGCCAGCAGAGCCCGACCCCCCCCGGCTGCCCCCTCCTGTCAGGGAGCTGTGCAGAGCCACAAGGTCCCCCCTGAGCCTCCTTTGCTCCAGGCTGAGCCCCTTTCCCAGCTCCCTCAGCCTCTCCTGGGGCTCCAACCCCTGCTGACTGTCATGTGGACACAGATCCATGGAGATCCCAGGAAAAATCACTTCTCAATGATAGTGACATTAAGTCAAAATTCTGTAACTGTCTCCACAGAGATATTATAGCAGGTTTTAGTTTTTATCTCTTAGTTTGTAGTTTTTAGCTTTGCACTTTTTTGTTCTTGTGAGAAATATCACTTTACTAAAATGTTTTACTTTGTGAAATAATCCATCATAAACATCAAGAAATGTTGCTGTGTTAGTGGGGTCATATTCCACTTCCTGAGGTTGGAATCAATAGTTTCTTCATATATCTTCTCTCTTGTCAAAACTCTTGATAATTAACTAATTCTTTTATGAGATAACAGTGAAAATATTTGCAATATTTCTCAGAACCTGATATTCTGTATAAAACTATGAAATTTGACTTTTAACTGGATGTTTCTTAAAATCTCTCATGGATTTCACTGACAATATTTGATGCAATACTTTTAGTTGTATTTTTTCAATTGGATTTTAGCTTTTTTTGTTTGTTTGTTTTCAGATGGAATTGGCCCCCCTGGTGTAAGGCTGGACTTCTGTGACACTTTGCTCCACATCCTTATTTCTCCTCCAGGAGGATCTGAGACTGAAGTCATGAGGGACCATTATGACTTGTCCTACAGGATCTTGTACTGGAAGAATGTCTCTAATGAGCAGGTGGTATGAACTAATTAACTACAATACAAAATTGATTCTGACTTGAATCCCAAATTTCAGTTCTCCCTAAGGAGCTCCTTTCCAAAAGAAGCACATTTGTGGTGTATCAAAAGTCTCAAAGAAGTCCATTTATTGGGCTTTTTAATGGATGCTTCTATCAGAAGCTGATCACTGTGACCTTTATCACTCAGTGGTTGAGATTTTAATGTGACTCTTTTACAAGTATGATCAGTGTGATTTTTATCTCCCAGTGATAGGTCAAAGTCTCAGTTTCTGTGCATGTGGCTGTGTGCAGTGTGGTGGGAAAAGCTCACCAAACACTGAAGCCCTGCCTGCTTTTAGCTCACATTTCAATGGATCTTTGCATGTTCTTTAAATACTTCTTAGAGTGAAATATTTCACAGTGATTGGTAGAAGGGGGGAAGAAGAGAAGGAAACAAACTGCAACAGGAAGGAGTTTCCTGGAACCTTGGAATTGTGACATTTCAGAATGGGGGAAACAATTGGTTCTTGCCCAGGAAGTGTTTCCTGAATTTTGCTTAGGAGCTGACAGGCTGGTTTATTGATTTAATTTAATCTGAGTGCCCAGGGAGGTGGTGCAGTCTCTGGAAGTGTTCCAGAGGCATCTGGATGTGGCCCTTGGGGTGGTGATGGTGGGACTGGATGAGCTTGAAAGTCTCTCCAGCCATGATGGTTCTGGGCTTGCAGCAGTGTCTGACATTTCACAGAATTATTTCTCCATCAGCAGAGGCTGCAACTCTCACCTGTTGGAGAGCTCCCTGTGCTGCCATTGTTCTCATCCCTCCTTGTTCCCTTTTCCCAGGAGGAGCTGAAGCAGAAGGAGGTGAAGCAGACCATGGCCACAGTCCCTGGCCTCTCTCCCTCCACGCTGTACTGTGTCAAAGTGCAGGCCTTCTCAGAGCCCTACAACAAGAGCAGTGCCTACAGCCAGCAGGAATGCATCCAGACCCCTGCAGGTGGGCAGGGCTGGGCAGTTGTTCCCCCTCTGGAAGTGCAATTGTTGCCCCTTCACTGCAGACTCACAGCTCAGACCCTCTGGCAGCACTGGGAGCTTCACTTGGCAGCCTTTTATCTTGGGAGGGAGCAGGGAATCACCCAAATCCATGTGTTCAAGGGATATTTTATTCCTGAAACTGTCTTAGTCCTTCTGGGAATCTCCTGTGCTGAAAAGTGAGGGGAGAAATCAGATTTGTTAGGGCTGAAAGCTCACCTTGGTGGAAGTGAGAGTGGGTGGATTGCACTCTTGACAGAAGAACAAGGTCTGTGGTGAATAATATTTATTAACACAATGTGTAAACATAATATTTATTAACACTTGGAAAATTTCTGACTCTCCAAACTCCCTTAAAGCTAAGAAAATGTAATAACAGCAATGCCTGGCTCACGTTTAGGATCCATTTGTATTGTGGTCCTCACTGCTGGGTCATGTGAAGCCTAAAAACAACCAAATGCTACTTTTGACTTGAATAAGATAAATATTTCTATCTCTTTTAGTGGGTTTACTCTTCTCCTTATCCTGCTGTTCCAATGAATCTCTTTAAACCCCAGGCAGTGCCTTCAAGACAGACCATGCCCTGCCTTTCCCACATTTTTATACCCCAATGTGTAAATCTTCCATTCTTTGATCATAAAATAAGACCTGATTATCTCCCTTGGATTGCTTGGAAAGTGGCTGCTGGTGTCTGGTAATCTTAGCATCACCAACCTCCCCTGAGTTTGTTGAGATATTCATGGAATCATGGAATGGTTTGGGTGGGAAGGACCTTAAAGATCATTTAATTCCCACCCATTCCATGGGCAGGGACACCTCCCACTGTCCCAGGCTGCTCCCAGCCCCAATGTCCAGCCTGGCCTTGGGTACTGCCAGGGATCTAGGGGCAGCCCCAGCTGCTCTGGGCACCCTGTGCCAGGGCCTGCCCACCCTGCCAGGGAACAATTCCTGCCCAAGATCCCATCCAGCCCTGCCCTCTGCCACTGGGAAGCCATTCCCTGCCTCCTGGCCCTCCATGCCTTGTCCCCAGTCCCTCTGCAGCTCCCCTGGAGCCCCTTTGGGCCCTGCAAGGGGCTCTGAGCTCTCCCTGGAGCCTTCTCCTCTCCAGGTGAGCACCCCCAGCTGGTGGTGCTGGGCTGATGGTGGGACTGAATCACCTTGGAGGTCTCTTCCCACCTTGGGGGGTCTGTGTTCTTGTATTGGGAAGAATTTTGTGGCTTCTTCAGGCAAAATTATCTCAGATAATGCTGATCTCAGCATCAGTTTTCAACCTGGTGTCCAAGGCTGGGTGATATGTGGAAATGTTGAATTATTTGATCAGTTCTGCAGCACTTCTGGAGTTGTGCTTTAATCTCTGCTGGTTCTGAATTCCTGGACTGAATGGTTTTTATTCCCAATTTTAGGTACATCTTTACCTCTGATCATTTTTGGAATTTTCATGGGTGCCCTGCTGGTTGTCCTGCTGGTGGCCACCCCTCTTGTTTTTGTGCTCTACCAAGCCTACAGCAAAATCAAATACGTGTTCTTCCCCTCCTGCCAGCCCCCCCTGAACATCGAGGTGAGCTCTGACTTCCCAGTCATTAAACAGCTTCTTTTTAGGAAAATTAACTTTAAACATCATGGGAAAATGTTCACCTGTTGTCCTGTGGCCTTGTGGGTCAGCCAGGGGTCATTTTAGAGGTTCTGACCGTGGTCTCCAGACCTTTGTCCAGTTTCCAGCTTGGCACAGGTGGTGCTTAGGAGGAGGGACTGTTCTGGAATGACCAGGGCAACACTCAGGTGTGTTGAAACCTCTAAACCTGGAATTTCCTTTAGTCCTTGTGTGGCCTCTTCAGGCTCTAATCCATGAAATGTTGTTCTGTGGTGTTTGACAACAGTGAGGGCAGGAAAAGGATAAAGATAAAATGGAGTCACCCTTTAGTGGTGGATTCTGTGAGTGCAGGTGGGAGGTGGGAGCTGGGATCTGCTGCCAGGGAACAGGGACAGGAGGAGAGGGAACGGCCTCAGGCTGGGCCAGGGGAGGCTCAGCTTGGACAGCAGCAGGAATTTCCTGATGGAAAGGGAGCTCAGGCCTTGGCAAGAGCTGCCCAGGGAGGTTTGGAGTGCCCATCCCTGGAGGTGTCCAAGGAAGGGCTGGAGGTGGCACTCAGTGCTCTGGGCTGGGGACAAGGTGGGCATTGGGCACAGCTGGGACTGGATGGGCTCCGAGGGCTTTTCCAGCCTCAGGGATCCTGTGAACTGAACTCCATCCTAATTTTGAGTTGGTGAATTTAGGGCAACAAGTGCTGTGTTAGGGGCAGAGAACCACACAAGGCTGCTCAATATGGGCACAGAATCCCAGACTGGTTGGGTTGGAGGGACCTCAAAGCCCATCCAGTGCCACCCCAGCCATGGCAGGGACACCTCCCACTGTCCCAGGCTGCTCCCAGCCCCAGTGTCCAGCCTGGCCTTGGGCACTGCCAGGGATCCAGGGGCAGCCCCAGCTGCTCTGGGCACCCTGTGTCAGGGCCTGCCCACCCTCACAGGGAAAAATCTGATAAATCAGACTGAAGTGTTAAGCAGAATTGGTAGTTAATTACTTAATTAAGTATATCATTATTATTTATGAATGTTTGTCTCCTCCCCTTCTGCTTCTGTCCTCAGGGCTTTGGAGCTCAACCTTTCAGCAGCCCTTACCTGTCCACTGCTGAGGAACCCGTGGAAAGTTGCTGTGTGATTGAATCCATGATCACAGAAGAGGGAAATCAAATTGATTTTATAGACTACAAACATTCCAAACAGAGCAGTCGAGACTCAGGGAATTATTCCAACGATGACAACACTTCTGGGAGCAAAGGATCCAAAGAAACATTGGAAAAGGAAATGGTGTAACTTCGGGAGAACAGAACTCATCTGTGGGACCGTGGGGACTTCACAAACACTTCAGTCCTCCTTACAATGCCAGTCTGACCCTGAGGGGGACACTGTGGCCTTTGGGACCCTGAGGGGGGACACTGTGGCCTTTGGGATCCTCAGGGGGCACTGTGGCCTTTGGGATCGCTGTGTTTGGGTTTCCAGAGCTGCCATTGCCAGGGGGAGCTCCTGACCCCTGGGCTGGGAGTGGCCCCAGTGTCCCCACTCCCCCGGGGCTGCCATTCTGTGCCAGGAGCAGCTCTGGGCACTTTCTCTACTTGAAGCTGAGGGGCTGAGCAAAACCTTCCTGTTCCAGCAGAGCTGCTTCATTCCCAAGCTTGGTGTGGAGTTACTCCCACAGTGTTTACACAGCCAAAGGAAATCCCTGCTGGACACAATCCTGTGGAGTTGTCCTGCTTCCAGCCCCTGGGCAGTGCTTGGCTTAGCAGGTCCAGAGCTCAATGGAGCAAGAGGAGCAGCAGTGAGGAGGGATTGGATTCCTCACGGGATTCCTCATGGGATTCCTCCTGGATGTGGCTGGGGATGCTCCCAGTGCTCGTTCTGTGTCTCGCCCCCCATCCCTGGAATGTCCCAGGCCAGGCTGGATGGGGCTTGGAGCCACCTGGGCCACCTGTCCCTGGCAGGGGTGGAATGGGATGAGCTTTAAGGTCTCTCCAAACTCTTTCTGGAATTAGCAGGAGCCACGTGGAATTTAGGAAAGGCCTTTAGCAGAGGGATGAGCTTGGCACTCAGAGCTTTCCCAGCTTAGTCCTGTCTTGCCAACAGACTTTTCTTTGGATAAATGTTCAGCATGTGCTGCAGTTACATTTCAATTCCCATATTCCTTATTTTCCATACTGACTCCATTGTCTTCTGGAGCCATTTTTTTAAAGTACCTTATTTTTTTATGAAGAAACTGCTTTGGAGTCAGCTGGGTTTGAGCATCCCATGGGCTCTTGTTGTTTGTTCTAACAAGGAACTCCTGGTGTTTACATATCCTTTTTTTATATAATTTTGAAGGTGTTACCTAATTTTATAAATTTACTGTCCCTGTGTTCATTGAAGAACATAATAAATTTTGCACATTCGCTTCTTTTCCCTTCTTGGTTCTGTGTGGTTTTGGTGTAGAGGCATGGAAGCTGCCCTGTGGATAATTGGGAAGTTCCCAGGAATTGTCTTTCCTGAAGAACCCAGTGTGAAGGATATCGTGGAGTATCACATATGAATTATATCACCTTAAATTGAATGAAGGCTGTCTTGGCAGGAGGTGGGATTTGGACAGAAGTTAATTCATGGGGAGGGTTTCACTGCCAGGTTTGAAGCAAAGCACCCAGTGAATGCTTCTGAAAAAGGCAGGATAATTCCCAGGCAATCCACATTTTCCTCTGGAATGCAGAACCACATGGATGCTAATAAATAGATATTTATTGTACTATTATCATTATATATTATTTTATATTATTATTTATATCATTATTTATATCATTATATATAATATTTTATGCTCTAAGTGGGCTCATAGAAAATCTTGTATCAGCTCTTTCCAGTGTGGCCAGAAGGAGCAAAACCAGAACTATAAGATGGAAAAACTCCTTGTTTTAATGGGTATTTAAATATCTAATATGAATATTTTAATAATAATATTTAATTAATCTTTTTAATAACTCATATTTAAGCCGGAAAATTAATTCCTTAAATACCCAAGTCAGCCTCACTCTGATTTTTCAGCTGTTTCCAGAAATACTGGAAAAAGGATTTGACCGAAATTGTACAGCTCATAGAACAGTTCATCTGAGAGTATAAAGGAACTTTGTTTATAAGGATTTGTTCAGTTCCAGGGTCTTGCTGAGGAATGTGGCCTTTTCCTTGTCCAAAATATTCCCTACAAGATGAGCTTGGGGCTCTTTCCCAGCCTCAATGATTCCATAATTCTGTGATCTCTTCCCTTCTATGCTTCCAACAATGGAATCCTTCCAAATGCCCTGGGTGAGGTTGGATTTCTCCCTGTGGATGATTCAAATCTCAGGGGAATTCCTCAGCCTGGGGGTTCCTGAAACCAGGGATGCTTCATCCACGTGGGTGCTGTGGGATAAATTCAGTATCAGCTTCCAGCCCCGGGGAGGGAGAGGGGGTGAGGCAGCAGTTTTGTGTCCTGGGGTTGGGAGCTGAAAGGACTCCAACATCTGGGAATGATTTCCCACGTTTGGTCCCACGTGCTGTGACTTTCCCATGACTTCTGCCTCTGGAATGGATTCTGTGTTATTGTTAGGGTTTACTTGTTCATTTATATGTGATTGGGGCTTATTTATTATTAGGATTTATTTATAATTTATTAGGTTTTATTTATTGTTAGCTTTTATTTATAACTGGTTAGGTTTTATGTATTATTAGGTTTTGTTTATTTACATATAATTTGTTAGGTTTTATTTATTAGTAGCTTTTATGTATTCAGAATTGATCAGGCTTTATTTATTATTAGGATTTGTTTATTTAGAATTGATTAGGTTTTATGTATTTATCTATTATTTGGGGTTTTATTTTTTTTTTGTAATTGGTTAGGTTTTTTTTATTTATTAGGTTTTACTTGTTTATTTTTTTAGAATTGATTAGGGATTGTTCACTTATCATTGGGATTGATTTATTTAGAATTGATTAGGTTTTATTCATTTATTAGGTTTTATTTATTTATTTAGTATTGATTAGTGTTTATCAATTTCTTTATTATTCAATATTTCTTTATTAGGTTTTATTTGTTTGTAAATGGTTAGGTTTTATTTATTTGTTATTAGGTTTTACTTGTTTATTTTTTTTAGAATTTATTAGGGGTTGTTTACTTATTAGGGTTGATTTATTTTGAATTGATTAGGTTTTATTTATTAGGTTTTATTAATTTATTCAGTATTGATTCAGGTTTCTTCATTTCTTTATTAGGTTTTATTTGTTTGTAATTGGCTAGGTTTTATTTATTTATTATTAGGTTTTAGTTGTTTGTTTAGAATTGATTGGGTTTTATGAATTTATATAAACATATAATATTTCTATATTATGAAGTTTTCCCTTCCCCCTAAGTTCCCTCCCTGCAGCACCCAAGGAAGAAGGGCAGGGATGTGCTTTAGGAATCCCAAAGCACCCAAAGTGCCACTTCTGGGCAAAGAGAATTATTTGCCATTGCTGCCTGTGCCAGATAATCTGAGTTTCCTGTAAGACTTGCTGCAGTGATTGATCATGGACTATTTTAAATAAATCTCTAGGAATTCAAGCAGAATTACCTGCAGTTTTTGTAGCAGGATTTATCTGAGAGGAGTGGTGGCCTCAGGAAATCCTGGTTTTCATGGCAACTGATAGTTCCTCTCTTGTTTTCCCATCACAAAAACCTCTCAACCCTTAAAGCTGTCATTGTACTAAAATTAACATTTCCCTAAAACCCCACGCGCCGTTGTGGGCAGCCAGCAAAATCGGTTAATTTGGCTGCTTGGAAAATGTTTTGGCAAACTTGAAAAATCTGTGGTTTGATTTTACAAGAGAATCCAAAAGATCTGGAGATCACTGGACTGCAGCTGCTGGCTTCTTTGGTTTTTCTTCTTTCCTTTGCAAAGGAAACAACGGGAACACCAGGAAATCCTGATTTAATAGCGAGAGGCACAGCCTGTGGCTGTTTATTCAGTGATGTTGATCCATCCCAGCACCACAGTTAAATGCAAAATTCCTGTAATTAGCAATTAGACCTCAATAAAAGCAACCCATGATGTGGTTAATACGGCAGAGAACCAAAGAAACTTGGGCTGGAGCATGATTTTCTCATGGAGACTCCTGGAAAATTCTGTATTTTTACATCACTTCTACTACTACTATTATTATTACTATTAAATTTAGTTTTCTCTTTCCTGCAGTTTCTGGGAGAAATCCCAGAAATCCCAGTACCAACTCCAGCCCCGTTGCCTGGGTGATGCCTTTTCCCTGAGGCAGCAAAAGCAAAGCGTTTTCTCAGCAGAAAGGTGTCGATGGCAGCTCCGCTTGGCTCTCAGCTTTATTTCCTTCCCTTCAGGGGTGGATTTCTTTCCATCCAGGCATTTTTTGGGAAGGCTGAGGGGTTTCCTGGCACGCCTGTCCTGGTACCTGAGGCTTGGAGCTCCATCTGCTGACCTGGTGAGAGCAAATCAAAAATCAGAGCCACTGAAGGGTCTGCAAAAGTGATTCCATTGCATCGCTGGAGCGAAAACACACCCAGGAAATTCCATACCTGGAAAGCTGAACGATGTGGACTCATCTGGGATCCTCCCCTGTGGGAATGGGGATACATTTAAGGTGGATTTTAGCTTGTGTTGGCACTAAGGTTGTAAATGTACAGGTGGGGTCCAGTCCCAGCTCCCCTTCTCCCAGCCCAGGCTCCCAGCCCCAGCTGGCTCTGACACATCCCTGCAGCTCTGGGTTGACTCTTCCTTCCTTCCTTCCTTCCCCTGGAAAAACTCTTCCTTCCCCTGCCTGCCTCCCTCACTGCACCTGGACTTGTTTATAAAAGCAGCAGTGTTCACCTCCTCTCACTTCTGCCCAGCTCCTTCACTGAGTCACAGACATTTTCTTTTCACTCTTTCCCAGAAAAATGCCCTTTTTTGGGGTTGGGGTTTTTTACAAGGCCCTTGGTGACCTCCAAGAAGCTCCTTCATGTTGCTGCTGTGGCCACTTCTCCTCATCCCTCACTTTGTCACAGGGGAGGCTCAGGTTGGAGATTGGGAACAATTTTTCCCTGCCAGAGTGGGGAGGCCTTGGGATGAGGTGCCCAGGGAGTGGTGGAGTCGCTGTCTCTGGGAGTGTTCAGGAGGAGTCTGGATGTGGCCCTTGGGGACAGGCTTTGGGGTGATGCTGCTGCTGCTGGGATGGCTCTGGGAGTGTGAATTTTCAGTTTCCAGCACCAGTGTTCAATCAGAGACAGATCCTTTGGGTGTGTTCCTTAAATTAATCTGTTTTCATCTCCTACACATCCCCGTGAAAACTCCCCCACCAAAAACTGCATCCACGAGGGATCCTCATCCAGAGGAGCCCCGGAGCTGCTCCAGGGCTGGAGCCCCTCTGGAGCCAGGCTGGGACAGCTGGGGGTGCTCACCTGGAGAGGAGAAGGCTCCAGGGAGAGCTCAGAGCCCCTTGCAGGGCCCAAAGGGGCTCCAGGAGAGCTGCAGAGGGACTGGGGACAAGGCATGGAGGGCCAGGAGGCAGGGAATGGCTTCCCAGTGGCAGAGGGCAGGGCTGGATGGGATCTTGGGCAGGAATTGTTCCCTGGCAGGGTGGGCAGGCCCTGGCACAGGGTGCCCAGAGCAGCTGGGGCTGCCCCTGGATCCCTGGCAGTGCCCAAGGCCAGGCTGGACATTGGGGCTGGGAGCAGCCTGGGACAGTGGGAGGTGTCCCTGCCATGGCAGGGGTGGCACTGGGTGGGCTTTAAGGTCCCCCCCAACCCAACCAGTCTGTAATTCTGTGGTTCTGCCTAAATGTCACTTCTTGAGGAACTGATTTTTTTTTGGCCACTGTGATATTTTGTTACAAATATTTACCACTCTCAGTATCACGCCCAGACACCCAAAATTAAGGATTAACTGCAGACATCAAGACAAGTCTTTGCTTAGAAAAGCTAATCAGGCAGACAAGTTCATTCCTGGCAGATAAGGGTTGTTTATCTCTCCACATAAGTAGATCTCTGTTTACTCTTCTCACAGAAACTGCTCTGATCAGGCACTGCCTGACTGCACTTCCTCTGTCTCCAGCAGACGCCATTTCATCACAGATTCACTGTAAATGAATCACTGAACTCTTTTTTTTTTTTTTTTTACTTTAAGCCTCACAGAAATGCAGACACACAACATGCCCAAAGGGTCTGGAAAAACCTGGCCCAGCTCTGAATTCACCAGCAAACCCTAAATCCTGCTCTAGGTCAGAGCAAAGAACCCACAAACCCAGGGAGGGAGCAGCTGCTTTTTTCCTTCCTGATCTCTTTGTGACCTCTCCTTTTGGCAGGCACAGCCTGCGTCACCTGAGCCTCATGAAATCACAGAAACCCAGACTGGTTTGGCCTGGGAGGGACCTCACAGCCCATCCAGTGCCACCCCTGCCATGGCAGGGACACCTCCCACTGTCCCAGGCTGCTCCCAACCCCAATGTCCAGCCTGGCCCTGGGCACTGCCAGGGACCCAGGGGCAGCCCCAGCTGCTCTGGGCACCCTGTGCCAGGGCCTGCCCACCCTGCCAGGGAACAATTCCTGCCCAAGATCCCATCCAGCCCTGCCCTCTGCCACTGGGAAGCCATTCCCTGCCTCCTAGCCCTGAGTCCCATTTGCTTCTGTGCTGGGAATGGGGACAAGACCCAGCTCTGTATCTGCTGCTGGACAAACACAACTATTTCCCATTTTCTGCTGGATATCAATGCTGACTGACACTCCTGTGCCTGCAAACTCTTCCCTGTGCTGCCACATGGAAATGCCAAGTGTGGCAGCTCCAACTTCCCAGTTAAATCTCTTTCCTGGGGTGACATAATTTCCTTAACCCTCTGTACCTGCACGTTTAGCTATGACACCTTCCAGGGCCTAAAGGGGCTCCAGGAGAGCTGCAGAGGGACTGGGGACAAGGGCTGGAGGGACAGGACACAGGGAATGGCTTCCCAGTGCCAAAGGGCAGGGCAGGACTGGAAATTGGGACCAAAATGTTTTTCTGAATTGGAAATGCCTCTTTACACATCTAAATAATTCTCCATCTACCTCTAAGAGGCCCCAGCTGGCCCACAGGGGTCCAGATCATCCCAACACATCAGCAGAGCCACCACAGCAACGTTTGCAGCAGGAGGGTTTTCGGCTGACCTGACCAATGTGGGTTTTCTGTGGGAATTTTTTTCCTTTTCATGTCAGGCCAGCACCAAACAACTCAATTCTGTTTCTCCTCCAGGATGAAGATTAAAAATCCAAGCTGCAAACACCAGGAGTGGTAAGGAATGAGGTAAGAGTTTGAATAGCTCTTGGTATAATGAGTCTGGAATTTGTTTAAGGCTTTCTGAAGAGCAATTTGAATAGAACAGGGGATCCTTCTTGCTTTTCTTCCTGGTTTCAGTTTCCTTAACTACCTGTGGCTCTTTACACGAAAAGAGGGACAATTGAGGAACACAAGGCAGGGGGCTGATTTCTCTCCCAGACCACTGTGGTCCTAAAATTGTTCACATCCCGATCACAGCCTGGGTCTGGCAAAGGATTCACTTCCCCTCTGTGTTATTTTTGGACACCTCCCTTATCTTTTTGTAGATTCCTTTTTTTTTTTTCCAAGATTCTGCCCCAGAAATTTGGCTGCAGGAAAATCACAGGATCATTTATCCCTCACCCTCTGATTTGACATTGACTTTACTTCCTTCTCCCTAAGCTCAAAGATGAGAAAGCCAATACACAGAACTATCCCTGAGCTCCTGTAGCTTCTGCAGATTCCCTGGGTTATTGATATTATTTTTTTTTTCGATTGGATGTTGCATTAGCTCTAGCTCTCTCTCCCCTCTGTCTGCATTAAATCACTTTACCCTCCATTCTTCCCACTCTCCTTAAGCTCCTACTTCCAAGGAATCATCCCTCATCCACTGATGGTGAAAACCACATCTTCCATTAACCTTTTCTCACTCTGACCTCCCTCCCACCAGACAGGACTCCTCCAGGAGAGTAATTTCTTGGGCTTTGACTTATTAGGAAGCTCCAGATAAGCCAGAGCTGGGGTGAAACCAAAACCCTGCCCAAGTTTCCCCTCTGGTTTGGCAAAGGTCAAGCAGACATGATGAGTTCTGGGATTTCTGTAACAAAGCAGAAGGGAGGAGGGAAACCCCACTGCTTAAGTCATAAATCGAGTTTCTTTAATTTCGAGTTCCTCCACGTCTCCTTTGTCAATCAAACTCTCGTTAATTAAGGTGCCTCTCAAATTGAAGTGCCCTGTGAACGCTCGGGTTTGCTGTTCAGTGTTCCTACTCAGAAACAGCAGGGGTGTCACAGCCTGGCTTGGCCACCGGGCCCGCTCTCTGAGGCACCCTGACCGCTGGAATTCCTCCCCTGCCCTCGGATTAAAGGCGATTAAAGGATCTCTGTCGGCACAGGCTCCAGGGAAATCCCGGAGGTTTCAGCAGAGCCCAGGGAGAGGTTTCACCCTTCCCCGCAGGGCTCGAGGTCGGGCAGGCTGGGTGCACACAGGCTCAGCCTACACCCGTCTGACTGATCCCTTCCACCCCATTTAATGCTGACTATCAATCATTAATCAATCAATCAGCCAACCAACCCGCCGGCTTGTCGGTGTTTCCTGCTTCTCCCCTTTTTTATTCCGCTCATCCTCCGCGACCGCGTTAAAAGCCGTGCCCGAGGCTCTCACCTGCCAAGGCAGGAGCTCTGCCCCGCCAGCCCGGGCCAGGAGAGGCAGAAATCTCTCCCTCCATGGAGGAGGAGCTGAACTGCAGTGAAATCCAGCGATTCATCAGCTCGGGAATGAGCCTTACGGGCTGAACTCGGGCTCTGCCTGCAGCCGCTGCTTTTCTTCGGTCACAAATCCCATGGCAGCGCTGCCGGCTCTGCTCAGGGACCCCTCAGGCAGCCAAGTATCATCTGAATTCATTAAAGAGATTTTAAGCATCCTCACCTCGCTCGGTTTGCTCTGTCGGCAGTCCTGCCAGCCACAGTCCTGCCGACATAACAACAATAACAAAATAGCAATAACAATAACAAAATAACAATAGCAATAGCAATAACAATAGCAGCAGATTTCCTCTCTGAAGCGTTTAAGAGACAGTATTTCGACTGTGTTCAGGAGTCACACGAAATACCCCTCTGCTTTATCCACTTTTAACCAAAGCAGTGCCGAGGCTCTTAAACCACCAGATGGCTGCTGGTGAATTATTTACACACGATCACATCGTTATGTCACTGTCCAGGCTTTGGAAGGACGCAGCCTCCCGGCAGCATCTGCAGCATTTTTTTGTCACAATCTTTGTCACTAAAAAGCACATCTAGTGCTCTCAGTGGCACCCGGTGTAGATGTGGGTTACTGTCACCAGAGGCTGCAGGTTTGGGTTACTGTCACCAGGGGCTGCAGATTTGGGTTACTGTCACCAGGGACTCCAGATTTGGGTTACTGTCACCAGGAGCTGCTGCCGTGCCCGGTGCAGCCGGAGAAACCCGGGAATTTCAACCACTTCATGGCGAGATGTCCCCACATCAACCACAGGGACAGGAACAAGGGCAGGAACAGGGATAAGGATTGGGGCAGAGACTGGGGAGGGACACGGGGACAGCAAGGGAGAGGGGCAGAGGCAGGAGCAGGAACCGGGGCTGGAGAAGAGGAAGGCGCCGGCACAGCTACCCGGCCAGGACAGGGGGAAGGAGCAGGGGCGGGAGAGGGAGAAGAAGGGGCCGAGGCGGGGACAGCGACAAGGACAGACGCAGGAGAAGGGGCAGGACAGGGCTCAGGGCACCCCTCAGCACACCCTCAGGGCACCCCTCAGCACACCCTCAGC
>VXAC01008787.1:0-33835 GCA_013399225.1 Rhipidura dahli | reverse complement strand
CCGAGCCCTCCGCGGCACCAGCGTCCCCGGGGCTGCCTGCCCGAGCCTCTGCTCCCAGACTGGAATCCAGTGTGCCTTCACTGGGTCTCCAGGATGTAGATAGTTCCAAGTTCCCTGTTCTTTTGAAGCCTTAGAAAGAGTTTTGTTTTGTTTTTATTTTATTGTTCAATGCAAAAATTCTGCTTTTTATTTTTGTTTTAAATACAGTTGTCAGTTATTTTGGTTACCTTTGGAAAACTTTGTGGTTTCTGAGGGTAATGCTTTTCTGCCTTGCAAAAGAAGAGGTGGAGGGTGGTACCTGCCTTTAAAATGTCCATGTTTAATGAATTCTCTGCATGGCCCAATGTGATGATGGTCTATAAACACGTCCATTATCAATATCCAACAGTACAATATTTACACCTATTGCTGACAAGGACATCTGCACTCAAACTGTGTCACAGGTTCTTGCTCAGTTTCAGCCTTTTAAGACCCAAGTTTGGGTGGCAAAAAGACACCCAAGTTGAGCTTGGAAACAGCTCTGCCTGTCTCTTGTGGTGCAGGGATGGGACTCACAGGGAGGATTCCTTCTTGAGTTGCTTTTTGGCACTGGGGTGGATAGTGGTAGAAACCTGCCCTGGGTCCTTGGGGTTACTTTGACAGTGTTGTGAGTATGAGAGCTTCCAGGGAGAGGAATCTCTTCTGATGAAGGAGAGATTAAGTGGCTGACCTGGAACATGAGGCACATTTTGCATTTGGATATTTGCCTGCAAGCACTGGTGGTCTCAGTGAATGTCCAAGAGCAGAATTTGGTACCAAAGCCAGGTCTCCCTCTCAGTCACACTCTGGGATGGGCCCAGTGACTTAGAAACCTGTCAAGGGAACACAAAAGGGAATAATGAGCTGTTTGCAAGCACTTTTCCCTTGCCACAGTAACAGTGGAGGCAGCATCCACAGCACTGGTGTGTTCAGTTGGCACCCTTCTCTACCGAAGGATTTCTTAGATATTAATCTTGCACTATGGCTCAAAGAGTTATTTTTTCAGAGAATCATGCTTCTCTGAAAAAAAAAAGCAAAAACCCAAACCCTCCAAGTCTCACAGTCACCTTTTTGACAGTCTTTGGATCAATGTTACTTGTACAAGGTATCTAGAACTGTTAAACAAAAGGTTTTGTTTGCACAAGCAGTTTCATTGTGCCTCAAACACAGCTGAGCAGCGTCCTTACTGCAGTCATATTCCCCTGTATTCCCCCACAATCCACTGTATTTCAGCATGACAGCAAGTTATCAGTAATGGTCATAAAACGGTCAGTAAAACGGATGCTTGATATCAGGGAGAGATTCTGGGATCTTCATTTATCACCACACTAGTCCAGTGTGTTCAGTTGACACCCTTCTCTAACCAAAGATTTCCTGTTGTGTGACAGCAGCATCCTGCCATCCTCACATCCAGGGGTGTGCCTGCCTTAGCCCTCTGCTACCCTCTGTCACATCCCTTCCTTCCCCCTTCTCTGGCAGACCTGTGGGAGTGTGGAGAGAAAGATGGTATCCCAACAGAAGTGTGATTACAAGCTAGAATTATCTCCCTTTTCTACATGATTTTGTGATGTAGGGGCAGGTCTGCACAAGTTCAGCAGTGCCCCCTTTGTAAAATACCTGTTTGTGGCTTTGAGGCTCAAGGAAACGAACAGTAAATAAATACCAGCAGAATGCCTGCATTTCCAGAGGAGTTTCTGTAGAAAGGAGTCCTGCCACATGGAAGCCTGGAGTCCTTCTGCCTCCTGGCAGCTCAGGACCACTGGGGATCATGGCTGAGTCTTCCTGCACCTTCAAGGGACTGGCCTTTGATGTTGACTTTATTAAAAGCCTTAGTGCATTTCAGGGATAAGCTGCCCTAATGAGTAGAAGGAAGGTCCATGTTCCCCCTCCCTATTTTACCTATCAAACTTTTTTTACCCCTCCTCCCTGGAGTTGTCCCTGCACAGAGCAGGAGGGTTGGAACAAAACCATCTCTAAAGTCCCTTCCAACCCAAGCCATTCTGTGATTTTATGAAATAATAGGAAATTTTAAAGAAATCCATTCTATTTCAACCTCAAGCCAGGTCAGGGGCATGCAAAGGTATAGGAAGGATGCTAGTTGTTTTCACTTGGGCCTATTCTAGGACATGAAAAAGATGACAGAATTAGTCTTTTTGTTTTCCCTGTTCATTTTGTCTGCCAGCTTTGACCTTCTATCAGTGAGGAAAACTTTAATTAAGGGCAGTAACTGACCATCTGCTCAAAATCAGTGACCAGGGGTGTGAATCAGCACCACAGACATACAGAGGAGTGACTTTTACCCTGATGCCAAGGGGCTGGAGATAGCACTGCCCTGATAGCAGGGCTGTGCTGGCTGTTCCTGTGGCCATGGGCTTTACAGAGCATCAACCAATGGCCTCGGGATGCTGCCTGGAAGAAGGATTTGTACGGATTTGCAATTACTTTCTCCCAGAACCTGAGTCAGGTGTGCTGATTTGCACTGTCCTATTTTTTTTTTTCTCTCTTGTAAAATGCATGCAGGGGAAGATAATGTACGAGCAATTCCTGGCCTCTGTTAAGTGTTGCCTGTCAAACATATGTTTCTGGTTAGCTCTGCTGCCTCTCCCAGAACAGCCAGAGCTGCACAGCTGCCTGCTTAGAGTACAGTTGCATTCAAGTGCCACAAAGTGGCAGCAACGCCGACCTCGCTGACTGAGCCAAGGAAGAATTAGAAGTTTCATCTCCTGGGTGGCTGTGCTTTATTAGCTAGCAGTTCCACTTGAGAAAATGTGCAAAGCTTTAGAAAACAAATACAGATGTGGTAAAAGCAGCCAGCAAAAAAATTTAAGTGGAGCATCTGGAACAGAGTACTTGGGTTTGCAAAACTGCACTGCAGTGATGCTGAAAAGAGTTCCAAAACCAGTTTCAGCCTAAATGAGGACAGAAACCCCCATTTAAGGGTGGAGCAGTTTGGAGCTAAGAATTTCCCAGGCATTTGTTCTAATTAAGCTCGAATGGGCTAATTGGCTGAGTTTTTATCGCCTGTTGACAACTGAATCTCGGTGTAACTTGGTGTGGGAGCCACGGTTCCATCCCATGGGATCGTGCTGAGCATCCTGCAGCTGTCCCAGCAGTCACAGCAGGGACACAGCAAACAAGGTGCACGCAGCTGCTTCTGGTTCTCATCCTGGTTCAGGGCAATTAGGTCGGGCTGGAGTTGGGAAACCGTGCCAGTGTTGCATTCCGGGTACTTGATTTTATCTTTGGCAAACCTTTATTTACTCAGGAGTTACCCCAGATGGGGCCTGACTTCATTCCTCAGTGATTGCTGTTTGTAGATTTTTTTGCCTCTTGATGTGTGTTTCATGCAGCTTGTTTCCTACTCCTAGAAGAGAGGGAAACAATCCACAATTCAAATGTTGCAAGTGGAGATAAGGACACAGAACTGAGGTCCTGCAGCCAGGACATAGGAAGGCACTCTGATTTTAAGTAATTGCACACAAAAGTTCATGGGAAGCAAAATGATCTCTAAATCTGGTGCTTTAATAACCTTAGAACTGCTGGGCTGTCTGCATCACTATTGCTCACCCTTGAATGCCGTAAGAGGCTGTTCACCCAAGTGCTGGTGCCAGTCCTGCTTTTATTTAATTACCTTCCCACTTCTCTAGAAGAGCCTTACCAAATCACAGGCAAGAGTTTCCTTGGTTTTGATGAATAAATTGTTTCTGACATGTCCAGTCTGCCCTATGGGCATAGTATGTTAACCCTACAAGGGTTACCAACACTGCAGCAACTGCCCCCAAATCCCACCGCCTCTGAAAGGTCCTGGAGACAGGCAGGGATCCCTCCTGGCTGGGATCATTGCTGCCTCCTGCTACTTCTCCCGCGCAGCCTCCCGAGGCCGCTGGTCCGATGCCTGTTGGTGCTGAATAAACACACGGTGCGTGTTTATCTGCCAGGGCGCGCTCGGTTTTCCGCAGGGCTTGCATCCCCCTCTGCAGGCAGGCGTTTCTAGTGGAATCATTTTCCCAGCCGGCGTTCAGGGAAGTCTGCAGTCTTTCTGATAGGAGTGCACGCATGTATTTGGTTTATATTTTAAAATATGCAAATATCATATGCTTTGCCTTCTAAAACTTTCTGTTCTTAGCTGAGCATTTTTAGCAGGATGACAAATCCAAAGAGTTCTGCTGCCAGCATGGCTCTATTAGGAATGAGATTTTTTTGGAAGTATTAAAAAGTATTTGAAGCTGGAAAAGTACAACCAAATGGACCACAATCCCCTTTGAACGTAAATAAGGTGTGTGGGGGTATGGCCTGCTGCCATTGCAGGGCTGCTCTGTCCCTCAGCACGGAGTGGGGGGTGGGAATTCCTTTGTCATCACTGTCCCCTTGCCAGGACAGCTGTTAAATCCCAACAGCTTTATGTGCAGGTAGGTCACTGCAGTTTGTCACCAAAGTAATCCTGTATTTTTATTTCTTTTCATACTTTGTCATCATTAGCACATTTCCAGCAAGGGTGTTTCTAAAACCAGTTCTGTACAAAATATATTTAGCTGTGGTGCCATCCAAGATTAACAATGTGGGACTGTTCTGGGAACAGTGTTGTTCCTTGTGACCCTGCTTTGCAGTTTTCTTGCCAGTCCCTAGGGATACACCTCCAGAGGCCTGAATATGAGTGTTGGGGTGGGGGTGTGCATTGATATACAAATGAGATGCCTGTTTTAGGATCCTGTTCCGAGCTAGTACCATGTGATTTCCAGCTCTTCCCACACAGCAAAGAGTCCCAGAGCATTTGCTGTAACCTGATTTCCCTGCTGAACACTTCCCCTTTTGGTGCCTGGCAGGTGCTGTGGTTAGTGTGGTCCAGGCGTGAGTCACTCACATGCTGCACCCATGGGTGTCACACTCTCCTACCAAGAGGAGAAATGGATCAGCTGGCAACCTGCACTGCCAGGCTCCTTGGTTTCACAGTCAGGGTCACTCAGTAGAAAACTCGAGGTTTTTGTTAGCCAGGACATCCAAAGAAGGCAGAATTTAGTCACAGAGAGGGAACCTTTATCCCTCCTTTCCACCAGTCAGTCAGGTGAAGAGCCACAAGGGTAACCACATTCTTGAGAGGAGGGCAGTGGGTGGAACAGCCCATGGCTGCAATGCAGAATTCTCTCTGCTAACAGAAGCTTCCTGTTGAAAAATACACATTGCAGAAACCAAATAATCCTCAATGCTGTAACTGAGGATGCAGCAGGCCCCCCACACACAATAAACGAGGTGATCTGAAGTACAAATATTTTATTGCAATGTTTCATTATTTACAGTACCGTTCACTTTGTCCCTGGGTGCTACCAAAGTGCACAGCCATTTTCAGGCAGGGAAGCTAAATGATGGTAACTCAGCAGAAAAACACGAATGTGCCTTGCTCCCGCTGTCCTGCCTCTTCCCTGGTCCTGAATGCAGAGAAGTTTGCTGCTCTCCCTGGGCATTTGGAACAACTTGGTAACTGTAAAACTTTGGTCACAAAGGATTGTCACTTGTTGGTCTGTTCAAAGTGATGCAGAGCTGTCATGCTGCTGTCTCAAGTTTTGATGGAAGTACTGGTTTATTACCAATTATCTTTCTTGCTGACTCTCTTTGGTTCATTTAAGGATTTGAGGTCATCTGTCTGCTCCCTTAAAAGAGCCAGTACCTCGAGAATGTTACCAGAGTTGCTACTGGATACTGAAATCAGTCATGTCTTCTAGAGTTGCACTTAAAAAGTTTTACACAATACCACAAATTTTATTATGCATTTCCATTTTGTATAAAAATGGTGATTCAAACACCACTGAAGCCTACATTTTCATGCAGTACCATCTCAAAGTAGGACAAAGTACACTGGTTACTTCAGGAAGGACCTCTCAACAGAAACTCTCCTTTGGAGAGGAAGGTAATAACTACAGATTTTATTGAAGACTAGAGAATCCCAGTATTCCAGTGGCTAAACTCAGGTCAAAAATCTTTCCAGTGCTCTAACAATTTTATTAGTTCAAGAAAGTACTTTTTAAGAGCAATTTCCACTGCTGTCAGCATTCCCTTGGGAGGTGAGCAGTGAACTTCTCTGCCTCAGCTATCTCCGTGTGCATCAGGGATGTCGTTACCTTCTAAAACATGAGACACCTTCTGTTCCAAAGCTCTTGTACAACTGGGAAACGTTTAAGACTCCATTCCAGGAAATAAGTTATATGAAATGGCACGCAAGCCCTCCAGAGAACACGCAGCAGGGTTGTTGGGGAAGCTCAGCAGCAGGAGCTGCTGTGGCTCTCCTCACCACATGCCTGATTGATTTACAGTTCAGTACTGAGTCCCTGCAACAGCTCCCTCAAATGATTGTGAAATTACAGCTTCTCAGAAATGGGATGATTGCAGTTCTTGGCAGATTTTTCCTGTGAGTCACACTTTTATTCCATGTTTTCACAGGCTTTTGTGTATCACTATTGATAGAAAGCCACCAAAAGCTTTACAGTTGCAGAAGATACCATTTTCACATAGAAAATGCATTTGATGTATTCCTTAACCTATCATACAAAACACAGTGTTTAAAAGCTGGGCAGTGTCTCCCTAGTAGCATTCCTTTGGAATTTGGAGGAGGCAGCAGAGCTCACATGCAGTCCACAACGTTGCTGGACCCTTGGCCCACGTCCCGGATCTGGCTGCTGAGACAGGAGCACACGGCCACGCCTGCCCCTGCCCTGCAGTGCGACACCGAGCCCACGAGTTCCCACCTACAGGAAAAAAGAAAAGGAAGTTCCTGCCCTTTCTGAGCGACCTGAAAGTATTTTCTATGCCTGAAATTCTGTTCCACTGCCTAGATGTTCACTCTGCACAAAAATGCACCCCACTTAGTGCAAAAACAGATTGAGACAAGCAGGAGAATGTAGATTGCTACTGAATGAAAGGGCAAGGACAAGGGATAGAGAGGAGCAGAGGAAGAGGTGCTTAAATATTTAAAAGACCACCCTAGTGATACAAGCAGCAGTCCTGCATTGATAGTTATGGATATTATTCAATTATTACCAGGAAACAACAGCTAGACTCCTCCTGCACACTGTTTCTATGCTGGTGTTTTCATACAAGATTTCCTTGTCTTATTAAGCCCAACAAAACATTTGAAATTACCTGTTCACTATGGGATCAAATGCTTCCACTGTGTTCAGGTACACGTTGCCATTATGACCTCCAACTGCAAAAATTTTCCCCATCAGTGTCGCTATGCCAACACCACCCCTTGGAGTTGTGAGCTCTGCCACATATTCCCATTTGTTACAGCGTGGGTCGAACCGCTCCACCGAGCTCAGGGGCGAGTTGTCATCAAAGCCACCTGCAAACAACCAGCACAGGGTCAGCTTTTGGCACTTGTGGTGCAGGGGATACCCCAGACCGGCATTCTCAGCATTCGGGGGGTCCTTACCAGCTCTCTCTTTACTGGAACTTTACAAGCTCCTAAAAATTAACCTAACAGCTCTCCCTCCTCTCACTGCGCAAGCATCACCCAGAGTGACAGTTTTCTTCTACTCAAGTTGCAAGGATTCTAATTTTATTATTTTTCTCCCTGAATTCATCATACTTATAATGAAACAGCTTCCCATTTGGAAGAGAAAGAAACCTAACACCAGCAAAAGGATGGTCTCAAACTTACTTTACTTTATGCAAAACACACTCTTAGCAGTGTTCTCAAATTACAGCATTGGCAAATATATGAGTAGGGAAAAAAATCCTCATATAAGACTCAGTGATGCATTCCCCTTGCTGGGGAAGCTGTCAGAGGAGCATTTTGTTTGAAACCTATTTAACACTTACGATAATACACAAGTCAGAGCTTTTTAACTATCACTATGGCACACCTACCTGGCATCTTCTCTCAGGAAAGCAGGTAAATACAAAGTAGCACACAAGACAAGAAACTGTGGAATAAGTGCAAAAAAAGCTACTATTGTCTACACTCAGAACACAACTAGAATGCATTGAAAGCATGTGAATTTAAGAATAATTTCCTAAAAGGAAACTCAAGAGTAGTGAGTCTTGAGAGGATTTTCTAATATGGACATATTGTCCTTAATAAATCATCCCTCCTGAAATGTGGGTTAGGAGCTGCCTTCTATTTCCTTGCTAACGTACCTTCATTTAAGCTTGCCCTGGTTGTGCTTGCTTTCTTCTCCTGCCCAAGAACACCAAGTACAGGTCAGCTCTATCTGTTCCCGGTTCCTCTAGCAACAACAGCCTCTTCCAAAGGCCAGCACTTGGCAGTGGCAGCAGCACTACAAAACGCCACATCCCTACTCACCCACAACATACAAGCAGCCATGGAGCTCGCTGACACCGTTCCCAGCCCTTCGCTGACCCATCTCTTTCACTTCTATCCACTTATCCAAGTGGGGATCATATTTCTCCACACTGGAAAGAGATGCTACACCATCATTGCCACCCACAGCATAAACATGGTTCTGGAAAACAGTTGTACAAAGATTATTTGTGATGTAGTTGCCTTTACTCAGCTTTTCATAAGCAGTGTTAAAATTACAGGAAAATGTGGTATATCCACTTTTATTTAAGAATTCCAACAACAGATTTAATTATCAAACATAAATGCTATCTTTTCCAATGTAAAAGAAGTGAAACAGTTATGTAGTGTTGCAGCTCTATTTCAGAGCATAGGGGGATTAAAGTACAGCATGCATTTGGTACTTTTAAGCACAGTGACCATGACAAACCAATCTGATGAGTGAGACAGGAAGCACTATTCATGTCATTAGAAGGGTACTCCTCCCAGTACCTCAAATACTGTTGAAACAGTTCACTTTGATGTATTATTCTAAATATCCTCACTTTTGCATCCTTGGTTTTGCTGACCAGAGGTGCTCACACCCACCAGCTGCATTTTGTTCAAGACCTTGTGTTCTGCCTTGGTGGAAGCAGCTCTGAAAAGCAGGTGGGCTCCCTGGCTGGCCCAGTCTGGGAGGAAGCAGCAGCAACTCACCACCAGGGCTACGGAGCCGACGCCGCCCCGGGGAGTGTTCATGGAGGCCACAGTGCTCCAGCGATCCGAGTCGATGTCGTAGCGCTCCACGTCGCTGAAGCACGTGTTGTCATCCAGCCCCCCGATGGCATAAATGGGGCCACCCAGGGATGCCAGCGCGATGCCTCTCCTGGGGAAACAGCACCAACACCTCAGGGCAAATCCTTAACCAGAGGGAGCCACACAGCAAGTGCAATGGTACATGAATGGCACCTGTTTCAAACTAGGGGGAAAAGAGTAATGATTAAAAAGTGACATTTATAGTAAATCATGTGGCTGGCCCTCTGCACACCTGTGTCGTTTTGACTGGATGTCAACTCTAAGGCCAAGCCCTCTGCTCACACACTTGGATATGTGACAATGTCTTAGATATGATTTCTCTATCTCAGTACTGAACTTTTAAGCCTCCTATTTTCTTTTACTGAATCTGGTGGTGAACCAAAACCTGCTGGTTTTAACTTCATTGATATAGCTGGCTGCTACCATTTGAGAATGATTGGGGGTGATACTAATACATATGAAAAGGCAAACCTGTGCTGGATATTAAATAGCTGAACTCCAGCAAGATTTAATTGCAATTTCTTCCATTCTGGTACATTTTTATTAAATGTTACAATGGTTGTCGTATTTGTTTCTACTGAATCTACCAATATGAGAGTACAATCAGTACTATAAAATTGAAAGTATGGCCTAGAATGTGAGCATCAAGTTTCTGCTTTAATTACCAAGAGAGGTGATTTACCATGTTACTGACAATATTCTTGTCTCATTAAAGAGGGCAGGCTCAGAGATACCAAGGCAGGAGCAAGGGAGGCACAATCTTTCTACAAGAACAAACAGTGTGCAATATCCTGGGCGTATCTTAAATTGCCTCAGCAGGTAACACAGACAGCACTTAATGGTGGCAGTTTTTTCTCCACTAAGTATTCCAATGCCTCCGTGAATGGGAGGAGTGGAGCTGGGAGGTAGCCAAGGCACATCGGCCCTTCCATTTCCCCGGGTACTCAGTAATAAATGTCACAGAAATCTAGGGCTGATTGTTGCTGAGATTATGCCCCGGGGTGGTGGCAGGAGGGAGGAAGTAGAGCAAGCCACTTCCAGAGTCTGGGTCTTCTACTTTAATTAGGTCACAGCTACAAATAGCTTTAGGACTTAGCCATACTTAATATTTCACTCCTACTTGTGCATGATGCTTTTAAGAACAACAAATAACAAAATGGAATGCAGAATTAAGGACACTGATTTAAGTAACAGCAGAAACAAAAAATTACAGATCTGTGAGTCCAGTAACTCCTTAAAAGAATCTTAAATGTCAAGGCAAGAAAAGTCCTCAATATGACTTTCATATTGAGTGCTTCTGGCCTTTTGTGTAAAAACCATAGGCAGCTATTTGTTTCCTGGTGTAGTATTTCACTTTTTATTTTCACTATGAAGTATTTCACTTTTCATGTTATGCTGGCAGTTATTTAATTCATTCTTAAAAAGAGCAAAATACCCACAGAACCAGTTCATCAGTTCCAAGTTATTTACTGGGCATAGCAGAAAGGCCCTAGATAACAGAATGCAAGCACATAGCTGGACTAGAAGAGGTCCCTGCTTCAGAAGCCAGCTCCTCCAAAAAACAAAAGAACAAAAGAGTAATACATTTATAGCATAAAGCTCCAAAATAGGGGGAAAAAATCCTAGAAATAGAACAGTTTGAAAACACCCAAAAAAGGCAGGACAGGCAGGATGTTTTTCAGCATCAACAAGAAATGGCACATCCCAGACTAGGACCTGGAGTGTAGGACACATTTACCTCTTTGTGTTCATTGATGCCTTCATCATCCACTTGTTTGTGAGAGGATCAAAGACTTCCATGCTTCCTAAGTGTTCGTTTCCATCATGTCCACCTACTGCGTAGACTTTACCTGAACATACAGACATCTTTTGATACAGAAAGTGCTTGGCAACATTTCAGTTTTCATTTATATAACATCCCTGCCTATGTGGAGACAAAGAGGTCAAATAAAGGTTAAAGATTTAGAATGTTTTCAGTATCAGAGTTTTATATGCTGTACTCAACCAGGAATCTGTTCTAATGTGGACTTTTACACAAAGCTTGAGATTATGTAGACAAAAAAATCTTCCCATAATTTAAGTACTGTAGGTCAAATCAGTTTGGGCATATGTACCAGTCTCTTCAGATTTTCTATGGAAAAAAATTATCTTTTTTCTGCTGCAGCAACAGAGGGGCTACCCATGTACAAGGGAAAGCTGCATTATTGGTGCTAAGCTGCTCTGAACTGCACAGACCTGCTGCCAGAAGATGGAGACCCAAAAATAAAGCTAGGAAGAGTTGGAAGAGTTATGGTCTTAATAACCTTCCAGTATGGATTTAAGTAGGAGTAACTTTCCAGTATGGATTTAAGTAGGAAGGGAGCCAGTATGAGTACCAGCAAATTCTGGGTGACTGCTGTGTAAGGCTGTTTCTTTATAGATGGATTTTTAAAAAATACATCACCTATTTAAGGCAAGAGGCTATATACAGTTCAGCTAGGCTGGGAGGAACCTTTAAAGGTCATCTAGTCCAGCCTCTCTGCAATGAGCAGGGGCATTTTCATTTTCAGGTTGCTCAAAGCACCATCCAGTCTGACCTTGAACACTTCCAGAGATGGGACATTCACCACCTCTCTGGGCAACCTGTTCCAGGTCTTCACCAACTTCACTGTAAAAACTGCTTGGTATCTAGTCTAAATCTACTCTCTTTTAGTTTAAAACCATTACTTCTTGTCCTGTTACGACAGGCCCTACTAAAAAGCCTGTCCTCATCTTTGTGGTAAGCTCCCTGTAAGTATTGAATGGCCACATTAAGGTCTGCATGGAGCCTTCCCCCTTCCCAAGTCTGAACAGCCCAGCTCTGTCAGTTCCCAGTAATATCTTTTCCATAAACACAGTCTCAGATTGGCTTAGGACCAAACACTCCTCAAAGGAGGAGAAGCTTTACTAAACTGAAAACTATCCAACAATTAAGCAATTAGTTGACTACTTGTACAGCTAGTCAAAGTACCAATTCAGCAAAAGGAGCAAACAAATGCCTTTTGCCTGAAGTTGCTTGAATAGGATTACTGACCTCCCACGGAGATCACACCCACGTGCCTCCTCCTGCTGTTCATTTCAGGGCCAAAGAACCAGTTGTTCTTACTGATAGAGTAACACTCGATGCTGCGGAAGGGGTCACCTGATCCACCTCTGCCACCAACACAGAACAGCACACCTGGAGAACACAAAACAGGTTTCCAGAGAACTAGCAGGAGAATGGGGAAAAACAGCTGTATAGCAGAGCAAACTGAAAATTACGTAGCTTGGGTGAAGTTGTATTTCACTTCAAGGAGCACAGTCACTGCCCTTCATAATTGGATACTGGATTTTGGCCTTTGCTTGACATGCTGCTATGGCAATTAGCTATCTATGCTCTTGTAAAAACAATACATATTTTAAATATGCTTTTTGTGATTTGGCTTAAGAAGGTAAATCCATTGTTTGTTAAATATAATGATGGAGAAATTATGATTTGCAGTCTAATAGTCATCACTCACTTTTGGTGTAGGTTAGTCAAAGACTTTAAAAGTTAGCTCAGCCTTCAACACCAAAAGGCAACTGTCCACTGTTTTCAGTACAGCTTTGATCAGATTGCCTGGTCATAACACATTTAACAGCTCTGGCTTTAATACAGATAGAGCAAATCGAATAAATTATTAATGTTTTAAAGAAAAAAAAATGACTGCTAAAGTGCTGCTAGGAAAATGCAGCACATTACCTAAATACCAGAGAGATACATAATGGCTTTCCCAATTTTGCTTTAAGTCATGAACAACCCTCGATATCAAGTTTTATCTGCTTGCTATCAAGACACCTGCACAGATGTGCTGCCTTTTCTCCACACCACTCCCTACTGGGTAACCAGACACACATTTAATTACCAGCAGTCTGCTTCCTTGGTGTTGTGCGAATGGAGTACTCAAAGTCAGGCACTGCCCTGCTGCTCAGGTGAAGGTGGTAGTTTCTTGCTTCATCCAGCAAATCCCTACATTTTAGATTCTGCTTGACAATCTCTTCCTTTGCCACAACACCCATAAGGAAACAAATGGGCAAGAGAGGCAGCCGTACCTGACACAGAAATGAACACAGTTGGAGAAACTGGCTGAACGGCTGAGTGTCACCATGCACTGCTGCTCACGCACCAGCTGGCAGCTCCGGAGCCAGCTGGCAGCCCCACGCTCTTCAACAAGGAGAGCAGCTCTCAGAGTTGTTCTGGACAACAGTGATACGAACAGTTCTTTTTAGTGATAATGTTTGCTACAACCATTTGCATTTCAGCCACAGTGGAGAAGCGTCCCTTGGTCCAGGCCATGCTGAGGAAGATGAGCTGCAGCCTGTGCTGCACCTGCACCTGCCCAGCATGGTGCAGGCAGCACCTGTGGCTTTACCAGGGCTTTATCAGCTTAGTGTGCTGTTGGGTATGAGTCTTCAGCTCATTGCTATGCCAGTGTAAGAGGGCTTGTGCTAGAATGGTTCATTTTCTTTGGGTGGCAAGTCAAAAAGCAAACACTGTCACCATGAACTAAGTGTCTGTGAAGGAGGTATTGCCAGTGCAGTAACACCTTTCTCTAAGAGAGACTTGACAGACTTCAAGATTTAAAAAAAACATGTTGAGAGTTAATTGTTTCCTTCTCTAAATCCTTCCTGACACTTATTTCAGCAAACCTTTCATTCTTCCTTGTAAGACAAACAGTGCAGAATATGAAATACAACCAGAGGCAAAGGTGGGACAAATGTTAGTGGGGAGAACTGAAGCAATCTCCACCTGACTTCCTAAGGTTTGGAGTCAATGCTGTCAAGCAGCTCTCAGCTGGCTCAACAGCAATGGCAAAGAAGTCCAGCAGCTCCAGTGCTTCTCAGAGCAGCAGGATGGGCCTGTCACAGCACTGACAGGCGTCCCTGTCTAGAAGCAAGCATGTGCCTCTACCTTTCCTTCCTTACCTCCTTGCTTTCAGTCCCACTTCTTCCTTTATTTAGGCCCAGCTTATTTGAGGCTACTTTAAAGCACCATTGCAGCCCTGCTGACAGGCTCCTGAGGTTAGAGATGGGGTAAGAACTCCTAGGCAGACAGAACCTCATTATAGCAGTAAAACCCATAAGGCTGATTATGACATGGATAATCACCGTCTAGAAGCCCAGGCATGTTTTCTGCTAGCAGTAATGTCCAAGTCAACTGATGACTCCATATGCTCTGGCAAATAACCTGTATTTATAGGAAGGGGTTTACTTTATCATTGCTTGAATCTAGACTCTGGTTTCCACCAACAGAATAAAACTGTTAATCTCATGTGCTAGCACAACTGGGCAATAAATTTAATTTTTTTTTTTAAATCTCTAATTATATTGCTTGTAAGTTTAAGTATAATGTAATAAAGAAGGGGGTTTTGTACCTAAAACCTCATGCTAGTCTAGATGAAACTGAAGGTTTTTGGAAGACACCTAATAAACCACTGTAATCTTTTCTTAGGAAATGTGAAAAATGATTCATGAAGACAATGACAGCAGCATCTTAGTAGATCTCTCCTTACTCACATAATGCCAGTGTTATCAAATTCAGCCAAATGCAAAATAATTAAGCTGGAGTTCAGTGACAACCAAAACTGCGCAGCCAATCCTGCCTACTAAGACAACATGGAATGTTTTGCAGCACATGGCATGTAAATCCTTCCCGGTACAGGCTCTCCACATCCGTCTCAAATACTGTATTTAAACCCCCATACCCAGCACACAGGGAGCTTGAGTAAGTGAAGCAGCTAATGCTTTGACATTGTGATTTGACGTGCTTGATGTGTGTTGAAATAAGTCCAGCTGAATGACCTTTTGATACCTGTATGTGTTTTCTTTCAGGAGCAGTGAGCTTGCATCAAGTCTAGACAATTAAACTGCCAATTCCTTTTGGCTCCTACAGTCTAGTGAGCATTAAAAAGTCTATCATGTTTCATATCCTTCTAGGGCTTACACATCTTGGTCTTTTGTTAATGAAACACATGAAATATTCTAGAAGTAGCACAACTTGACGTGTCACACCTCTGTTAGTTTTCTTTCCTAGCCATGTATGAAAACTCAACAGCTTTGCCTCCTTTTTTAAGTACAAATATGGAACAGTAAGGGCAGTGAGCATATCTGGCTGTAGGAGTGGCAAGCCAAGTGATGGCTTTATATTCTCTGTTTTGTTTCAATATAGAACGTTTTCTGCTCAAGCACAGATGTAGCTTTTTGTTGGTCCCCCACCTCCCAGGCATGAATATAAAGTAAGTACTCTTCTCTCTACAGAAACAGGAGAGTATCACTTCTCCCTGATATTTAAGAACTCTAACTTGCTTCCACTGTCAACTCCCAACCATGAACACTGGATGAGGCACCAAAAGCTATGAACATTTTTCAGTTTGAGATCTACCCAAACACAAAGAGCTGATTACACAACCAAACCAGCGATGACACAGGCACTTGGTGCCTCGGTGTACCCTACCTGTGCAAGGATCTCATCCAGCCACGTAGCGTGATGCTGTGGATTGGCCAGCAGCCACTTGATAGCAGCATTGTAAACTTGCTTTTCATTTTCAATATTCAGGTCACTGGAGGACAGGAGTTTATGGAGGTGCTGGGGTGACACACTGACAAAGTCCTCGCACTCTATCACTTCTGCAAAGTGTTCACAAGCAAACTGATCAGCCATGTCCATCAGGTCGATGCGGTTGTGGCTCTCGGCGAATGCCCTGACTGCCAGGCAGTTGGAGGGGTGGAAGTGCAGCTTCATGTATTCACAGCAGGCCTTTGCCACCAGTTCCACCTGCAGGATGCAGGCAGCGTACAGCAGCGGCTGGACGTTATCCACCGTCAGCGTGAGCCGCGAGGAGTACGCGAACTTCACCAGGTCCTCGATGGCATCGCCATCAAAGTCCCTGATCTCGATCAGCTTCTGCTTGGCTTCGGCCATTTCCGAAAGAAACATGGCTCGGAAGTACGGGATAACGCAAGCTAGCACCAGTTTGTGGCAGGCAATTAACTTTGAACCAACCTGAAATGAAAAGACGTTTTACTGGAATGTCAGTTTTGGCTGTGAAAGGAGGAGGAGGGAAGCTGAAATAAGAATTCTAGGCTCCATGTGTTTTGTCAGTATTTTGTCCACACAAATTAACTCAATTTGCCCTGTACTTCTGACATTACATCCATGTATCCCAAGGAACTCTGAGTTGAAACTTGGCCATCAGAGGAGAGCAAAGCTGTAACACAAGGAAGCAATAGCACTGATGAACTGAACCTGACTTTCTTTAAAAGGCTTATGAAGCATCCTTAGAAATATGCTAGATGCACCTTGCAGACAGGAGACTGTTAGACACTTGTTTTATATGTAGTCAGAGACTTTAAAGGGGGGAAAATTAGAAAGTGACATTTTTAGACTACTTAATTTAGACTTCTACTACTGTCGAGGAATTTATGTTTATAGAAGCAAATTTATGTAAAAACATAGGAATAACAGCTATTTCAGGGGTTATTAAAAGTTACCAATCACTTCAATATTTTTAGAATGTTTATCCACAAAAGACAGTGTATTCCCCATAAGAGAAGGTATTTCTCCAAATTCTGATCAGAAAATTTAAAATAAGCTTTTAATGTACAAAATGCTAGAACTCCGTTACATTAAAAAATAATCTAAATAATGAAGGTAAATGAACAATCCACTGCTTATTTGTGTTCCAGGAGTGCTTTCTTACAACCTTTGTCACTCTGCAGTCTGCACTAACATAAAGGGATGGCTGACTTAAGCAACCAGTTTCCCTGACCGACTCAAATTACATGTTCATTTTCAGATTAAGGTGTTACAGAGAGCTGTTGTTCACTTAAAAAAAAAATCACTAAATTATAAAGGATATTTTGGAGTTTTTTCTAGCTCTGATTCAATACACAATTGCTCTACCTTTTAAAGAGTATGATCAACACAAGTGTAACCTACCTGGTGAGCACCGAGTTGAGTTCAGACAGCAAACACACAAGCAAGAGTATGCAGATTAAAAAAGAGGAAAAGATGGATGGTTCCATATGATTACATCAGACCACCCCAGAAGGAACAATTCAGACCTACCAAATGAACAGAAAGCAAACCAACAGGAGAAAAGCAGATGGTATTCATCTGCCACTCTCTGCCTTCTAAGACTGTTCATATGACAGCAGCAGGAGAGTAGGTGAAATTCCAGAATTTTAAATTAATTCCAGAGGGAGTCTCCCTGTGTGCTCCCATGGCTTATCACTGTTATCAGCACTCCAACTAACTACAGTACTGATACAAAAAAATACAATCAGTGGTCTGCTACATAAAGCTCCCAGGCCATTCTTACCTTCAGACACTTTTATTCTGCCCATCATCCCACTCTCTAATTAAACCTTCATTTTGAATTAAGTGGCTTTACCATGTCACCCAAATCTGTTAATTTTGAATCACAGAATGGTTTGGGTTGGAAGGGACCTTAAAGGTCATTGCTCTACCCCCTACCGTGGGCAGGGACCTTCCACCAGTTATCTACCCCATTCTTGGTATTTTGAAATCAGAGTTCCCCTCCAGTTACTAACTATCACATTTTAAGAGCCAGCAGTTAAAACAATAATTGGCCTGACAACAGCAACGCCAGGATTGCTCACTATCACAGGTCACGCACACAAGCAGAAAGTTCAGTAGAGATCTGATTATTCTTAAAACCTGAGCAAGGCCTGAGCACTACAGGAAGAAAAATCAAGCTCCCGTGAAAATTCTAATTCAAGTACACAGTAACCAGTCACCTGGAAATCCCTGATTTAGGAAGCCATACAATAAGATTTGCACAGGTTGCTTATCCTTCACTGGAAGCCAAGTCATGTCATCTAATATTCTTAAATTACCAAAGCAGCTCCACACAGATCATACAAATGAACATTAATACAACCCTAAATTACGGAAAGTTAAACTGCAGCTCCAGTAAAGTGTTGTTCCCAAGGCAAGTTTCCTTAGCAGGACTATACATTTAACTGTGTTTATAAAATGAGATTGTCTGCCTTTTTTTTGCAAGGGTAGGTGGAAAGGAAGGAAGGTAAGAATGAGGTCAATGAGAAAAGGGTTGAGGAGAGTTTATAACACCAGTGATATACATCTGTCAAGGATTTTCCCTGTTCATATCTAACAGTTAAAGTGGCATGCTAACAACTTCTAAAGGCATCTGTCTTTTGTTCTTGGTTTAGGAGCTGTGCTTCATCACTATTCCTTAAGTAGCTATCTTGCACTAGTAAGTTGTTTAGCTAAGCAATACTTAATATTTAGAGGTGCTGGCACCCACGTCTGTGCATGCTAGACACAAATTTATTGTGATCAGGATATAAGTAATATACAGCTGAGTTAAAAATAATGCATTAAAGCAATGCTATGCAAGAATCATAAAATTTCCTTCCTCCCTCTCCTCCTTTACTCTTTGAACAACTGTAGAACACAACTGTCTGGGATTTTTTCTTCCTTTCTTTGAAGAAGACTGGAAGTTAGATTTGTTCCAGAAATCCTGTTTGCTGAGAAGAATCTAGCAAAACAACACAAAATGCAGAGATGGAGGTAAAATTAGGGATGAAAGTGTAGTGAGAACAAAGAGGCTACAAGGAGCTGGAACTGCACAGTAATTACTGACCAACTGTGGGAACTTGCTTAGAAGGCAAGATGGTGAGGCCAAAGTCATGTACTTCCTCTCTCAGATTGTCAATATCTTAAGTGTTTAAATTTCAGCCGTAAACTTCCTAAATAAGGAAAAAAACCTGAGCATCTCTAGAGATGCCTCAGATCCAAGAGGTATTCTGTGCCTTCCATATCCCTGCCAATTTTCACAGCCACCTCCCAACATACTTATTTGCAACTTAATCTTCAGACTGCTACATGCAATGGATGTGTGACAAGTATCACCTTCAGTGTAACATCACAGAGCTCTCCAGCTTCAAAGAAGTGAAGAAGAGAGCTGTGAAAATCCCTCCAAGCCTCATTTGCCTCAAACACGAAGACATCCTCATCCCCATCGCTGTTGGAAGACCGAGCTTGCTGCTGCTGCTGCTGCCGCCTTTTTCCCTTTATCAGATGTTGTTTTGCCTGCTCAGGGACCATGGATTCTGAAGCCATTGGCTGTTTCTTCTCTCACTGTATCAATTTTCAAAAACTCTTGCCAAGATAAAATCCAGCCCATCAGGAGCTAGGTCCTAAAATTCAGTTCTGTTCATCTTCCTGTTTAAAAACACACACAAAAAAGAAAATGAGACATTAGGTAATGCTAGTAGATAACACTTTGATTGTGTTATATTACTACCTATGATCTTACTTGGGGAAGGTGAGAGCAGAAGGGACAAAAATAAAAGACCCACATGAATCCTATGTAGGTATCTTTATGAAAAGACATTTATCAACTTGTTGTCCACACTTCTTGAAAAAGACATGAAAAAGAAAAGGCAAATAGGTACCATGGAATGGTTTGGGTTGAAAAGGACCTTAAAGATTACATAGGTACAACCTTACATTAGACCAGGTTGCTCAGAGCCCCATCCAGCCTGGCCTTGAACACTTTCAGGGATGGGGCATGTGCAGCTTCTCTGAGCAACTTTTTCCAGTGTCCTGCCACCCTCACTGCAAAGAACTTCCTCCTAACATCTGATCTAAACCTCTCCTTTTTTCGTTGGAACTGTTCCCATTTGCCCTATGACCACCTGCCCGTGTAAAGTCACTCTCCTTGTAATAAGCCCCCTTTAAGTGCTGGAAGGTACTCGAATATTTTGAGTAACATGTTCCTCTTACACTGACTACCTTTGGTTTCATGGCTTTTTAGTTAATTTATGATGCAGTCATTCTTCATTCTATGCTAAGAGTTGATGACTGCTATAGTTCAGTGATTTCTGCTCATGGACACTAGTGTTGGAGGAAGTGGACTGGCCAAAAGAACAAAAAATTCTTCTGCAATAAAAATTTAAGTCATATGTCTGGGAGCAGAACTGATTTTTCTTTGGGAGATTTTGAAAGTGTCCACAGCTCTTACTAAATCTACAACTCTTCCTGCATCAGTACTGGAGAAAAAGCAGGAAGTGACCTGAGGTGACCATACTTGTTCCTGCTGCAGGTCACAGGGTTGCTGCCAGCTCCATGTCCTGTGTGGTGACAGAGCTGGTGGCTGCGCTGGGCCAGGCAGGTTAAAGTGGGATCAAACATGCCTGGAATATCTGCCTGTGTGGTGCTTTAAGCAAGATAAGTACTCTTCCTTTAAAAGACATGTAAGAGAAAGATCTTACGTCTTCCAAAACTACAAACTAGCTCGAAGATATTATGGATCATGGGATCTTTATACAGTTTATAGCAATAAATACCTTTTTCTGCTGAAAACTTAGCTTCATTATGCCAGATTTGACAAACTACTAAGATATTTTTCTAGTTCATTAGGGTATTTTGGTTCTCAAATTAATCCTCCATGGCTGGTTCTCATGTTTAACATGCCCTTCAAAGAAGTCACTATTAGCACTGAGATCTGAAGCTGACACAGAGCTTCAGACACAATCTCCTGAGGTTATAAAAATTAATGTGGACAAACAAGAGGGAAAAGACTGAAGCTGAAATGCTGTACAAGGATGTTGAAAGGCATCATGTGTTATTCATTCACATGATAACGGAGGTAAGATATAGCATGTCTAGCCTACACTTATAGGGAACTCAGGCTTATTTTGGTCTTTGACACTCTTGCTTCACCACTCCCTGGTTACTCACACCTAACCATTGCTACATCGAGCAGAAACGCTGCTTTCAGACAGAACTGACACCGACTGCTAAATCAGAGTACAGCTCCCAAACCATACGGTTTTTCCATCTGACACATAAGCTACATTTTTCCTCATGCTTAAACTGCACTTGCACACATACTTTCCTCATCTATTCTGTGTCTCAAGGTAAAAAATGCTGATGGTGTACATTTTATGTGTTCTGGGTATGCCATTGTAAACAAGAACATAAAACCCCATGAGTTGTACAAAAAAAAATCAGTGCTGTTGGGGTGAATTTTTTATGCTATAAATGAACTAAGCAATAACACAAAAGCCAAACATAACTGACTTTAAGCAATGCTTTTCATCCATATCTCATGCTCATTGCAAATAAAGGTCTCGCAGATGCTCTGAGCTCTTGCCTGTAAGAAAAGAAGTTGAGTGCATACTTGGATTTCTATATTTGATTCATACTAAGTACACACTTGATACGGTAGGGGAAGAAACCACAAATGACACCAGAGGAAACCAATGGCATTACTCAGGCATACAGCCATAGATAAGAAAACCAGGTATGAGGGAGTGCCCAGTATTGTGGTATCAAATATGGGTATGGGAACATGAGAGCAAGTCAGTTACTGTTCTTCAGGTAAAGAGAAGTTTCTGCACCTTGTTAAAAATTAACATGTCTAATACAACCTTCAAAAATATTCAGATGGCAGTAGACTGACATACTTCAGCTTCCTTTTGATGAGAGTTTGTGACAGGTATCTTAGATAGATTTTTATTCTTCCCCCAAGTCACCAGTTCAGGAATATCTTGTTTCTGTCATACACCTCGGTCATGCAAATCATTTTAGACACCTGTCCCCAAATCCTCCAGTGCTCGTAATTACAGCATCTCACAGATTGAGTCTTCAAACAAATCATCATCTGCTACGGAAAGTACCAGCTGTAGCCTTGTTTCATTTGCCGAAAATACTGGCTTGGACTCATGTTTAGCCATAGGCCTTTTCTGTTCTCAGATTTTAAATGAAAAAGAAATTAATTTCAGTAGCACTTGAATCAAGATACTTAGCTCTGGAAGTCTGAAGATCACATCACAAAGTCATGAAGGTCAGTATATTTCAACTCCACAAACTAAGAAAGAAGAGCCATTAACAGATTTGCTCCCCAAATCAACAGTAATTCAATAATAATATCCCACTAGCTGAGGATAATTTAGCCCTGGGTGAATGCCACACACACACAGAGAACTTTCCTCTCCAGAACAAAACACTGCCACGGCCATTCAGAGTTTCAATAACGTGCTCGCTTTTTCATCTTGGCAATTAAGTCTTCCAGCCTCCTTACAGTCTAATATTTTGACAACTTTAAGGGCATAAGTGACTGTCACAGCAAGTGACTGACTCTAAGGAAACGAAAGGAAGTGCCTCATTCCATAACATCATCTATCATTCCTTGTAAACAGCTGCTTGACACTTTTCATGAAGAAGTAGCTGTCTGGAAAAAAAAAAAACCCAAACAAACCCACACATGTTTACAGCTCACCATCATTTGCTGAGAGCCAGTCAGCAATTTTCTTGTTCAAGTTAAACATTTAGAAATATTGATGATGTCTGCTATTCTCAAAAGTGCAGCTGTTCCAGACCCCAAAGTCTGTGTTCTGGTCATTAGGGCTGGCCCTCAGGCAAGGGACTGAGGATCCCCTCCTAGCTGTTCTTCAAACTTATAGAAACAAGAAAGGATGGGAGATCAGAGCACCAACAGGTTATCTTATAACTGCTGCGATTCAGGTAACAGTAACATCCTAAAGTGATGTGATTTTCATTCAGACATTCCAGCTAAATCTTCAACTGAATTAAGTGTAAAATTACTCAAGTCATTTAGAGTACTTATGTTCAGTAGAGACAAATGATCTCCATTTTGAAGTAAAAATAAATTGAAGACATCAGACAGTGGTAGAAGATGAGTAGCATTGCTCTGTTTTCCCCCATTATGAAATTAAATCCCAGGAATCCTGGCCGACAAGCCAATCTAGACGTTGGAGTACATGACCTCTTTCCCCTGTAGAGCACCTTGAGAGATGGTGTCCCAGAAAGAAGGGATCATTCTTATTCTTCCTCTGACACATGAGAGGAAGACGCTTCAGTGATACAAAACTAACAAAACTGCAATTCCCACTGTAACCAAAACTATGCAGCATTCAGTTAAGAGGTATTATGATACCTGTAAATCCAGTGCTCCCTATGATCAGTGGTACTGAAGCTGGAAAAAAGGTGGCAGAAATGCTGGAGAAATCAAGATACAGATGAAGTTTCACCAAGTATCCTGTATGTAATTTCGGTTACCTACCCCCAAGATGAACTAAAATCACATCATGATCTGTGCAGAGAAGGGCAGTCAGCCTCCCTCAGAAAATAAAAAGGCCTTTTAATTGAAGGAGATGAGAAATGTGCCTTTGTATGTGGGGCTGTGTAAAACTAACTTGTCTAACACAGAGCCTGGTGAGTCTCTGTGGGTAATGAAATGCTCTCACTGCTGCCCACAACATCAGAACAGCAGAGGCAGCAACACGATCTTCTCCAGTTTAATCCAGCTAACAGAGCAATTTGAGTTGTTGTCTTGTGTTGTGCTAAGAAAACTTGAATGCTTGGAAAAAGGACAGCTGGCAGAGCTAAGGAAGACACAGAAGGAGAGAAGTGGGAAGGGCAGGAGGCAGCTGCAGTGCAAAGTGCAGACAAGCAGCAGCTTTGGCAGGGACTGTGCAAGCAGCTGTTTCACTGCTCACTCTGGTTACAGCTGCCTCAGCAAGAAGGAACATAGAGGGAAAAAACTGATAGACAAAATAGTGTAGAAAATCCTCAGTTCTGTCCCATTCTCCTTTCACCTATTCTGTCAAGGATGATGCAAAACTGTTCAGATGCTAATTAGGTCAAATCAGACAAGGCTGGAAAACACGGGAACATTCAAATTACACACTGTATTACAACCCTAAGCCTACTGCACCTTTCAGCAGAAAGTTATTTAACAGAAAGAAAAAAAATAGTCAGAAACCACCTATCTAACTGGTTTAGCTTGTTTAAAACCACCAGGATTGCTTTTGTAGAAACACATAGAAAAGTTTCTTAGACAACACTAATATACAGTTTCTAGATCCTTTCAGCATTTCCAAGGTTCTTTGCAGCAAAAAGTGACATTATGGTTTTATGTTACTTGTCACACAGGTAGCTCAGCAACAATGAAATGGGTAGAGCTGGCATCACCTCTCATCTGTTTGTATAATTAAAACCCCATCAGTGCTGTAGACACACAAGCAGTGAATGAGGACTGCTCTTCCTTAGAAAAATGCAGCAGAAAAGGTGTTTTGTAGAGCATGAGAAGCATAGACAGATGAAATTTCCTTCTGGAAATAATTCTTCCTGGCAGTCCCTTCATGCTGTTTTGAGACAGCTTCTTCCCATCTCCCTTTGATTCAATGCTCAGTGAACTTCTACTGAGGTTTAATCCCGGTTTCTGTGAAACACCAGAAAGGCCACCTGTCTTCTGGGATTTATAGAATGACAGGCTGACAATTTTGTTCAATTTTGCATTATAAAAAACAAACAAACCCCTTATATGCCATGATTTATTCATGCTTGATTTACTTTTGCTTCAGAATAACAAGCAAAATCCCTCAGAAGTCACAAAACAGCAAAGTAGGACTCTGCTTTGCAGATACAGGGGTAACTAAGACATGGTTTATTTATGCAATGTAACCTTGGGAAGACCCAAAAAGTAGAACGCAAAATAAAAACCACTGAAAATCAGTGCAATGGGAGCACAGTGAACTGCTGATGGATAGATACAAAAATTTAACTCACTTACTAAATTCACAAGATCACAGAACAAACAGTCCCTACCCAAGAGAGGCACTATTTTCTTCTCTGATGGACCATATTAAGAATACCAATAATTTAACAGTCTCCACAGCAGCATTTAGTCCAGCCATTCCCAGGAAGTATTAACAGAGAGCAAAATTATTTTTAAGTCATTTTGCAGCTTCCTTTATTCTAGATGTGTAAATCAAGGCATGGTACCCACCAGGGCCTTCCAGAACTGTAGCCAAACAATGCTTTCCATACACACACCAGTCCCTTCCTCCCAGGACTCTATGCCTTAGCTGCCAACTACCATCACATTCTCTCATTCAGAGATTCACAAGACAAACATCTCAAACCATAAAACTGTATCACCTTCCTTTTCTCCTGGAGCTGCAAGGCTCCTTCAAAATCTGAAATCAAGAAGTGGCAGAGGCACAGAATCCAAAAGGCTTCGCAACCCAAGATGTTATAACCATTGCAGGAAATTACTACTACAAAATCTGTTTGGTGAAACCTGCTGGGGAAGAACTAAAGCAGTGGGTAATGTTGTACTGTGCTGCCTTGCATCAAGTTACTGGCAGTCATTACATAATGATCCCGTCTTCGTGTAACCACACTGATTACATTTGCCTTTACAAATAAATGGCCAACTAGGAAACTGGATGCCAGGCTACTGACATCCCACTAACAATAAAACAAATGAGGTCATGAGCACTCTGCACAGAAACCCCAGGCACAACCTTGCCATGCAACAACTCAGTCACGCTTCTTTCACAGCACAAGAATTTGCACAGAGATTACAGGGGACTCAGCCCAAACTGACTCAAAAACCTCAGACCACATTGCTTGAAGGTGGCTAAACCATTTGCAGTTTAACCTCCATTTCCAGCAAAGACATACGTGACATCTGTTGTGGTTTTGTTTGCCAACACTCGATCAGCTATTTTACTTGATGTGGTCCTTCTCTGTAGTGTGATTTGTTTCTTGGTTACCCTTCCAGAAGCCTTTGCAACCAGCACAGAAATCACAGAAAGCCAGGTATCCCTAAGTTTTGTAACTTTTACAAGGGTAGGATATATAGGAATGACTTAAGCAAAGGAGGAAACGCAGATCTACTTCCCAGCGGCCAATAAGCAATTGCCTTGAGTGCAGATGGGAAGGGGGAACCCATCAAAGGAGGAAGGAAAGCCAAGCAGGCAGTTTCAAGAGCTGGGGGGGGAGCTGTGACATCCTAAATTCTCATTTATGTGCGAAGGAAGAAGAGGCTAGGAACTCCTGTGGCTCTCCCCAGTAGCAAAGGGCAATTTCTTGCTGTTCTTTTTTAGCACAAATATTTCTTTTGGGGTAAGCTATAAGTGACTACTCGCTATCCTTTACAAGACGTCAATAGTGAGCTGACTAAGGCACTACCTTTGGCTGTGGTCTGCACATGAAGCATCTTGAAACGCCTGGAATCCGGGCTCAGTAAATTTTTAATTAACGTTTATCTCCTTCTCGAGTGCTGTGGCTGCCAGGGCTCTCTCTCTGGGTACCCCCGCACCACAAGCCCCCCGATGCCGAGCCCGAGCATGGTGCCGCCTCTGCGCTGAGCACAGCCCAGTCCTGGTACCCATTTGCACCGATTCCACCTTAATTCACCACACACCCGCGCTCGATCCGGCTCCCTAGCTCCGGTCTCGGCGATCCCCGCGGGCGAGGAGGGAGCCGGGCCCGCCCCGCGGCCCTCCCGGGAGCGACTCCGGGCCGTCACGCCCTGGTCGGGGTGCCCCGGGGGTAGCAGCCCACGGCGGTGCTGCGAGGAGGGGGAAGACCGCGGCACCGCCGGCCCCGCCGAGCCCGCTCCCGGGACACCTGAGCGGAACCTGAGGGCAAGGGGCGCCTTACATAAGGGCGGGGGAGCCGCCATGGCGGTACGAGCGCGGTACGAGGGCGCGGGACGGTGGGGGAAGGACGCAGAGTGGGGTGCAGCCCTCCGGCTGCGGGGGGAGGTGTGAGGTGAGAGCCGGTGAAGCCCCGCGGTGCCCGCCCCGCTCACCTGCGCTGCCGCTGCCGCCGCGGCGGGTCCTGCGGAACGCCCGCCGCCCACTAGGGGGCGCGCGGCGCGCATGCGCCGAGGGGCGGGGGCAAGGCGGGAGCCCGGCGGCGCTTCCCGCGCTCCCGCCCCCTCAGATCCCCGCCGGGAATGCGGTTCTATCCTTTTGCTCAGTGCTTTGTGTGGAAAATAGACTTTCCAGGCCGGTGCTTGCCGAGTAAAAGGGCTGACCTTCAGTGGGAAGCAGAAGCAGGCAGAGTAACTCCTGAGAAATAGCACCACTCTGTCCCTCCGGTTAGTGCAATCTCCGCCAGAATAATCTTCCCCGTTCTTGAGGGGAAGTCGTGTGAGGAGTGACTGAGGTCACTTGGTCTGTTCAGCCTGGAAAAGAGGAAACTGAGGGGAGACCTCATTGCAGTTACAGCTTCTTCGTGAAGGGAAGCAGAGGGGCGGGCACTGATCTCTTCACTCTCCTGACCAGTGACGGGACTCAGGGGAGGGGCCTGAAGCTGTGTCACGGGAGCTTTAGGTTGGATATCAGGAAAAAGTTTTTCCTCCACAGGGTGTTTGAGCCCTAGACAGGCTCCCGAGGGAGGTGGTCACAGCACCAGCCTGACAGTTCAAGAAGCATTTGAACTATCCTCTCAGGCATATGGTGTGACTCTTGGGGGTGTCCTGTGCAGGGCCAGGAGCTGGACTCGATGATCCTTTTCTGTCCCTTCCAAATCAGCATGTTCTGTGGTTCTTTGATTTGTAACACAGGTCAGAGTGATCCTGCTTCAGATTTTGGAGGAACTGCTCTCTGAGTTCAAAGAGAGAAGGATGTAACAGAGAAAGTAAAAGGCTGTGCCAGCTCCTTCCTCTCCACCTGTCCACCACCTCTGGTCTCTATGGTGGATATTTTTAATACATACATATCTCACACAGAGAAATAAATACACCCTCTCCAGTACAGGAATACATTTCCCTAAAACACATTTTCCCCTGAATCACAGGAAATCAATATACATTTGATTCAGTCTCTTTATTAGTAGTACCCTTCTCTGCCCTTGGAATCCTAAGTGTAAGTCTTGGTCCCGTTTGGTAAAAGCTTGACTTCAGAACTTGAAAAGAATTGGCCAGGAAAGTTTTGCAGGCTGTTAGAACCAAAGAAAGACCTTATGAAAGAAATGGATGCTCTGGGGACTATGGAGTCTTCCTTGAACAAAAGCAAGCACAGCTTGCCAAGTGAAAATCGACCCCCAGCCCCACAGATTAAGAGCCCAGTAGATTTCCCAGTTCCATACTGCAGAGCTGAAAGCTGGACTCACACTGGATGGCAAGCCCACCTCTACAGATGTGCATAAGAATTCTAGGATTTCCTTTTTTCCTGAACCCAACACAATTCTGCTGAAAAGCAGGAAGGTGTTTTATAATCCATGCTTATCTGAGAAAGAGTGGCTGGAGGTCTGCAGTTCCACACAAAGTACACATATACTGTTTTTAGGAGGAGAAGTACATCTATTTAGAAGTCTTTAAAGGCAAAAAATCAACTAAATAACACTGCTGTTTGAGGTGGCCTGTTTGAGAAAGAGCCAGAACACTGTCCATGAAAATATAGGGATCATTGGTTTTATCTCAAATATATCTGTTTGATGGGTTTGGATTATTATTCCACACCCCTGTGCTATTAATTCCATAGAGGTCAGAGACGGTGAAAATTCAGTGGCAAACAGCTGAATTGATTATAAGATGTGCTTATCAAAAAGTTGCACTAGTTGTGATCAACCCAGCACATTTTAGGTTTTGCATAAATACATCTCAGAAAATTCCAGGTCAGCAATGTCTTTTTTCTGAACATAAAAATCTCAAGCAATCCTCCCCAAGTTCATCCATGTTTTTGAAAGGTACTAACCTGAATGTATGTGGCAGAGATGCAGCTGTCCGTGTGGAGTTTCCAAAAGGCTGGAATTGGACAAAGTGACCTGTACAGACTTGTGTTTTGTGGATTTCCCCTCCCCTTCTATCACAGTGTATGCTTATATTCCCTGTTGGCCTCAGAGTTTCTACATCATATATCCACAATGTCCAGCCTGGCAACTGCTTTACTTCCCCAGACTGGTTCTCTTCTAGATGAAAGCCTGTCACTTAAGAAGTGCCAAGGGAGGAAATGTTATCTCCCAGCTTCCTCAGATGAGTTCTGGGGATTGAAGCAAGGTCTGTGAAAAGGTAGGAGTTGTCTGTGGGCAGACTGCTGTTCTAATGTCTTAGTGCTCTTATTTCTGGCTTTGAGAGCTAGTGATACTGCTTGTAATGTATTGTGGCTCTCATCCAACGCCCCTGGAAACCACCAAAAAGGCTCCCATTGACTTCAGTCATAGTTTGATCAGGCCTTCAACCCACAAAGATGCCACAGTCTGGTTTTACTGGCATTGGGGCGCTTGGCATAGTGCTGCTCCTGCTCTCACAAACATTCAGATACCTACATCCACTAAGTCCTCACAGGCAGTGCTTTATAGGGGTGAGGTATAATCCCTGAAGACAGAAAGAGGTTACCTTTTCCTGAATGTGGGCAGACTTTGAGGCTGGATTCCTGAGGATCTATTGTGACTGTTCTGGTAACTGCTTTACCTCTGTTCTCCTAGTAAATGTAAAATAACTATTTGTCTGGATTCTCTTAAAGCCTTGAGTTTAAAACTGTAGTAGCTCTTTGGATTAGCAATTGTAGAGACCTGTAAGACTTCAGTACTTTAGCTTCTGCTCTAAAGTCAACGAATTTTAAAATATTGCTATTCCCTGATAGTAACAATCCTCAAAAAAAAAAAAAAAAAGACAACTGTGAAAACTTAAATAGCTGGATTTTTGTGTGTGTGTGGTTTTGTTTTGTTTGTTCAGCTGTGTCAGAGGGAAAAAAAGGAAGTTCACTTGGTCCAAAGGACAAATCATGACCTGGTAGCTCAGAGACAGGGAATAACCTTGGGTGAAAAAGATCTTTGGGTGCTGAGTGACTGTGGCTTTGTGTGCTAATCTCAGCTACATCAGTGTGTGATAGATATGCCTACAAGGTGGAAACCCACAGGAGCATCAACACCTTCCTTAAGGAGTCTTCAAAGAGAAACTGAATGCCAGGTAGCTTCATCTTGCCAAGAAGGTGTCATGCACTGAGTAGAGCTTTGCACCATGTCACTTGGCATCTTCCAGAGATCCTGGATTAGCTGCTAAATGAAAAACAATCCCTTTCCCAAACCTGTTAGTCCAGAGCTGCACTAGCACAGCCATACCCACTGCCAGGCTCTAAGGCTGCAGGTAATCATGGGGCCATACATACATGCAAAACATCTCTTTCTTAGTGCCTTTGAGCTAGTGCTGAGGTAGCTCAGCACTGCTCAGCACAGGGATTATCTAAAATTGCCTTTAGAGTATTGAGGATCATGCTTTAGGATTTGTCTGCCTTTGATCCATATTATGTTTGTAAGAACTTTAGAAGATCTGTGTTTAACGTAACTGTGTAGGGAGCATCCCAAGTTTCATGATTTCCGAAGCTTCAGATGTAAACAGTGTTTTGTGTGACAGGGCAAAATTGAAATAATCCGTGGCTTGAAAATAACTATCTGAAAAACCTGTGCTGCTGCTTTCTTACTTATAGGCCTGTGGCATACACGGGCTTATGTCATCCTCCTAAAGGAGAGTACACCTCTGTTTGGCCTGTTCCCTCCCTTTTATCTGCTCCTGAGGAGAGAGAGCATGAAGTGAGCTACAGCCTCTCCTGCCCCTAAATTGGTTACTGATTAACCATATGGATTAGGCACAAATCCTTGTGAGTCAGGAATTCTTTATCTAGAAAATGAACACATGAACAGTGAGTATAAACTATGTTCATAAAATGTTGCATTTTAATGATTCTCAGTCACTCATTCCTAATGTCACACCATTACAACTGACCCATATAAAAGTCTCCTTTCCAAGGTGTCTCCATAGTCCTGTGCAGAAAATCTCAGTATCTCAGAAGCTGTTAGCTGTAACTGTGCCTCTGTTAATTAGTGTGCTGATTAATTTTGGTTGGTTGAGTTTGGGTTTGTTTGGGTTTCTTTGGCTGAAAATATTCATTAAATGCACAAGAACTGACCATAGCTCTGAGTGACCTAAAAGGGCACTTCTAAGGAAATAACCAATTAATCAAAAGGTTTTGGGTTTTTTTTTTTTTTTTGGCCCATACTACTTTGCTTGCTATAAATCATGATGTAGCCTCCTTCCAGACATGCTCATTAAAGCCCCCTTAAAATTGTACTTGTGTTTAAAAGGGCTCTTGGTACAATTTAATGTCTAAGAGAGAGAGGAGGATGGATGTGAAAATGTGCCACTTGAACAGCTGGGAAGATAACATTAATGATTGGGCTGCGCAGCTGGAACTGGTATTAACAGCACATACATGCTTTAAAGACTTAGAGAACTGAGCTACATATAAATATTTGTTTTTTTCCCCTTTACTGTTTTTCATACCAGAGAGACTTGAATCTTGTCTTTTACCAGTATAATTCCAGTGTAACTACACAGAAATCATTTGATGAGAATAAATGCAGATCTCCATATCTGCATAATATTAAAAGCAGCTATTACTTGATTTTCATTTTTTCACGTCTCTTAGAGTGCAGCTGTCAGTTCTGTAAGGCTCAAAGAAGTCCTTATGTACTGTATTCCAGGTCAGCCCTTCAGAAGGAAGCACCAACACCTCATCATGGAAAAGCTATGTGGCCATCAAAGGATTAGTACAAACTCCTGTGCAGGGTTTGGGTTTTTCCCCATTAGAGATTACCTCATTATTAGCAAGCTGGGAGGCACTGCTGAACATGAGTGTCTGGAATTCCTTTATATAAAAATACAGTCACTACCAGATTATTTTTGAGCATTGAGTGTATCTTCCTGTTGTAGCATTGATTTCACTAGAATGTTTCTTGAAAATCATTTTGATTTTGATGTTTTATAAAAAGACCAGCTACTAGCTGTGAACATTAAAAGGCTGAGAACACAGAGGGGAAATACTTTGCAGGAGAGCAAGTTTAATCCTAGAAACACCTAGCTTCTTGGATAAATGTAAGCTTGTTCATACTCTGGTAGAAGTTTTGCAGTAAAGCCACAATCTTCTCAGTGATGAGCTCAAACAGCAAGAGACCTGCTTGGAAAAGAAAAAAATGCACGGTCAGGTAATAGATGCAGAATGAAAGAATCTGAGAGACTGAAGGTACCAGAAAGTTGAGTCAGAATTTCTGCAGACAGTTTTGCAACACACAACCACCAGTCATCTCAGATGCTTAATTCCAGTGGAGATGTAGTAAAAAACCACAACACTGAACAAAACCCCCTTTTGTTGAACTGCTGGGTTCAGGAGATTCTGTGCATTTAGAAATCCATGTTCTGAAATGCTGCCTAAAATTACCTGTTTTTTTATGCATACTGGTGCCACCTGCAAGCATTAAAAGGTAGTGCCCCAGTCATGACGCTGGGGCCTTGGTGCTGGCAGACAGTGGCACTAAGAGGTACAGCCCTGATTTTTCTCTTTTAAGTGGCCTGGGTTTGTGCTAAGAAACATGGGTTGAGATGATTCTCTTAATATTCTGAGTAGGATTCAAGGACTTCGGAAAAATGCAGCAGAGCCAGTTTCCAAAGAAGTACTCTCAAACTTTACTAAAGAGACAGACCAGGCAGCAGTGCTGTGGGGACCTTTAATCCATGCCATTAGAGATTCTGTAAGGAGTTCACCTTCATGCCTGTTGCTCTGGTGACCAGAGCCCCTGTCACCTGGCAGGGCAGTCACAGCAGAGGTATCTGCCTCCTGGCTGCAGCCCCTCAGGGAGTACAAAGTGCAACTGGCACATGAAATCCCTGTGGGGCCCTCACTCTCCTGTGCTTCCTTAAAGCGGAACAGGTGGAAGAGCTAAGGAAGGGGCTCCACAGACCTCTAGTCAAGATCATGGTGTTTTTAACTGAGCTGTTGCTCATCACATCAGTGAGAGACTGGGCTAACTCCAGCACAGATTCTGCGCTGGGCGCTTCCTACTTTTCTCTTGGAACTTGGTTCTCTGCTTAATTAACACATCAGCATTTGGGCCAGACTCCATTGCACAGCTCAGCGGTGCTGTCATTTTCCTGGCACAGGGCTCCAGTCAGTGCTGGGGCCAAGGCAGAGGAGGCAGGGAGGGCATGGAAGCACCGACTCCGACTCCGAGGCACCTCAGCAGGAGGCAGAGCACAGGGCCAGAATCGCTAACCTGACCCATAAGGAGTCCTAGGCCAGGCTGTGAGGTACCACTCTCCAAATTGGGATATGAAGCCTGCTCCCATGGACTCCTGCTGGGCACCCGTGAGTGACCAGACTTTGGGATAATCTTCAGTTGAGTGTGGTGGCCAGAAAGAGAACTGAGGAACCTGGGAGGCTTGGTGACTCCGTTCTGGCACTGGTGTCCAGGAGATGAAGGCTGAAATCCTTGCTTTTGCATATGTTTCTTTATGCCAAGCAGAAGACTTGGAAATTCAAGCAACATGGAGAGGAGCAAGTGGCTCTCAGTTGTGACAGGCCTGTCCTCTTAGAAAGACATGAGTATGTAGTTCAAATAAAAGCAGGACAAAACAACAACTTCTTTCAGAGTAGACAAAAGCCACTAAGTCACTCTTCCCAGGTTTGGGGGATGCAACTGAGGCAGGGAAAACAGAGACTTACAAAATAACTTACTGAAAATGTATGCAAACTGTACTCCTTTATCCTTCAGGACTCAAAGCATGCTTCTCACAAATGCTTTGGGGTTTGGAGGGTCTTTGTTTTAAATTCAAACTATATCTAACACTCCTTAACTGACTTTTAACTTTTTGGATTTTTTAAATTCTTTGAAATTTGCTTACCCTTTCTTTATTTTCTTGGCTACAGGAACCTTGTAATATGAAAGACAAAATCCAAAGCTAGGAACTTGAGCTTCACACACCCTGAGTGTCCTATTACATTAATGTTCCATGAGCAAAATGGAAACTATTTTTGTGTCATTTAGCACATCTAGCAACTATTTGCAATGATGGCAGCAAAACTTCTACCTGTTGCCAGCTAAGA
>VXAC01008770.1:0-15731 GCA_013399225.1 Rhipidura dahli | reverse complement strand
AGAAGTAACCCTAACCTTGCTAGATAAAGCATTGTATAACAACATCTGTTTGTGACTGGAAATGAGCAGGTTATAATTTCCTTATCTTCTCCTGTAAATCACTACCAGTGCAATGATGATCATATTCAGAGAGAAATCAACATTTTTCCAAGAGGTTGCGTTGATTTACAACTGTAAACTAGCGCAGAAGGTTTTTGCAGTTTACCTCAAAAGCATAAACAGAAAAGGNACCCGGTCTCTACATCATCCTCCATCTGAGATTCCTCCAGCCACCTAATAGCAAGGGTTGGAACGGCTGCTGGAGCTGTCTGGGCCCCCACATCGCACTCCCTCAGGAGCCACATCTAGTCTGGCAGGCAGACCTGCGCCCATGCTTCGGTACCAAGGGTGGCATCGACACCCAGCTGAAGGGTGCTTCCGTTGGGATTTTTAGTGGACTAGTGGAGCAAGGTCCCGTATCTGGATCCGTTCCACAGGCACTGGACCTATCCGGCCCTGGACAGCGGTCCTCAGGTCTGTACCTTGGAAGCTGTGCTAGCCCTCTGCCTGGAGGCTTCTACCTTAGGGTCATCGGCCAGGCATGGCTAAGGAACGCGGCGCTCTGTATCTGAAACAAGTTGGGCATAACCTGGGGTACTGTCCTTTTCTGGCTTCCTGCCCCAAATAGTTTACAAGGATATAAATGTGCCTCTGGACTTCATTGTCCTGAGTGTTATAGTGCCCAATTATAGTTTGGTAGATGCAGTCCTGATAATTTGGGCAAATATTCCATATAAGCTGTTCTGCTTTCTTATCCCAGAATCAGATAGAGTTGGGCATGTAAGGTCCAGACTTTTTTTATTCTGAGTTGTGCTTTTGCATAGGCATCACTTAGTGACATTAAAAGCTAAAAGTTCTCTAGCTGACTACTTAATGGCAGTAACTCCNCCCTTGGTACCAAACACGGGCGCAAGTCTGCGTGCCAGACTAGATGCGGCTCCAGAGGGAGTGCAATACGGAGAGAGAAGGTTTTTGCAGTTTACCTCAAAAGCATAAACAGAAAAGGTGAGTTGCCAGTATTCCTATATTCCATGAGTGACTTGACTAAAACAGAAATTAAAAAGAGTTTGAGTTCAATTCCCTTCTTAATTCAAGGTGTGTCATATCTGATCCAGTTTTTTGCATAGGAGTCTTCACATGCTCATCCCAGAATTTAGGGTACAGACTGCTTAATCAAAGTCAGCCTGCTTTTCATTTCCTTTATTTGGATCATTAATAATTACACCTTACCTGAAAGGTGATTCCCCATCTCTGCTCAAGACTGGTACCTTGTTGAAATAATTTGTAGTCAAGTGACTATAAGAGTCACCTGAGAAGAATTAATATGTCTTTCAGCTTTCTAAAGCTAGGATTGGAATTCAGTGTTGGCTTGCTAGTCTGTTGGTGTCCTTGGGCCAATTGCAAAATTTTGTTCCACCAGATCCTCCTACAGCTATTGTGGCTTGAAAGCATTAAAATATCCTGATGGTAGATTACTTTTGGCGTATGATTAGCATGTAATTTTTCTGAATCACTCTTCATCACTTCATCCTTCTCATATGTCGTAGAAGAAGTCTAAGTGTATAAATTTTGTGTCAGAATCACAATCCTCGTACCACGTAGCTAGGTTTTTTTAGACACTTTGGTGTCTAAAGAAATGATTAGAAATGTCTAAGGAGGGTTTCTCTATCTCATATAGATACTTAATTCAACCTTTTAGTCATAAATTACAACCCTAAGAATTCAACTATGTACTCTGCTAAATCCAAAACCTCCTCTGAAAGGTGTTTAGAAAGAGTCCGAGTATTCAAGTTTCTCAAGATTCTGTATTGGAAACAAAACCAATTGAAAAAGTTGCTGCTTAATATTTCACAAAGGCTTTCTACCACCTACTTCAAAGGCCTGAGTTGTAAAAGAGTCCAAAAAAGATCACACTTGTGAATCTGTTTAATTTTGTGAATTACCATTAGACATCCACCAAAGCACTAGACAACTTTACAATAAATTAAAAGTTGTATTGCCAGTCTAACAAATACAGGAATTAAATATATTCCAATAGTTCGCCCAATCCAACCCACCAAAAACTAATCACAAACACAATGCACACAGTTGTGCATTTACCATTTTTAGTAGAGAATAATGGTGTAGACTGCTGAATGCACTACTAAGCATTTTATTTTTGTAGGAAACTGGTGTTACAAATGCTCACTTGTGTACACAGGGCTTTGAAGTTCACGGAATCTTTTGAGCATGTAATTCGTAGAGTTCAGTGATTCACAGCTTTCTAATTCAGCTGGTATTCTGGCAAGTTATTAGCCAGCTGCTGTTCACTGAAGCAGATGTTATGAGCCATGCATAAAATTGTCAAGGTTATAGTTAGTACAAAGAAAGCTCTATCCCCCTCCTGTCAGGTTTTGTAAAAAAACTTCTACTACTGATGTCATCAGAAGAATCAGCTTCAGAAACTGGGTATTAGTCAACCTTATCCCCTGTTAGTTTGTCTTCTTTCTTCTTTCATCTTCTCAACTTTCTTCAATCTTTCTTGTCATCTTAATGCAGTTTGTATTTCATTTGCCAGTTCTAAACTTCTGGTTGTCTTTCATGCTGATTTCTACACTTGATAACCTCCTTCAGTTAGTGTTTTCCACCTCTTTGCTTGTGTTTTTTAACTTTTTCTGACATAAAACTGAATACAGAGTAGGAGCCATTTTTTTTCTGCTTTCTACAATGATCATTCTGCATGTTTCAAAAGCAGTAATGGAATAAGGCACAGCTTAATCATTTAGAATAGTAAGTTGAAGGCCAGATATTGCTACCTGCTTTCATTGTAAATCCCAGTGTGGGACTCTACATCCACTGAGTAGAGTATGGCTGGGATTGGAAAAAGAAACGGTATTATTTCACTAAATCTGAGATGACCACTCCACTATATGGCTAGTACTATAAAAACATATTGCAAAATGACAATGTATGAGATTGATAGCAAGAGCTGAATTTTAGAATTGGAACATTAAAAATTTAAGCCAACCACGTTTTACCTGGCATTTTTTTTCTTTCACCATCAGTTATTATTCTTTCTATATTCATTTAGCTTAACAATACAATAGTACAATATGAATTTGAATTATAAATTAAGTTTAAAAAGATGCATTTTCTGTGTCTAGGGCTTGCCTAAATATGGATTCATTTGATCTTCAACTACATAAATAGTTGCTGTCTAAACACTGAAAATACTTACCGCTAAAACTACTGCACTGATTCAGCTGAATTAACTAAGGATTGAATTTGCTTTTTCAGTCCTTTTGGATATAGAATATGAATAAATATTGGAGGCTAGGCTATTAAATACCCTTACAACACAATAATTTATTGATATGCTTTGTAACCCTGTGTTATTCTTAATCCTTGTTTTGTTGATAGTTACTTATTTTTAATTTTTAATTGACAAAACCAGGACAGTCCTTTGCATAAAGTGCCTTGCTGCTTTTTTCCTTTGTGTGCTTCTATTCTCAATAGGCAACTATTCAGATACCTAATTCAACATTTGCACATAACTAGACATGATCAGTTTACACACTAATTGCATTCAAACATCAGGTGTGCTATTGTGATTGTCTTTTACACAGGCAATTTAGAAAATCATAAAATGAGTATATGCTGCTTATATGGTCACAAAATGACCTTCTGCTAGGTATTCTCAGACAGTCACAGTAGAGAAATGATCTCTTGAAGTCCTTGATGATTGAGACAGAATAACCATGACCTCTTTGTAACTGATCATTTAGATGCTAAATATGCAAAAGGAAGTCAATCATAATACATTTTAAATTAAACTGTGAAGAAGTAGTAAATTTATGTTCTAAAAATCATTATGATAATTCAGTATGAGACAATATAAAGTCAGACGTTATTCTCAGATGAAGTAAAGGCAAAAACTCTACATGAAATGAACCTTTGATTTCAAATTTAGAATATGTAAAACACTTTCTAGAATAGAAAATGAATGTTTTGTGTTTGGAGTGAAATCTAAAGAAGGAACAAGAGTTTGTGTATATGCAGAGAGGTTGATGGCAGCCAAAATTTACAGAAGCCATTTGAAATAACTAAATACTAACATATTGGTTTATTTGGGATCAGAACAGTAATGTGTCTTTTATAAACTTATTGGAGAATCCTGTAGCACGATTCTTGGTTGTCGGCACATATTGAAAGTTTCTCGAAAACTACCAACAAAGAAGTAAAAATATGGTGTTGGTCTTCCAGTCTTCCACATTTTGCCTCTAGTAATGAAAGATCTTTAAAAAAGCATTTTATTAAAGTATTGATTTTACTTTCTGTATAATAGATTTAATTATAAAACTATGAACAATTTAAAATATTCTATTTTAATTGAAATCCCATGGATACATTTTCTAGTTGCAGTTAAAAATTTAGTTACATAACTTGTTTTTGAAAGCATCTGATTGCCAAAAAACTACTTTGGCAATTGCTATGAAATTTTTATAATGAATAAGTAACATAAAATATTTATTTAGATAAACTACATATTGCTGTTTTCTTTTAGTACTCTAAAATAAAAGCCACACAACCAATATTTATTTATTGCTTAGAAGTAGTATGAAAAATTTCCTCAAGCAGTGACTATAATGACTCAAAATAATTAAGATGGAAAGAAGCATTTTTTCTGGCTTTTAAAGCTATAAAATCAGTATGCCAACTTATACATATGCACAGTAAGAGCTGGCTATTTTCATTGCTAACTTCCTTACTCTTTTCTTCAATATTGAATTCAGTTGTGCATGTTGTACCCTCAAAAGAACAGAATAATGGAATCATAGAATATAGAATCACAGAATGGTTTGATTTGGAAGGGGTCATAAAGATCACCTAGTTCCTGTCATGGTCAGGGGCACCTTCCACTAAGCCAGACTCCGTGTCCCATCCAGTCTGGCCTTGAAAACCTCCAGGCATAGGGCACCCACAGTTTCTCTGGGCAAGCTGTTCCAGTGTCTCACCACACTCATCATAAAAAAGCTCCTATATCCTATCTAAATATAGCCTCTTTCAGCTGGAAGATATTCCACCTTGTCCTGTCACTACAGACCCCCTTCTGTATACTGAAAGGCTGTCTGGTCAGAAGTACTCAAGGTTCTCCTTTTTACCCTTTGCAAAAGTGGATGTGATATTCCCGTTCTGCAGTCATTGGGATCTTTGCCTGATTTCTGCGGCCTTTCGAATACGATGGAGAGAGGGTTAGCCCTACTACATCAGCCAACTGCATTAGTCTTCTGCCTTCCTTGTCTCATCTCTTACACATGATGATCAAGAGCTCTTGCACGCCAAGATTTCCTTAAAGAACAGTTGGTTTTGTTCATCTTCTTTGTCCCTGAGGCCAGTTTCCCAGAGGGTCCATCCACAAATCTGTCAAAGAACTGAAAGTCCTAAAAATCAGTATTTTGACTCTACTGTTCCTTTTCACATGTCCATTAAGAATGTGATCACCAGGGCATGGTCACTGCAGCCCAGGCTGCCAGCAGTCTTGACATCTCTTATTAGTTCATCTGTGTTGGCCAGCAACAGGTCTTGTAATGCTTCTCCTCTTGTCAGACTTCACATGGATGAAGAAGTTATCCTTGATGAATTCAGAGAACCTCCAGGATTGCTTACAACTTGCTGTGCTGCTTTTCCAGCAGATGTGAATGCCCCAAAAGGATCAGTGAACATGGTACTTCCTGTAGTTGAAGTAAGAAGTCTCTCAACATCTCTCTCTTCATCAGGCAGCCAGTAGTAAACACCAACCACAAGGCTTTGTTGGTTTGGCCTCTAATTTTTATCCACAAGCTCTCAACCTGTTCAGCATTGTTTTTCAAAGATATGTCTGTGCAATCAATTCAGTTTTTATATATAGAAAGTAACCCGTGCCCCAGTCTCTCTTGCTTTGTCTGTTTCTATAAATTGCTTGTTTATAATGATTGTTTGCAGTGCTCTGGCTGTGTGATTCACCCCACCAGCTTTCAGTACTAATGATTAGATCCTAGCTTCCTAGATGCACAGTGGCCTCCATCATCTCTTGGTTTTTTTTGACTTATTCTACTTCACTGGTGTAGCCATTTCAGTTGGGCTATTGACTGTGTCACCATTTTAGAGCAACATGACCTAATCTCTTTGAGGCATTTCACAGGTGTTTCCAGGGTTGTTCCTAACACACCAGTATTCCCTGGTTCTTTCTTTACTCAAAACTCTATCCCCTTCTTCTGGTAAGTCTAGTTTGAAGTTGTCCTTATAAGCCTGGCTGACTTGGTGAAGATTTTCTTGCCTGACCAGTACACTACTGCTTCCTATGTTTTTGAAGTACAGCACAGTAATTCATTATCCTTAATTTATCTTTATAGCACAATGTTAAAAGGTTCTAAATATATTTTCCCTACACACTGATAAAAATGAACTTCACAGAACATTTATCCTATTTGCCAGATGGCCAGTTGCATCCATCTATGAAAGGCATGAACTCCTTTAAACTGAAAAAGTTTTATTGACTAGTTTGAAACTCATAGCTTCATCTGTGATGATGTTCTCATTTGTTTTTCTATGCTGAACAACAGAGATAAGATGCACATGTGAGTAGATGCTGTAAAACTTCTATAGGCATTGACAACTACAGCTTCACATACGTGCAATGAAAGTTTATTTTTATTTCGATTTATATGAATAAGAGATCTTTACGAAAAAATATACATCATTCATTTGATTTAATTTACTAATTCAGCATACCCTCTTAATGTGTATCGATATATTGCTAGAAAGCAGCATAAGGCCAAGAATATACAGGTGGAGAGCCTATCTAAGCATGGTCAGGTGCTCCACTCTCACTGTATTCTCTTGATTAGTACACTGACATCAGATCTTAATACATTCACAGTGAATCACAAGCAGTTTAGCTACTACAGGGTATAAAAAGTTGTGCAATAAAACATGACAATTGCACAAAATACCTTGTAGCAAATATTAGCAAATAAAGTGCAGCTTCTTTGACTAATAACATAATTAATTTACTGTCAGTTATTTGAGCACACTTAGTGAAACAAGCTTTCCTAATCTGAATAAACTCTCCTTTTCACAGGCAGTTATTAAGTAAGTTGTGGTTAATCTCTGTCATGTACAGTAGTACTAAAATTAGTATTTTTTACACAACATGGCTGGAATGTTAATCAAGAATATTGCAAAAAAAACCCCAAAAAGGTTTTACAGAACATTTCTTTTGATTTTTTTTTTTAAAAGTTTTGTGCATGAAAAGTGAATTCACTTAGATGAAGTATTCATAACTGTTGAAAAGAATATTCAATCACTTGAAATATTTTAATCTAAATTAATCTATATATTCATTCTCTATTTGAATGGAAAGTAATTATAGCTTACTGAACACTGATATGTAGATATTAAAAAAGTATTTTATTTTCAGGTGCTCCAATATAAAAGCAAATGTATGTTTATTCAGTACACAAGGCTAATGTTTCATATTTTCAAATCAAAACTTCTTACCTTGTCACTGCTGTAACGTGGACGCGTAGAAAAACCACACAAAGTCCAGGGTCAGGTAGAAATGGCGGCATGAGCCCCTTTAATGATTTTGCCCAAGACTTTTCTAAGTTAGTTTGCAAAAAGTGAGTTAAATGGCATAAAGTAATTGGTTCTCTGACCATCCACCCCACGAGGGGATTGGCCCAGCTCTAATGGATGGGAATGGACGTCCATTCCCATCCATTTTCTAGTTGACACTGTAACAATGTCTGCACAACTACTGCAGGTGTGAGATAAAGGAGTTAGTTTACTGAACTGTAGCACTGCTTTTCATAGTTTCTGTGAGAACAGCAGAGCTCTCACAGAATGGTGCAGAAAACGGAAAGATTTCTTCGCCAACAGCTCTTCAGTATCTACGCTTACCTTCATTACTATCAACCGGAAAGCTCTTCAACTGCAACAGTGATGATAATTTATGTTCTGTGCCTATCTCAAAGTCTTGAAATTAACATATGTTCTGCTAGATGATCCAAAAACCACAGATCCAGAGGATTCAATATTGATAAAGAACCTATGGCACCTTCTGATATTTTTCTGAATATATTCTGTTTCATATTTTTGTGGGTTCACCCCAGTAGGCAGCTCTGTACCACAGCTGCTTGCTTATTCTCCCTGACCCTGGCCTCCAGTGTGACAGGGGAGGAGAACAGGAAGAGCAAGAGACAGAAAACTCATGGGTAGTGATAAAAATAGTTTAAAAAGCAAAAGTAGAAGAAGAAAGAGAGAGAGAAGACAAAACAAGACAAGTGATCCAAACACAATCAAACACTACCTCCCCCAGATAGGCTGATACCCAGCCAGTTCCCATGTGAAAGATAGCTGAACTCCCTGAACAAGCACTCCTGCATTTTACTACTAACCATGACATTACTTGGCATAGAATATCTATTTTGGTAATTTGGATCATCTGCATGGTTCTGTTTCCTCCCAGTCTTCTGCACACCCCCAGTCTAATCACTGAGGGGGCAGCAGAGTGACAGATAGATGGCCTCAGTGCTGTGCAAATGTTGTTCAACAAGAGCTAAAACATTGGTGTGTAACCAGCATTGTTTTGGTTAAAAATCTAAAACACAGCAGCATACAAGCTGCTATTTAGAATATTTGACTCCATCCCAGCTGAATCCATTGCACATGTGGGTTATATTCTAAATAAAATGTAAATCCCCTTTCAGTACCAGTAAGTTACGACAACTTACTCCTAGAAATTTTGCCTGAACAGGACCTACAAGATTCAAATATTATGCAACAGGGAAGGAATAGATAACTGCAGTTATAAGGTCATTTCTAACAATCCTCCTGTGACAGTCAGTCTCTTAAAGCAAATCAAACCCCACTCTGGCCAATGTAAGTAAATGTTTAAGGGCCCAGGGTCCAGATCATATCCTGCAATTTTAACTCACAATTGCAGAAGTTGAGGTACCTGCCCAGAGGCTGAACATGTTAATTGGCCTCCTGTTTGAAGGCTTAGTATTGCAAATAGCTGAATAACATAGAAGCAGACATCAAAAATTAAAGCATTCTAGCTGAGTAGCAGACTGTGGATATTTTCTGTGGGTATCTGCAAATGTCCAGTATTTCATGCTTGACAATGTCATTGCTAAATCTCAACCAGATGGAATTTGCTTGTAACTTGGGTCCAGATGGGTACTGACACATAGCAGTAAAGCAAGGGAGTTTCATGTATGTGAGATGATTGCAGAAATGAAACTGACCTTCTGTTGTTTAATACCGTGTTACTAATCTTCAATAAAACAATACTTTAAAATCCATTTTAGTGACTCTCCTGTACATCTATTCCTGTGTAAGGTACTTGTGTGTTTTCCTGTCTGAGCACAGATCATGAAGGAAATGCAAATGGGGAACAGAAGTTTGATAATTATTTTAAAGCAAGGTCTCCTAAAGGTCATTATGCAGTGGTTCTTATGTTTTTCTTTTTCCTTTGTATCACAGCTTAACCCCAAGTGGCAACTAAGCACTACACAGCCACCTGCTCACTATTGCCCAGTGGAAAAGGGAGAAATAAAAAGGTAAAAGTGAGAAAACTCAGGGGCTGAGATGAGCAGTTTAATGATTAAAATAAAATAAAACAATAAAGAAGAACAACGAAGCTGATGAAGGCTTTAGAAAGCATGTCTTATGAGGAGCATCTGAGGAAACTGAGGTTGTTTAGTCTGGAGAAGAGAAGGCTCACAGAGACCTCACAGACCTCTACAGTGCCTTAGTGGACAAAACTGACAGACAGCAATAGGAATTTAAAAAAATTCTTAGATTTCTGATTCTTAGGCTTAGGTTCATTTAGGGCACGCATGAGAAAAGAAAAAATTATTCTAGGAAATAGAGTAAGCTTTATAATAACAACTGAGTATTGCTTGTGGGCAGCAAAGAACAAGTTAGCTGTGATTTATAATAATTATGCTAAAAGGCCAAAGTGTACAATTATTTTCCTAAATAAGAGTTAATCTTACCACAGCACTGAAAATCATCAGTTGCCTCAAAACAAGTAGAAAAAAATTTTTGGTTTTCTTTTGGCAATTGCTTAAGTACCCATAAACTGATATCTTCTACTATTGTTATCTAGATGGGAAGGCAAATAGGAGCTTCTACGAAGATGCCATCACAGACTGGTATTGTTGGTTTCACTATCAGAATATTTAGAAACCGTTTAAATATCTGAGAAGAGATTCTGGGTTTGAATGTAGCAACACTGTACAGGACAATTCTGTTAATGTCTACTTATAGCATAGTGAAGTTATGAAGAAGAGAGCAGATAACAGTGGCATTTCACAGGGACCATGTGCAGTTCCCTGATATGAGAAAGAATAAACTGGTGAAATTACTTATAACAAAGGAATCCCTAAAGAAAACTGTCTCATAGTGCTTTCTGCTACCTAAAGGAAGTCCTCAAAATACTGACAATTATGTCAAAGTTGGAATTGTTCAATAAAAGCTTTTTAGCCTTTAAAAATAATCCAATGATATATTCAAATAGCACAATGAAAGAAGATACTTCATTTCTTAGTAGCCCTGCAGAATATTTAACACTTCTAGAAACATACACTTTAAAATCTGCAGGATCATCTTTACCACACCTTTGAAAGAGCTAGACAAGGTGAATTCTGTCCAGAATATGTTATTTTTCAATAAATCTTTTTAATATTGAAGAAGAAAATGAAAACCATAAAATACATAAAGTGGATGGAGATTATTTTATGAGGAAATGAACACTTGCCACTTGAGCATGAATTCTAGGCATAATCATGTAAAGTTTAATGGAGAGTTTAACTACTTAAGATAGACAAAGAAATGCTGCTGTAAGTGTTAAGCCAAATATCTTGGTGAGAAAATATGTCTCACCCAACTAAATTGATCAGTTGTCAGTGAAATTTCAGCATTGTACACTAAATCTTTTAGATAATTTTAAATTGTGAAAACTGCAGTCTGAACCAACTATTTGCATATGTGTCTATCTATCTTCTCTCTTAGGCATACAGCTAGATAAAGAAATGGAAAGTGAACAGAAATGAATGTATTTCTGGTTCGCTGTGTACTGACCTGGAGTAGTTGCACCTGTGAGCTTTATCACCCACAGGCAAACAATTCAAGGTAGAAAGTGGCCACATAAAAGAGGCATGGTGCACAGCATAAAGGTTCACTCCTATTGCCAGCAAAGTTTGACTTAAATAATGAAGTCCCTTCTACATGAATTAATGGTTCTCCTCCCACAATTAGAATATATTCAGAGTACTGATCCTAACCTATACTTTACATTTGCATTTTTCTAGGTATGTCAGAGACTATCAATTTTCCAAATTCCGCTGACATTGCCACAGAAGATGATTTTAAAAATAATATCTGTCTGCTTTCTAGTATAATACATTCCTATGAGTAGCTGACTTTGCTGCTCTGTAATAGAAGAACATATAAACTATTAATGTAACAGATTAATTAGTTGTCTTTTTTAATGAAACTTCTATAGATACTACTCTATAAAGGGGAAATATTAGGATTCTGTAACACTAACATGAAAGAAAATAAAGACAACTAAAATTTTGGTATTTTGGTGTGTGGTGATACATGCACAACAAAGATGACTCTGCAATATGTCATGTCATGGATACCCATGATTTCTAATTGAAAACAGTCAAGCCAACAGCTTCGATTTTTAATTTACATATCTTACAACTGCTGGCAGCTGAATCAGCAATGGCTATAAGCAAAATATTTATATTTAAGGAAAATACAACATTCTGAATGTCATTGACTATCACAAAGTATACATAGTGATTTTTAATACAAAAGATACTCTTATGTTTGTGAAATGCCATCCTGCCTTAAACAAAAATAATATAAAACAACATTAATATTCGATAAAAGATTATTTCTTATTTAGAGCAACCCCTACAGATTACTGGACTTTTAGACTACAGTATTCTTGCTTTATATTATGTAACACTTAGAGTTATAATGAAGGCATGTAGAGCACATTAGGAATATTCACTAGAGTATAATAAAGTATACAAATATATAAAATGATACATATATAACAGCATATTACACTATAAAATATGTCAAAACACTAATTGGTAAACTAATCAATGGATAAATACATGAATTATGACTGTCACTTTAGGAATCCAATATACTTGTTGCTACATTGCTAAATTAGAAGCAATATTTGTCCTGTTTATGACTCCAGTACCTGGTTGGCACATGAAAAGCAAATCTACAACACAATGACCAATACATGTAATGCTACCCAGTGTAGGTGTGCTTCAGTATTAAAATATTTATTATTGTAATAAGATTATGTTTCAGAGTGTAAAACAGAATGGACGACATCCAGCTGACAAAAACAGCTTAGTGTTTTAAAGTACCAGCAATCAAGCAACCACAACTGTTCAGCTTGAATGCATGATTGCTGTTTGCAAAAGAATCATACAAAAATTATCATAGAATCTTCTGAGCTGGACTGGACCCACAAGGATCACTGCAGTTTAAAGAAGTTAATGTTTTCTAATATGTATATAGGATTCACATCTTGCCTCCCTCATGGGAGTTGAATCACAGTCAAGTGAATTTGGTTCTGGCCTTAAATTTCTATGTACTTCCAATTCTATTCCTTTTCCTTCACTTAAGCATGAATGTCCATATTTAGGAAACAATATGTTCTTTACAATGTTTTTTGATGATATACAGAGCACTATCAATATGTGTCGAACAAGGCATAATTCTGTTTTAGGACTTTTAGACAAAGAGTCAAGGCCCTTTCCACTGTCATCAGGCTGTTCTTGAATGAGACTGAAGCAGATTGACTAGTTAAAACACTTCTGAAAATACACCTTCAGGACTGTGTTTGATGTTCTTGACTTTCAGAAAATGAAATATAAATTCTAGAATAATGTGATGTAAATTCCTGGTCTAGACCTTCATAATTTTTTTTTTATTTTATTTCTACAGAAGAAAATAAAACATGTTTATAAATCAAGCTAAAACAAATAATCCTCTCAATATGCTTTCTTTTAATTCTAGAGAAGAAAAAATGGCTGAAGTGTCCCCAAGGCATTTTCACAGATAGAGTCCAATGCAAGCTAAATATCTCAGAGACAGTTTTGTATTCTTGTGTTTGGGGAACTGAAGACAGGTTTCATACTGTTTAATTCCAAATACTGCTACAGAAGAATTACCAAAATTTCAGTCAAAAGAATTCCCTGAAGCAATCCAAGAATATAGCACTCATTATTTTAAATAAATGAGATCTTGGCTGTGCTTTACAGGATTCCAGGAATAAGTACTGGTAAAATAAATATGATTTTTAGCTGTAGATGTTTTTTAGTATCACAAGAGGGAACAGGAAGAAGCAAATGCCAAAGAAACAGAGTTTGAAGGTTAAGAAGTAAGAAGGGATTGTCTTTGTGTTGATTCTGTAAAGGACTTTTCCTGGAACTTATACCAGGAAGAATGTCTCTAACTTTGAGTAACTTAAGTACTTTCTTTAAAATAACAATAGCTTTTACTAGATCAGTAAAAGAATTGTTAAAGATTGTTAAAAGTATTTAAGACTTTGTGAATACTGTCTGGTAGATAATAACAGTAATAAAAATAAAACAGTTGGAAAAACTTAACCCTGTTATACAAAATCAAAGTATTTCTTGTATGAAAACAAAGTCTTTCTAACAAAAGACTCATTCAAGTTGGGGTTTTTTTTGAGAAAAACAATGAAATTAGCATAAATATCTTAAATCTAAATAAAATTCTGCTTTATCTTCTTAGTCAATGTAATTTAGCCCATTCCTTTTTTTTTTCATGAATATATAACATAAACAAAAACAAGCAGAAGAAGCTGCAACTTTCCTGAATCACAACAGCATTTCAATAACTAGCATTATTCCAAGAAAATTATAATCTAAATATTTAAGGGACAAATGGAGTAATTAATAGCTTTTATTCACCAGCATTTGCTGACTTGCTCATGATGTTGCAATTTGCTCCAATGTTAAAATTTTGTAGTCTATTTCTCTGAACAATCATATTGGTCTTTGCTTTCACAGAAAGTAGGACAAACTGTGAATAATGGTGTGAAGTTGAAGATGAGAGGAAAAAACCCAAATTATTTAATTCAGAATCTCTATGTTTAAAGAAAAGAAACCCCCAAATTATCATTTGTTTAATAGTATATATTCCTAAACCTGATTAAATATATTTCATAATATGTAAATAAATTATAAAATTCTTATTATAGTGTGATGGAAGAAATTCAAACGTCACACATATCTTCAGCAAGATCAAGAAGGAGGGTCTGGGTTAGTAGTTTTAATCAGCCACCTGGGAGTCATTACTGGGAACATAAAGGACAGGAGGACTCATACAAGCTGACTGAGAACAGAGAGAATGAGTTTACCAAAGGCAAAATATGCCTGCCCAGCCCATCTGTGTGTTGTAATGAGATAGATGAACTCTGTGGGTAAAAGGAGAGCAGTGGATGTTGTGCCCTTTGACAGCAAGGCTTGTCGTCAACTTGGCTTCATATGGACTGGATGGACTGGATAAGCTGTCAATGAAGTGGATGGAAAATTGTCTGGGCTACAAAAGGGGTGCAATTAATGATTCCAGCTTTTGGCTGGTTCCTGGTGGCATTACTCAGGGACTCCTACTGAGAGCAATACAGCTCCGTAACTTTATTGATGTAACAGATAGCAGACTCAGCAATTTAGCAGCCAATACCAAACTAGGGGGAGCAACTGACATGGTGTTATTCAGAGCAACACAACCTAGCAGAAGATACAGCAGAAGAAAGCTCATGAGTGTCAATATAAGAAAATGCAGTCTTTTTTCTGGAATGAAGTAATTCAGTGCAACAGGACAGATTACATGCTGTCTGGATAGCAAGGAGCACTGCAGAAAGTAATGGCAGTTCCAAATTGAAGGTGAGGCAGACACTCAAAGAAGAAAACTTCACCATGTACTCTCTTGGGAGAGAAGTAGCTAGACAGTTGTGGAGACTGATTCTCTCTTGACTGAGTATTTGTGAGAATGTACTTGAAGAGCTGTACCTAGTCTGGCCTCCTCATTGCCAGAAAGTCCTTGATGAACTTGAATTAATCCAGCTGTGTATGATCAAGATGATTATGGTTCTGGTGCATGTGCCATGTGAGAAGACACTGAAGAAATTCAGTTGGCTTAGCTTTAGGAAAATTTAATCTATTGAGAGACATATGTTATATAATGGTATAGAGAAGGTGGAGGCAGACTCTTGAAAGCACATAGTGACAAGACAAAAAGCAACAGGCACAAGTTGCAACACGGGAAATTTTGATTAGCCAAAAGCAAAAAAAAAAAACCAACATTTTAAGCATTGTTGGAGAACAGAATGTGGAGAATAATTCTCCCCCTCAGGTGGAACCTGAGACAAACCAGAATGCAGAGAATTTTCCTCTCCCCGAGGTCAAACCTGCTGTGGAACCTGCTGCAGAAAGTATTATAAATCCTGTTATGAAACCTGTTGTAGAATATGCTATGAAGCCTATTGGAACATCTGTTAGAAAACCTGATATGAAACCTGGAGAACAGAAGTGGCCTTTCCCACTGGAGAGCCCCTATTTTGATTTGCATCTGTGGAGGAAGCTACCTACCCTCAT
>VXAC01008761.1:170751-270138 GCA_013399225.1 Rhipidura dahli | reverse complement strand
TCCAAGTCAGGTTTTATGTCAGCTTGACAGTCCATAAAGTGTGAATTGATGCTGGATCTGCCTTACCATCCCCAGCCCCCCGATGATGGAGCCCCTTTATTGCCCCTCCCCAAGAGTCTGGTGCTGCTCTGCTCCCCTCACTCAGGCATCAGCGGGCTGACCCTCTGGCCACGGCATCTTGCACAGCTCCCAGCCTATGGTCCCTCGGGAAGCACAGAGCCCTCTGGCTCCTTGACAGGAGTAAACTCCTTTGTATACATTTCATTTATTTAATGCATTTACTGAAAACACATTTTTGTATCTTTCTCAACTTGCCCACATGTTGAGAGAAAAATTCCCCCGGCTCCTGGACCTGCACCCACAGAGCAGATGGACCCATCCTCTATGGCACAACCTCCCTAATTATCCACAGGTCTTTATCATACAGGAGAGAGTTCAGTCTCAGTGCCAGCAAAAAACTCCAGGCTGCCTCTGGGCACTGTGAGCATGGAGCTGCTCCAAGGCCTTGAGCCCATCTGGAGCCAGGCTGGGAGAGCTGGGGATGTTCACCTGGAGAAGAGAAGGCTCCAGGGACAGCTCAGAGCGCCATCCAGGGCCTAAAGGGGCTCCAGGAGAGCTGGAGCGGGATTTGGAACAAGGGATAGAGTGACAGGACACAGGGAATGGCTTCTCACTGCCAGAGGGCAGGGCCAGATGGGATATTGAGAAGGAATTCCTGGCTGTGAGGGTGTGAGGCCCTGGCACAGGGTGCCCAGAGCAGCTGTGGCTGCCCCTGGATCCCTGGCAGTGCCCAAGGCCAGGCTGGATGGGGCTTGGAGTAACCTGGGATAATGGAAGGTGTCCCTGCCCATGGCAGGGGCTGGGACTGGGTGAGCTTTAAGGTCCCTTCCAACCCAAACCATTCTGGAATTCTATGATTGTGTGATCCATTTCTGCAGAAAATCCCCTGTGCTGGGTCCAACAGGGGCTTCCCTCAGTCTGTGCAGTGACAGCAAAGCCTCCACCACCCCACACCGGGGCTGTCACAGCTGGACCCAGCTTTGGCTGTTTCTCCTCTTTCATAGCTGCTCTGAAGCCTGCAGGGAGCTGGGTTTTCACTGAGCCGTTTCAAAGCTCTCTCATTAACTGCTTGCCAGCAGCCAGCTCTCCGATAATGGGGATCACCTCTGGAAATTGCAGCCCCATAGCAACAAGGAGTTTAATGGCTTTTATTCCTAAACGAAGGACACAGGTCTGGTAATCCACCTCGTGCCTCTGGCAAAGGGCCTTGGAAACGATGATTTCCCATTGCAGATAAGGCAGGAAAACACACACAGTCACAAGAGTGTTAAAACAGCAAGGCCTGGCCTGGCAGAGCAGTTTTTAACGTTTTAAAATACTGGAGTTTTAATTTTTTTTTTTTTCATAGAGTCAAGTGAAGACACAGGAAATCTTCACGTGTTTTAAAAATTGAAAGGTGGTAATCTTCCTTACAAGAAAAAATGGAAAATCTGTTTTCAAGGACAGGACTCAGTTCACCCAGTCTCCAGCAGAGACTTCTGGCACCCTGTGCTTGTGCTTGTCCACTTTCAAGCTGAAGTTTGCCTGTGTGTCCCATTGTACAATAATACAGAGCCCCAGAATCCCGGACTGCTTTGGGTTGGAAGGGACCTTAAAGCTCATGTTGTCTTCCCCTGACATGGGCAGGGACACCTTCCCCTATCCCAAGGTGCTCCAAGCCCTGTCCAGCCTGGCCTTGGACATTGTCAGGGATCCAGGGGCAGCCACAGTTGCTCTGGGCCGCCTTAGCCCAAATTCAGTTCCATCCTCTCTCCAGCCCTTTCAGGCAGTGGAAGGTGCAGTGAGTTCTCCCCTCACAGATGCAGTTCTTCAGGTCTGTCCATCCCTGTGATCTTCCCCTGGATCCATGAGGGAGCCCTGGAGCAACTCCCCTCAGCCCTGTCCCCGTGACCTTTGTGCCAGTGGCTCTCACCGCTTTCTTCTCCATCAATTTAAGAAAATACACAGCTTGTCACTACAAAGGTGTTTTAGTGCAGTTTTATCAGCATTAAGGAGGGTGTACCCAGGTGGGGGTCGGGCTCTGCTCTCAGATAACAAGTGACAGGAATGGAGGAAATGGCCCCAAGTTGTGCCTGGGAGCTTTAGGTTGGATAGTGGGTAAAATCCCTTATAAAAAGGGTGGTCAGGCACTGGCACAGGCTGCCCCAGGGAAGAAGTGGTCACCATCCCTGGAAGTGTTCAAAAACCATGTGAATGTGGCATTTGGGGATGTGGTTTAGGACTGGACCTGGCAGTGCTGGGTTGATGGTTGAGCTTGGAGCTCTTAGAGAGTTTCCCAACTTTAATGACTGGAATTATTAGTTAATTATTTAATTAATAAATCCCATGATTTCTACCCACCCAGCAGCTCCATCACCCCTGTCATGGCCAGCAGTGGGTTTCTTTGAGCTTCCTTGGACATGATCAGGCTGAGCTTGGTAAGACCCTGACCATTTCCAGCCATGAGTTTACACTGGAAGTGGCCCCAGATGTCCCTGTGCCAGGTGATGGCCTCACCCTGCATGTGCCCAGCATCACCCACCCCGTTAGTCCTTTTCCCTGCTTCCCCCGTGCTGCCTTCCTCCACTCTGTCACCAGTGCAGGGAGAAACCAGAATAGTTTGGAGCTCTGGAGTGGTCTGGGAAAAGGGGAATATCAGTCTGCTTGGGTGGAGAGACAGTGGTTAGAGAGGCTCCAGGGTGGGAGGGAGATGGGAGCCTGAGGGGAAGGTGTGCCTGGGTAAGAGAAACCCCAGAGAGGGCTGAGGGCAACCAGCAGAGAAGGTACTGGTGGGTACACACCTGGCCATGCCTGGCTCAGGGCCATGAGGGTTTTAGGAGTGGTTCCTCCTGCAGCTGCCTTTTGGAGCCCTTGGGATCACATCCACTGCTTTTTTCTGTGCTGGTGGGGCTGCAAAAGCTTTCTGATTTTTTTTTATTAAAGCAGCATTTCTCCCACAGCCATCATGGGACTCCAAGAGAGTCTTGAGTCTCTCCAAAAGACTGAATATTATAAGAGATATGATAACCTTCTAACACCATTGTACATTCTCTGTAGGTGGGTGGGAGGCTTGAGCTCTGTGTCTCTCTGAAGAACCACCCAGCCCAGCCAGGCAATCCCTGCTGGGGACCAGTGTGACCCCAGGGAGGGGGTTCAGCACAGCTGTGCTTCTTCTCAGCAGAGCCGTATCCTCTGACATATCCCAGGATGCTGGAGCTGCTGTCTGGGTACCTCCCAGCCTGACTTGCAAGCCAAGGAGACACCAGAGTGCAGTTCACCACTGCAGCCACTGCCGTGGTTGTGCAAACCAAGTCACCACAAGAAAGAAGAGTTAAGTCGTAAAAGCCCAGCTTGGAAAGCTGCAGCTCCAGTGGCAATGAGTGCAGGGAAGCTTCCCTTTCCTCAGCCCACGGTGGGATTTGGGCAGGGGCTGAGGAAGGAGGCACAGGGCTCCCCGAAGTCTGTGCTGGGTTGTGATCCCTGGGCCAATGTTCAGCTGGGTTTGTGCAGCCCCTTCCCTCCCCAGGCACCTCTGGCACTCCAGCCCAGAGCCTGCCCAGGGCCATGCCAGCAGCACCAGCTGCCTGATCACACTGACCACACTGAGAGGATGCTGTGGATGCCCTGTGCCCCCAAAGAGGTGGCCCTAGGACACGTCACCTGCAGCCTGACCCGGCTGCTGCAGGCTGAGGCAGCAGCGACCTGCTCTGCCCTGCTCTGGATACTTTAAATAGGTCAGCAGCAGGTGACTGGATGAAATTACCCTTCATTCTATCATAAGGGAGCTGCAGACGAGGCCCTTCCCTGTGGCTAACAGCAGGGATTGCCAGTGACAATGAAATGATTTTAATCCAGCAGTTTTCATTAACTCCTGATGCACCGTGGGCCTGCGCTGGTTCACCCTCACCATGAGGCAGCACCAGCCAGGTTAGGAGGATGATGCCACTGCTCTGAACGTGCACAGGGACGTGTCCCAGATGCCTCCATGGGCCACAGTGGTACAAAAACATCACTGGGGACTTGGTGTAAAGTCCAAAGCCTCTCTCAGTGCTCCCCTGGGTCAGTGCAGAGCCCAGCAGCTGGTGGGAAGCTCTGTTACAGCAAAGTGCCAGTTTAGCCCAGAGATCAAAATGTCTCCATTTGTGGAGGTAACAGAACAACACAGCTCTTCATGTGTCACTGGGTGCAAGTGGACTTTTATTTGTCATGCAATCAAGGGCATGACTTGAGCATCAGGGTATGGACATGGGACACAGCAGGACAGCAGACTGGGTGGTAGAGAAAATGATGTCACACTGTGGGTGAGCATAAGGGCAGGGCTGTTCCACTGGAGAAAGAAGCAGGCTGAGGGCTCAGAACGGGCTCAGAGCTGGAGCTGGCTTGTGCTGTCAGGTGCTTGGTGAGCTGCATGGGGCAGAAGGACAGTGAATCACCACAGTGGGACTGAAAGAGGCTGACTTGTCTTTTCCCCTGAGTTCTGATGTTAAATCCACCTGCCCTTTCCCCCAGTCCTCAGCAGGGCCTTTGGAGAAGCAGGGCTGACACAGCCAGGTGCTTTTTCATCTCTGCTGTTGAGAACAAGCTAGATCCACAGTGACTGTGCAGGGCCAGTGCAGGGCAGCCCAGTTCGGACTGGAAGTAGGGCCAGGGGAGTGACAGTGTTTGAGGTGGTCCCAGTGCCAGAACAGACCATGAGAGCAGCTCTGCTGGGCTGATCCACCGGCTCTGGACCTGGGACACTCCAGATCCCAGTAGTTAACCCCGAAGCAGAGAGGAAAGAGGATGAAACAAGGGCAATTCAGCCAGTGGAGCAGCTCCTGCCACTGACAATGGGAGGCATCCTCTCCTCTTGTTTCTGTTCCCACCTTTCTCACTCTTCCTTGACCCCAATACCTGTCCCCCGCGTATCTCTTGTGCTTTCCCACTTTTCTGCAAGAGGTTTCAGCTCCCAGATAAGCTCCAGGAGATCCCAGCACCTCCGAGCTGTCGGCTGAGCACCTCTGGAGCAGTGGAAGGTAAGACAAGACCTCCCCCTTGTGCTGAGCTGTCACAGCAGATTTACAGCTGCAGCTGTGGACAAATGCTGCATCTGTGAGATTATTAAAGGAATGGGCTTTTAAGTGCAGAGAAGAAAATTCCTTTTGCTTCAAAAGGTAAGATGAACTTAGTCACGTCCTGGAACAGCGTGGGGGAGACACTGCCCCTCCATGAGCTGTGCTTGGGCTTTTTCATTTATTTTTTCCTAGGATGTCCTAAAGAATGGAAGGATGTTCTGAGGTCTGGAGGTGATTTAGTCCAACCTACTGTTCGAACTAAGGTCAGCTCTGAGGTCACACCAGGCTACTTACAGCTCTTTCCTGTAAGGTCTTGGAAACCCACAAAGTCTTTGGGTCTTCTAACAGCGTGGTGAGATTCTTGGGATTGTCCCATAGGGCAGGAGTTGGACTTAATGGTTCTTGTGGGTCCTTCCAACTCAGGGCATTCTGTGACTCTCTGAGGTGGTTTTGTGTCACTTTGGCTCGTTGGAAAGTTCCTTAAGGAAGATGAGTTGCCAAACAGGAGAGCCAGTTACTGCTGAGTTCCACTGGTCTGGCCTTCAGGAACGTGACTTAAAATCCTCTTGCCTCGTGCAGGTGAAGGCCTGAATGTGCTAATAAAGCACTGCAAGCAGTGGTTTCTCCTGGCTCCCAGCCCAGGAAGAGGGAGAACACCATTGTTCCACATCCATCCTGATGGACATGGGTAAAACCGAGGCACAAGGAGAGGACTCCCTGCTCCCACTGTGGCATGGATGGGGCTCCACAGCCCAGCGACAAGGACTTGCTTCCACACAAGGCTTTCCACAGGACAGGGCCAGGGCAGGAGCAGGCTGTGTGCCCAGAGATCTCCATGCTGCCTGTTGCAGGTGGCACAAACACTTACCAAAAATGGGGACAACCTCTGCAGGTTGGTTTCCTGCAGTTCCATAGCAGGCTGGTCAAGCAGCATGACTGAGACCCTGGGATACTTCCCATAGCTCCTGAAATGTCTTGGGCAAGGAATACCAGCACTTATGAACCAGCCTTGGCTCTGTTTGAGTTGTTTCCTAAGCTTTAGAGTAACCTTCACTATTAACAAATGTCCAGGGTCAGGCTGGAGAGGGCTTGGAGCAACCTGATCTAGTGGAAGGGGGATGGAACAAGATGAACTTTAAGATTCCTTCCAACCCAAACCATTCTGGAATTCTGTAATTAATGAAGTTATTCTGATTTATGGTAAATATGGCCCTTTCCACATTTTTAAAATAATTTCTCTTACATTTTCTCTCCTTATTTATGATGAATATGATCATTTCAATTTCTTTCTTTTATCATTACTCTTGAGTTTGCTCTGCCTGTGGCATATGGGAAGGAAACAAGCCACGGACTCAGGGGGGCTGGGTGCTGATATGTGAAGATCTGTTCCTGAGGTCCCAGAGCAGTGCTGGGCTCCTCTGCAGCCTGTCACAAGGTGCCACTGACCACACTGGACTGTCCTGGCACTCACAGCCTCACCAGGGTTATCCCCTCTCTGCTAAGCCAGTAAAGGTGTAGACACCACTTCCAAACCCCCAGGAACAGCATATGGAGTGTTTGTGAGACTCCCACTGAATCCTTGTGCTTCACCTGTCCAACAGGGAAAGTGTAACTCCAGCCTGTCCACAGCAAGCTGTTCATTGTTTGCACGTGTTATAAACATCAGAAATACACAAATACTGAAAACTGGTGCAGAGGAAAGAGAAGCCCAGTCAGGGGCTAATCCCTCAGCCATGGAGGACAGGCCTTCCCAGGTGTCTGCAGACCTCAGAGCTGGGGCTTCCACAGAGTCTGGCTGGGGGTCATTGAACCACAGGCTGGCTTGGGAGGTAATTTAAATATCATCAAATCATAAAGTCAGAGTGGTTTGGGTTGGGAGGGACCTTAAAGCTCATCTCATTCCACTCCCTGCCATGGGCAGGGACACCTTCCACTACCCCAGGCTGCTCCAAGCCCTGTCCAACCTGGCCTTGGACACTTCTAGGGTTTGGAATTAATACCCCAGAAACTACCAGATGGAAGAAGTTGAACAATGGGTTTAAATGGAGGCTATGTGGTTCTGAACAGAACCAGTACAGGGGAAGGGGAGGTGAAGGAATAGCACCCTTTTAATTTTAAAATTGCTGCTACATTTGTGACCCTCCATCATCTCAAAACAGCTGTATCTGGATCATATATCTGGGCAACCTGATCTAGTGGCTGGCATCCTGGCCCGTGCAGTGGGGTTGGAAGCGGGAGTTCTTTCAGGCCCAGAGGATTGTGTGATTCCATGATATCCAATGCAGTGGGGTTGGATCTGGACTCCACTTCCAGGCACATGCAGGCTAAAGGTCGGTATCTCAGGGCAGGGCAGGAGTAGGGGAGCTTGTGGCTCTTGATTTGGGAACTCACAGGCATTTCCAAAGATGGGGCAGACTTAAAAATAACTTGGTCCAAGCCACGTGTGAGCCACCAGCAGAACCTGGCTGACACCTTCCTTTGGCACCCACGAGCAGCCTTGTGTGCCAGGTGACATGGGACTGGGGCTCATGCCTGTGGTGTCCAAAGCACAAAGCCTCCCCAGTAACATTTGGGGAGGGTTGGGATTTTTGGGCCCACTGGAATTTTTGAGAGTGATTGTCCAGTAACCTGAGACAGAGGAAGGGCGTTGGGTTAAAGCTTTAAGACTTGGGAAATACACCTTCAAATCAGACATGCCACCAGCTCAAGTACATCTTGCCTGGGCAAATGCTCCAATTCACAAATTTATAGGGACATTTGTTGGAGGGGACCCCAGGAGGTCTCTGCTCCACCCTCCAGCTCAAAGCAGATGAGGTCAAATGGGGCTTCTCAGGGCTTTTTCCAGTTCTGCCTCAAAATCCTCCAAGGACAGAGACTCCACAACCTCTCTGGACAACCTCTTCTAACATTTGATTCTACACATAAACCCAGCTGCACATTATTCCTTTATTTGTGGAGCTCCTAAATTCACGACAGCATATTTAATGAAAATGTAGCCCTAAAAATATAAAATACATATATAAAATATATATATGGGGCTATATAAAAATATAGCTCTAAAAATGTGCTTATTATTTTATAGAACCATAGAATTACTAAGTTTTGAAAAGATCTCCAAGATCATTGAGTCCAACATTTGACTGCAGCTATAAGTCCTGTTTTCTGTCCTGTGCTACTTCCCGTCCCTTTTCCCGTCCTAACAGACAAAATTCTGCAGGTAAGGGTGGGATGGTGGAAAGAATTGGGAAGATGTTCAGATGACCTTCAAAGCTGGGTGTTGCTACTGACTGACACTTCCCAAAAAAATGTGTCTTGGTGGATTTGATTTATTGGTAAACAATGAGTAACTTAATCCATTGTAATATTTTCCTTTCCCAGAACAATTCATACAAAGCTGTGAAGAAAAAAACCCCTACAAAATACTCCAAAAGCTGACAATAAATTACTGTTTTCCTTTGGAGGAAAGAGAAATAATTTAGCCCTACTGTTTGGATGTCAGTAAGGACCAGTGGAGATAAGGACAAAGCCCATAATGAAGAACACTCATAAATGTTTCATTCTGAGAGAATATTTAAAAATAAGTGATCTGGAAAGAAAAGCAAAGACTAAACAACTATGAGCATTTCTTTATGTGGGTGTGAGGAATGATGCTGGCAAACAGAAGAGGTGAATCCTTAAATACAGAGAAGCCTGAAGTACAAGGAAACATGAGTGTGAGAATACAAACACAGACTCTTCTGAGGGCGGCTTGGAGAAGCCGAAATACAGAACATTTCTGTTCATTCAGTGGTGAAATTACTGGAGGAAGAAGGATGATGGCCAGCAAACTGAACTGCAGATGTCGTTCCCTGCCTTGTTGCCATGCTCCAGCTTTCCCGTGTGTCCCTGGGCAGAGGGAGGAGATGCTGGTAGAGCAGGAGGGAGGAAAGGGCAGCAGGAAAACAGCCCCAGTGCAGCCAGCCCCGTCCCAGGGCTGTGGGTCCTGCTGGGAGGGACCAGCACTGCCCCTCATCCTACTCAGTCCCTCCTCAGTCCCTCCGAGTCCCAGCACAAGAGACGCTGGGAACATGCCAAGAGACTGATGGTATGTGCTGATTTGCAGATGAATTTGCATGAATTTGCATACATCTCCCTCTCAGTTTGCATTCATTCCCTGCGATGCCTTTAAGAACAAGTAAAACATTGTCTGCTCTGAATGAGTCAAATTTTCTACTTTAGTTTTCTTCTTTGCTGATACACAAATGTGAAAAAATCAGCTACTGGTTAATTTATTTTCTTCATTTTCTATTGCTTTTCCCACCTCCCTTCCACCCTCAGCTACCATAGTGATCTATTCTTCTTTTTTTACATTATATGAAAATTGTTATCCTAAATTACTCCCTCAGTTGTGCACAATGCAGGCAATATCCCAAATTGTGGATAGTCTGACTGTCCAATTTGCACAACACTGATGCTTCACAGACTGATCTTAATATGCTCCACTTCTCATTTCCTTTCCTGGAGGAACAGGTCTCCACACTGACATCTGCTTGGTGAGAAGTTTTAGGTAAATAGAATTCCACACAATTAAATGTTGAGGAACAGTTATCCTGACAGCTCTTTGCTGTGCAGATGAGGGAGTTGTGTGGAAGGTTGACTGGAAATGCTCGTTCTGCACGGAGCACTGTGGCTCTGGGGAACAGCAGATATTTGGGAGACGTGGTCACTGTGGGACCTGATGCAGTGAGAGCTAATGCTTTGTTGGCATTTTTTCCTAACATCCCACCTGGAGCCTTGCTGTCCCTTTGGTGTTATTCTCTAAGTGCCCTCACAGTGTTTGTGGGCTGTGATCTCCAGCCCCTCAGCATCGTCTGTGTGTGACAGCACAAACCAACCCTTCCACCTGTCCTGGGGCCACATGTCAGTGCCCTGACACCTCAGTCATCCCCTGGCACCTCAGCTACCCCCTGGCACTTCAGCCACCCCCTGCCACAACTCCCATGTGGTTTTGTCCCACATCTTGCTCTGTTTGGAGAAGGGGGTTTGGGGGATGGACAAGAACAGGGGATCCCAGCACTGAGTAGAGGGAACTGGTAACTCCTCCCTTCTGGTCCCAGTCCTCGTGAAGCCCAGTTTGTGGTTTCCCTGATTTGCCATGAGAGTGCACTGTTGACTCATGTTCCATCCGTCCTCCTGGTCCTTCCCAGCAGGCTGATCCATCCCTTCCCAGGCTGCACTGGTGACCGGGGTCATCCTGCCCTGGCCTGGAGCAGTTTGGGGGATTCCCATTGGCCCAGATCTGAAGTCTGTTGAGGTCTTTCAGGACCAAAGCTCTGAATTCCCATGCCAGCTGCTTCCTCATCCCTGGTGTTGCCTACAAACATGCTGAGGCTGCACCTGCATTGTCACCCAGAGAGCACATGGAGATAGTGATTGGCCACTGCTTGGCCCTGGGATACTCAGATTGTCACTTGAAGTCAATTAAACTCCAGTCTGACTGTTCCCACTGCCCTTCCTTAGGGATGGTCCATTGCCACAGTCTTTAACCCAAGACTTCTCACTGTATTTACTCAGTGGTGTCCAGGCTCTGTCAGGGAGGTTTATGTTGGATATCAGGAAAGGTTCTTCCCCCAGAGGGTGCCAGAGCTCCAGGAGCGTTTGGGCAGCGCTGCCAGGGATGCCCAGGGTGGGGTTGTTGGGGTGTCTGGGCAGGGCCAGGGGCTGGATTGGATGGTCCTTTTGGGTCCCTTCCAGCTCAGAACATTCCATGACCATATGTTCCATGATAATCCTTTGAAAGACTTCTGTTCCATTCCTGAAATTAGTCTTCTACCACCTTCAAGTTACCTCCAGCATCTCCTATTCCACTGCTTCCCTTCCACTTCAGCTGAGTTCCCACCTGTTGGATGCACCTCCTGGCTTGAGTATGACCCTTCCCATCCTGGGATCACTGCAACATGGTCTGTGGCTCTGTCCTCCCTGCTTCTTCCTGTGCTTTGGGATTGTTTGTCCTGTCAGGAGATGGGTTTGCCAAGCACCCCCTATGCCCTTCCCCACCTTGGGTGTCCCCAGGCATGGTCAGGTTTGGGGGGATGTTCGTTGCCCATCTGTGGGCTGGCTGGGGTTTGGGAAGCTGGATTGCATCCCCATGTGGATCTGCTCTCTCTGGTGAAGCATTATCCCATTTGTTTTCCATCTCGGTGTGTGGCAGGGAACAGGCAGGAGCTTTACCAAAGGTTCCTGTACATGGCTTGTTCATGACAACCAGTGAGAGGGAAAACCTCCTTCAGTGACCATGAGAGGACTGTGTAGAGTCAGTGGGACAGAGATGGGGATGTTCTCTTATTTCCCCTCTTATATGACACTGCTGCCACATCAAGAGATGGTCTCTGCCTGCTTTTTAATTCACAGGAGAAATACATCGTTATTTGTAGCTGTGCTCACTACTAACTGTAAACCACAAATCTAATCACATGCCTGAGTATTTTGTGTAAGTATTGATTTGTGTAATCAAACTCCTGGGGAAAACAGGAAGAGTGCTCCAAACCTGGCATATAAAGAAATGCCAGCACAAAGAGGCGAGGCCCTCTGAGCCAGGACTTCCTTCTGAGCCAGGGGACTTGGCACAGGGAGCTCTGTGCAAGTGCTCACCTGGGGAGCTCAGGCTCTTGGAGAAGCTGTGTTATTCCATTGCCACACAGGGAGGATGGACTGAGGATTATCCTGAAGGATCAGTTAATTACTGATCCTATAGTTAACTACTCAAGTTTTAGCTACAAACAATATTTAACAGATGTTTAGAGTTAGTTTGTCAAGCTATGGCTTTCAATTAGCAATTTGCTCTGCTGTTTTTAAAACTGTAGGAGGGCAAACTGTAAATATGATCTCCATCCAAGAAAAAAAGCCCTACTCACACCTCAAAATCCATTCCTCCTTCTTCTCAGGAACCAGACTTCTTTGCATTTGGCCTTTTTTTACCACTTCACCTGCCGATTTGCTCAGGTTTTCAGTAGTTTGCTGTCTTTCCTTGTGCATCTCGCAGCAGGCAGTGCAGCAAGAAGGGTTAAACAAGCCTGGGAGTGTGCAGGGGACGTGCTTGACTTTCATTACTGGTTATGGCACGTAAGACAGAGAACCCAGCATGTCCTCTTTAAAGGAAAATTGTGTTCCTCTGCCTGCTTTAAGTGTGTCAGCAAAGCGGTTGTGAAGGATGCAATTTATTGAGTCTTTGAAAAGCCTTTGTCAGTTCTTCCCGAAAGTCACAGAGAACCAAAAGCATCTCACAAAACTCTGGCGTACGGCAAAGTCCAGCCAGGCAGGGGCTGAACTGGGATTCCCCTGATGTGATCTGGGGGCTCACAGGTGAGCCAAGAAAATGAGAGGCTGGCTTTTCAAATTAAGTGTTTCCTTCTGGGGTTGTTCAGCCTGGAGCAAAGGAGGCTCAGGGAGGACCTTCTGGCTCTGCACAACTCCCTTACAGGAGGGGGCAGCTCTGGGTGGATTGGGCTCTGCTCCCAGGGAATAAGAGGAAATGGCCTCAATATGCCAGGGGAGGTTTATATTGGATATTATTTCTTCATGGAAAGGTCTGTCAGGCACTGGCACAGGATGCCCAGGGCAGTGGTGGAGTCACCATCCCTTCAAGTGTTCAACAAACCAGTACACCAGCACTTTGTGCTGTGGTTTGGTGGCCACAGGGGTTAACTCGTGTGAAGGTTGGACTGGATGATCTTGGAGGTCTTTTCCAATCTTAATGATCCCCTGTCTATGAGATCCACCGCCCTCTGTGGTGTTCCTCCTGCCTTGGCTCACAGAACTGCGTGGGTTGTCTCCAGGTAAGCACAGGCAGTGAGTGACAGCAAAAGAGTGTTGCTTGTACAAAGCCCTAGGCCCAGGTGGCTTGGCAGCAGAACCCTGTCCCCCAGCAGCTCTGGCAGCCAAGCACCACGGTGTCTGTGCTATTTCTCATCCTGTTATCCCAACAAATACACCACATCCCCCAGAGGCCCCGAACAAGGAAACACCAGCAGCAGAAACCAATCTCATTTAAGACAGTACTGAGGGGGAAACAAGAAAAAAATCTAAAGCAAAAGATCACCCTGCATTAAATGTTGACTTCTGGGTCAAAACTACTGCCCAAAAACCTCTTACCCTTGACAGTCAGGAGCATCCAGGGAGGGATCGTAAGGGCACAGCAGCTACCATCCTCTCTGTGCTGCATTTGGAAAGGGTGGCAGCTGCTGTATCCTTACGATCCCTCCCTGGATGCTCTGGAGTGGTGTGGAAGTGGATTTTGGATAACAGTTTATTGCTGTGTGCCCCACCCATGCACCACAGCCTGGTGCTGGTACATGGGCGTGTGAGGGTGCAGGGGGGCAGGATCAGCCTCCCTGGGAAGTCAAATTAAATCAAATCAAACCCTTTTCTGCTTCCTGACAGTTTCTCACGCCACAGTCAGTCCGGACTCTTTCCTTGTGGGACAGAGCCTTTCTCCTGCTTTCCTGCAAAAGCTCCCCAGGGCTGCTTTGCGTGGCTGAATGGAGAGATTTCCTGCATAAAGGGCTCTGTCCCTCTTCCCTGAGCCATGGGGTGCCTGTCCTGGCTTGCATGTGAATCTCAGGGAAGATGTATTTCTGCAGCTGTTTTCTGTGCAAAGTGAGGGGTGAGCAGCCCCAGAGCCTTCCAGGGAGTTGGGAAAAGGCCAGGCTGTCTGGTCTGCAGGTCCCTGGCAGCACGGGGAGAAGGATTCAGTCACTAGGGGAAAAAAAAAAAGGAAAAAATCCCAATTCCAAACTCCTATTTGCCTTTCTCTGCAGACAGCAAGTGTTTTATGGGAGAGATGGGAGACAAGGACTTGGGGAGCAGGGAGAGAGACAGAGGGCTTGGGAAAGGGGGAAACACTGCCAAAAATCTGTGTCTGCCGGCAGCAGGAAGGGACAAGCTAAGACCTGAGAATGACACATCATTTTCTCTGATAAGCTGGCAGATTGTGAGGGGGCCAAAGGCTGTAAGTCACAGACCTGGAGGTGTTTCATTGCACTTCCCGAAGCTCCAGCAGTGCTCAGTTCTCTGTGAAGCTGGGTCTGCTCACCCCAGGTCAGCAGGGCTTTGCCTGTGCTCTCCCCACAGTGCCCATCACTGGAGGAAACATGCCTTGGGATTCCCTGATGACCAGTGGGGCCACGGGGGTCCATATAATGTTCCCTCTGCACCCCTGAGCTCTCCTTCCTGCGAGATCCTGCATGCTCTGCTTTGTTTCACTCATACAGAAAGGGCAGGGAAGCTGATGACCATAGGAGAAATCACCAGCAGCAGTGCTGTGATTAAATTAGAGTCAAATCCAGCTTTGATTCCTGCTCTCCTGTGCCTTCCTTCCTCCCCTGAGGGCCAGAGGGAACTAATGAGCGAATGGAGTTCAGCTGCAGGGACGGACTCTGGCATCCTACCCAAACATCCTGTTCAGAGTCTCCAAGTGCACCTTTTCTCCTCCAGAAGCAAATTTCTGTGCCCCACGGATGGTCCCGGGCACAGAGCAATGTCCAGCCAGCAGCCACGGCCTCCTCCCTGGGGGGCATCACCAGGAGACATTCCCGGATGAACCCAGTGACTCTGTGGCAAAAGGCAGCCCAGGAGGAGCTGACGTGGAGAGCACCTTCACCAGAGCAGTGCTGATGGAAGGTTCTCACAGAATTCATGGAATGAGAGTGGTTTGGGTGGAAAGGGACTTTAAAGCCCATCCCATTCCACCCTGCCATGGGCAGGGACACCTTCCACTGTCCCAGGATGCTCCAAGCCCCATCCAGCCTGGCCTTGGGCACTGCCAGGGATCCAGGGGCAGCCACAGCTTCTCTGGGCACCCTGTGCCAGGGCCTCCCACCCTCACAGGGATCAATTCCTTCTCAATATCCCATCTGTCCCTGCCCTCTGGCACTGGGAAGCCATTCTCCCTTGTCCTGTCCCTCCATCCCTTGTCCCCAGTCCCTCTCCAGCTCTCCTGGAGCCCCTTTACTCTCTGGAAGGGGCTCTGAGGTGTCCCTGGATCCTGCTCTTCTCCAGGTGAACACTCCCAGCTGTCTCACCCTTTCCTCACAGGAGAGGTGTTCCAGCTCTCACCTCATGTCCCCTTCCCACTCTGGACTTACTCCTGACTCATTGAATAAGCCCAGAAGCCGGAACAAGGAGCATGGTGCTCTCTGAAGGAGGAAGAAGCTGCTGTGGGAAGCCCCAGGCACATCCCTCAATGCTGGTAATCAACAGAGCTGAGCCCCAGTTACCCCAGTTAGTTCACTAAATCCTCCCACAGTGGTGCAGAGTGCTGAGGAGGCTGGAGGACAGAATCAGAGGATGTCAGCAATGCCAGTCTGGCTGCACCCTGGGAATGTTCTCTCTCATGGCACAGGGTGCCCAGAGCAGCCGTGGCTGCCCCTGGATCCCTGGCAGTGTCCAAGGCCAGGCTGGATGGGGCTGGGAGCAGTCTGGGACAGTGGAAGGTGTCCCTGCCCATGGCAGGGGGTTTGAATGAGATGGGCTTTGAGGTCCCTTCCAACCCAAACCAGTCTGGGATTCTCTGATTTTATGATTCTGTGTTTCAGCCCCAAATACCCAGTTTCTCCTTGCTGGGTGATATTTTTGATGGTTGACCACAGCTGGTCACCAGCTGCTCACCCAGTTTAACGGGAGCCAGCACTGACTTTTGTCTCTGTGCAGAGCTTCACCCCTGGTGTGGGAAAACACTGACCTGTCACACGATGCTTTCACCTGGGCTTGAGGCATCTGGCAACTGCATTTTCAGGACAGGTCAGAGCACTCTGATAAAGGCCACCTCAACCTTTCCCACTGACTCAGATGCTCCTTATTGTGAAACTTCCCTCTTTCCCAACACTGCAGTCCCAGCCAAGAAGATCATGCAAGAGCCAGGGAAAACACTGAGGAAAAAACAGGGTGTAAAAGAGTTTGTCTAAACAAGTTCCCATCACAAACCCTGATCCTTAGTTCAGCAACAGTGAAAAATAAAAGATGCCATTTCCTCCAGAGGTGAGGTGATGATGGGACATCCTGTTGCTCACCACCACGGTGAGCTCAAGGGAGAACAAATCCCTTGAGGATGGGGGGAGAATGGTCAACAGATCAAAATTCAGCTGTTACCAGAAACGAGGAGGCTCAGAGTAATGACCTGCAGTGGGGAACAGGTGGATATCTCAGCCAGCCATCGGTGCTGCCAGCCAGGGCTCAGCAGCAGGGAACGGGGGAGACAAACACCTCCTGCTTACAGCAATGAAGAGCTTGGTGCTGAGGAGGAGCTGCATCCATTCACAGCTGGGCTTACCCAAACGCCCCACTAGGGCCAGCTGATTGCTCAGGCACAGGCGGTTTGTTTTCAGGAAGCCCAGAAAAGCTGCTCAGAAACATTTTGATGTGCTCTCAGTTACTTTTGGAGTAAATCAACGAGGGCCCTGGGTCAGCTGGGAATCTGTGGGAATTTTAACAGCACCACTAATGGCAGCAGAGGGGCTGGAGCCTCCACTGTGTGTGAGTGCTGCTGCTCCTCCTGACCCCTTCTGGTCATTGTCCAGCTCCCTTGTATTTGCACAGAACTCTGAGATCGTCTCCCTCCTGTACAGGCCCTTTTAAACCTCTGTTTAATCCTGAATATTCCCCCAGACCCCACTGTGCTTCTTGCCCTGAGTCCCTCCCACCCCTCCCTGCCTTGCACAAATTCTAATATTCATCACAGGGCTCAGAAGTGCCTTATGGCTTAATAAAATCTGTCTCAGTCAAGGGAAAAGATTTAGACAGGAATCAGCTCACTCAGCAGAGGAAACTGTTCTCCTAACAAACTCATCAAGCCATTTCCCATAGGAAACCAGTTCCAAAGGCACGTCGGCAAGCAGCAGCCTAAGACAAAAGGAGATCAATTTGCTGGATAAATTGCACGCTGCAGACAGGAGGGTGACATAATTGTGGGTTTTCTTGTCGTGACAGGTGAATTTCAGACCCAGGACACCTTAGATCATACAAAATCACTTGTTAAGGAAATCAAGTTTTATGCTGGCTTACCAAACCCTAAACATTGTGGGAAAGGGGAGGATTTGCTGTTGGATGCCTCAGAGCTGCAAGGAGCTAATTTATTTATAAGCACCCCCTCTGTGAGGGACTCAGTGGGGATGTGGAAGGCACCTCACAAATAATTCACTGTGCACACAGAGCCTGGAGCTGCCCAGCACGTCTGAGGGCTACCGAGGTCTGCAGGATGAGGGTGGGAGTCTGATGGTCTCAGGGGGAATGTGAGGGAGCTGTGACAGCTGAGAAGCAGAGGTTTTGACAGCACCAGGTTTCAGCCCATGTCCTCTGGTCGTTTGTAAATTGGTAATCAATATTAATGTTTACTGGAGCTTTCTGTGAGCGCAGAGGCTGCTGAGCCATCAGAGCACCCCAGGGTCCTTCTCATGGCACAGTCCTGGCTCTGCTTGGCTGGTGCAGAGGCTGGTACTTCCCATTCCTGGTTGTCTGTTCACTGGGGAAGCTCAGGAAAATAACTGCACTTGGCACTGATGATTTCTTTGGTTTTACTTTTTCCAGGAGGAAAAGGAACAGATTTGTTGTCCAGAGAAGCTGTGGCTGCCCCTGGATCCCTGGCAGTGTCCAAGGCCAGGCTGGATGGGGCTTGGAGCAACCTGGGACAGTGGAAGGTGTCCCTGCCCATGGCAGGGGTTGGCATTGGATGGGCTTTAAGATTCCTTCCCACACAAACCATTCTGTTTCTATGAATATGTTATTTCCAGCCTTGCTGTCTCTCATATAATCAAACTGTAACTTAAAGTCACTGCTAGAGGCACCACAGAAATTCTGTGTAAGTACCTGAAAATCAGGCACTTATCTCAACAAATTTCCCCTGTGGCTTCCTGCTCGTGCTCTACCAGTGAAGTCTTCTATCCCTGTGTTTCCCTGACACATTCTCATGCAGAGCCCCTGCTGCTCCAGCTCTTCCCCGGGAGACAGACCTGCAGCCCAGGGGACTTCCATCCCCAAAGGCCTGAACAGGGGTTTTTAGTGGGGAGCTGTGCCCTGCAGCCCTGGCCCTCCATGCTCCTGCTCTGTCCCTGCTGCCAGGGCTGCTGGCACAGGATCCAGCCCCTGCCTGAGTGGCACTTGAGCCACTGAGTCCCTGACAAAGGCAGGGTCACACATGGTCACTGTAATTAAGGTCTTTATTTTCCGACACGTTTCCCTGTCAGCCATGCTCCTGAACTTTTGAACTTCCCTGTCATTGGGCTGGGACTCCTGGGGTCGTCTTGCTGCCACATTTGTATCCCACTGTTGTTCCCACTTATCCCCATCACCTTGGTGCTAATGGATACTCAGACCCCACAGCTGGTGGCTTTGGGCAGTGAGGTGGAAGCCCTGATCCTGCTGTCCCACACAGACTCCTGGAGCTGGCTCTGGCAGCATTGCTGTGCCTGTGGTTCTGTATTCCTGGGGCTGCCCTCAGCCACGGGCACCTGCATGACACGTCCAGTCTAACCCTGCACCGCACCCCTCGGGTTAAAGCCCCCTGCACGCAGGTGCCACAGCTGCCCCCGGGCACACCTCACCTTCCTACACAGGGTTCTTCCCTGCCAGGGACAAGGACTTGGCACTTTGCAGTGAACAGGTTTCCCAGCAAACTCGTGGAATCTCCATCCTTGGACATAACCAAAGGTCATCTGGAAATGGTCCTGAGCAACCAGGTGGCCCTGCTTTAGCAGGGACTAAATGACCTCCAGAGACCCAAATGACCTCCAGAGATTCCTCCCTGCAGTGTATCCTGTGAATACCACTCCTTCTGTGTGCATCCTGTGAGTATCACACCTCTTGTGTGCATCCTGTGAGTACCACACCTTGCTGTGAGCATCCTGTGAGTACCACACTTGCTGTGTGCATCCCGTGAGTACCACACTCACTGTGTGCATCCTGTGAGTGCCACACCTTGCTGTGTGCATCCTGTGAGTGCCACACCTTGCTGTGTGCAACCTGTGAGTACCACACCTCCTGTGTGCATCCTGTGAGTACCACACTTCCTGTGGGCAGTGTATCCTGTGAGTACCACACTCACTGTGTGCATCCTGTGAGTACCACACCTCCTGTGGGCAGTGTATCCTGTGAGTACCACTCCTCCCTGTGTGCATCCTGTGAGTACCACACTTGCTGTGGGCAGCCTCTGCTGGCCTGCGGGGCCCTTCCGACGGAACGGGATCATTCCCGGCTGCCGGAGGGGGCTCTGCAGCCCGGCCCAGCCCAGCCCAGCCCAGCCCAGCCCAGCCCAGCCCAGCAGCTCCCTCCGCCTCCCTGCGCACAGGAATCCATGCCGTGCCTGCCCAGGGATGGGGCCCTGAGGAGGGGAGGTCACTCTGGCAGCTCCCTGCTCTTCCCACCATCCAACCCATCCTCCAGCCCCGGCATGGGACAGTGGCACCGCGCACAGCCGGCGCCAGCAAAGCCGTGTTTGGAGCTGGCACCGCCGTGGGATCTCTGCAGACGGAGTCCTGGCTTTGGTGTGACAAGTCCTGCTCCCCGCTTTCATCAGGATGCGCCTGGGTCAGGGCTGTTTCTCCCTGCTCAGGTTTTCAAAGGCTCCACATCAAAGCCAGCCCGTGGGTTCCTCAGCTTCTTTCATACATCCCACAATGGCCTTGTTAAATCACAGAAACCTTTGCGGCTTTTCTCCTCTCTTTCCTTTCTTTCTCTATTATTTTTTTTAAATAATCTTTTCATTTGGGGGGAATTGATAAGGGAAAGTGGCTGTTGGGGGAAGGAAATTTCTTCCATAACATTTCTTCCATAACATTTCTTTCAAGAGTGTTGCCTATCAAAGCAGTAGGAAAGAAGCACCAAGGAAAATGCAAGCAGATGGATGAAATGCTTTCCTTTTTTATATATATATATATATTATTTTTTTAATGTAGCTTTGGAGATGTGCCTTTGATTTTCTCATTCTTCTCCTATTTGCACCCAGTTTGAATGTACAAATTTGCAGCTGGGGAACTGGCCAGAATCACCCCAGTGACCCACGGAATATCCCTTTCATTTTTCTTGCCTCCAACTCCCACGTTACAGGATCAGAGAAAACTGTTAAATTCCCATATTTGTGCTGGGTCCCTTGAGCCCACAGGAACCTGATGCAGCTCCAAGAAGGCCAAATAATCCAGGGGCTCACACTTCTGGTGTGAAAGGTGTGCGTAATTTGGGCCAAACGGGGCATGTTTGGTTCTCTTAAGTTACCTGGGTGTCTGTCAATAAATCCTGCCAGCTTCCACTCACCCATGACAACCCTGCCCAGCTTCTCCAGGGTACCTCCACCTGCTTCCAGGCAGATCTCTTTGGAGCTTGCCATCTTTTTTTTTTTAGCTCCTCAGAATTTTTCTCTTTCCTGACATGAAAGTGGAGGTTTTCTCTGGGCTGTTACTACCACTGAACCTTCCATGACCTCAGGTTTCCAGTCTAAACTTACTTTGTGAATCCATCTCTATCTTCCCTTGCACCACTACCATCCAATTGCTTAAAGCATCTGCTCCCCAGGTAGTCTGAGTCCCCCAAAACATCTACAGAGAGTGAGCCAGTCTCCTTCAGATCATTATTTTGCTTCTGGGCAGTGTCCTCTAGTCTGCTCCCCTGAGTGTCAGCCCTGCTCTGGTGACAGCCCTCCCCAGGGATGTCTCCTGGCTGGGAGATGCACTGGGAATGCTGATGGGCTGGACAGGCATCCTCACCTGCACCGATGCAGATTGCAACAATAGATTTATGTGCAACAGAGATGCTCCTTACCCCAAAGGGCAGCACAGCCCCAGCTGTGTCAGCAGGAGCGCAGCTGGAGGCATGGTGCTGTTCCCATTCCTGGGGCTACATCTGGAGAACTGTGGGCGGGTTGAGGACACTCTGGGGAGGCCAGGAAAGCCTGCAAAGTCCAGTGGAGGATCACTGAAATGTCCCAAAGTACTGAGTGTGGTGTGGGAGGGAGCTGGGGCTGCTTGGCCCAGCTGGAGAAGGTCTGTGGCAAAGGTGTGATCAAAAATCTCTGGCCCCGGGAATTTTCAAAACGTGACTGGACAAGGTCATGAGAAATCACAGAATCAGAGAAAGGCTTGGATTGGAAGGGAAAGCTTGAAAGATCATCCAGTTCCAACCCATTTGCCATGGCACCCCCTAGACCAGGTTGCTTCAAGCTCCATCCAACCTGGCCTTGGACACTTCCAGGTATCCAGGGGCAGCCACAGCTTCTCTGGACAGCCTGCTTTGACTTTGAAGTCAGCCCTGGGGACAGATTAGGCTGTTAAAGGTCCCCAGAGGGTTTTTCCACCTTTTTGTGACTCCAAGAAAATCAAAGCCAAGATTTAGGGCAGACTGCACTCCTCAGTGCCTGCAGATGCACCTTCCCAGCTCTTGCTCACAGCTGGTTCTCCACCCTCTGTCACCCCAAGCGTGCCTGGCTGGAGGTGTGACACAGCACTGCTCCAGAGCTTCTGCTTCCTTACAGGTGTACGGCCCTGGGCTGGCAGGAGTGAAGGATTGCACCAGTCCTGGTCATTTCTCCTGCGAGTTCAGCCAAGGGAAGGCACCAGGTGATCACCCTCTGGGGACATGGTTCCCTGTTTCCTGCAAGATGGGCTGTTTGCATTCCTCTCCTGAGCTCTCCCAGCTGTTCCTGCCAAGGTTCCTGTGCCAGCAGGAACTGCCATATCATGCAGGGACCATCCCTGGTTCTGCCTGCACACCACACCTTTGCCTGACCCTGTTTTCCCACCTCGTAGGAGAGGCCATGCTGGGAAGAACATCCGTGTCTTCCTCTCATTCCAAAAGTCATGCCAAAAGAGGGAGCAGATGGAGTGAAAGCAAAGGTTGGAAGGGGAGATGACAAGAACATTCTGTCCTTCTGTGCCATCTTGGGTCAGTTCCTGGCTCTGCACACATCAAGCAGCTGCTGGGAGTTCAGGGGTGGGCAGTTACTGGGGTGTGGGTCCTCAGAGTCTGTCTGAAGTGTCTGGGTATAAAATCAAATGTCTCCAAGGCCATGAGGCATTGCTGGATGTGGTGTGAGAGCAGAACAGTGTCCAGAGGCTTGCAGAGGGTGGGGGGATGTTATCACCTCCTTTGCTCATCACAGACTGCCTCCAGCATTCCAGTGTTCCCACCTGCAGGAATACAGCCTCTGGGTCTCCCAGCACAGCCCCAGAGACTGGTCTGAATCCAGACTGGCTCTGTTTGCTCAAATATGCCCTTGAGCAATTTCTCAAAACTTGTCTTGGCCGGGGATCAAGCCCTGTGACAGCACATCCCAATCTCACATCTCATCGCAGCCCAAACCGGTCCTGGCAGCAGAGACACCTCACTGTTCACAGCCTGCCCTGCTCAACACCCACCCCAAAACCCGACAGTGTCTCCTGATACCTGTTGGTATCAGAGGAGATGTTCTCAGAGGTACATCAAGTATTTCAGAAGTAATGAACCACTAGAGAAGGGTTCGGCAGGAATTTCCCAGCCCACCCAGACCTTCCTTCTCCAGGGCAGAAGCCAAGCACTGATCTCCCCACGCTGCCTGTGGCTGTTGTGGTCGCCCTGCTGTTGCCATTCCCCTGTGGGTGCAGTTTACAGAGTCCATGCAATTGTCAGCAGAGGGTTTCCTCAGGCTGATCCCTGCAAGGGCTCCATGCTGGGGTCCATCCCCAGGCTGCCGTGCACAGCACGGAGCAAGGACAGGCACTTTCCTGTCTTCATGGTCTGTGAAGAGACAGGAGAGCTGGAGAGGGACTTGGGACAAGGACATGGAGGAACAGGACAAGGGGGAATGGCTCCCACTGCCAGAGGGCAGCATTAGACAGGACACTGGGAAGGAATTCCTCCCTGGCAGGGTGGGTAGGCCCTGGCACAGGGTGCCCAGAGCAGCTGTGGCTGCCCCTGGATCCCTGGCAGTGCCCAAGGCCAGGCTGGCTGGGGCTTGGAGCAGCCTGGGACAGCGGAAGGTGTCCCTGCCATGGCAGGGGGGTGGAACAGAATGAGCTTTAAGGTTCCTTCCAGTGCAAACCATTCCATGATTCTGTGTTTCTGTGATCCAGGAAAGTGAGCTGTGTGGGATGGGAGTCACAGTAGCCTCATGGGGAGTGTGGGGGTGGCACAACCTGCCAGTTGTAAGCACAAACAAGGCCTCAATTCCTGTCTGCCTGGATTTATGACATCCCCATGAAACTGGAGTTCTCTGGTGCCAGGGCTTGGCTCTGTGCCTCACTTAAGTTTAGCTGGAGGTGGGAACAAGACCCAGTGCCTTGTATGAAAGCCCAGTGGGCAGGATATGTGAAAAACCACCAAAAAGCTGTGTGTGATCCCCAAATCCAGAGCTGCCCTTCCTCAGGACAGTGCCCCAGCTCCAAGGAGGGTGTTCTGCTGCAGCTGGTGCAGAGCTCCCTTGCAAATGCTTTGCTGGCAGGCTGGGAATTCACAGTCCCACTGTGCAGGGGGATGCAGGAACACACTCCTGGGATGGGTGAAATACGAATAAAATCCAGCCTGGCTGGGAGCCTTTCAGGGGCAGAAAGCAGAGCAAACAGCAGTGGGCTGGCAGCAGGATGGGAGGGTGGAGGGGCTGCTGCGAGGGAAGCTCGTGTGTAATTCCCTTCTCAGAGCTGGAAAACAGGCTGGCCACCCCCGCTGGGTTGGCAGATGGCCATGGAGCAGAGGAGGCTCTCCTGCCCTCGGACACCTTCCTGGGGAGAGCACCATCAAAAGCATGGGGGTTCTGTGCTCAAATGCTCAAACAGCATTTCCTATCAAAAAGGTTTCCTTGATTATTTCCCAGCAAACTGCAAACCTTTGCAGCGGCTCAAACATCACAGGGGGAGACTGAGGGACTGGCTGTGAGGCCAGCTCAGGGCAGTTCCAGCTCCTCAGTGCTGAGCTTAAGTTGCTCCTCTCCTAGCCCCAGCCCAGAGCACAAGGGAGCACTTGGGAATCATCAAACACCCTCTGCCCTCCATCCGTGGTTCCTCACCTGATCCAGCTCCTCCACAGCACTGTTTTGTGCTATTCTTATGGATATGTGCCTCAGTTTCCCAATGTCCTGCGTGCTGAGGAACAAGTGGGATAACATCCTTGTGCTCCAGGTGATAACAGGGAGTGGCTGCTTGGCACACAGGACTCCCAATCTCCAAACAAGGCATAATCAAAAGCTTTGTTTGGCATCAGTGCTGTGCTCCAAACCTGGGCACAGAAGCTCCCCTGCCTTCCACGGAATCATGGAATCGTTAAAGTTGGAAAAGTCCTTCAAGATCTATGAGCCCAACCATTCCCCCAGCACTGCCGAGGCCATCACTAAGTGATGTCCCCAGGTGTCACATCCACATGTTTTTGAACACTTCCCCACTGCCCTGGGCAGCCTGTGCTAATGTCTGACCACCCTTTCTGTGGTGAAATTTTCTCTAATATCCAACCTAATCCTCCCCCTGCTGCAGCTTCCTGACACCTGCTGTAGATCCTGTGTGGTTTAGAGCCTTTCTGTGGAGATCTCTCATCCAACCAAGTACCAAATGAAGAGGAAACAGGAAATAGGATGAGATCTTTCACAGAATCATAGAATCATTTAGGTGGGAAAAGCCCTCTAAGACCATCGAGTCCAAGCATTATCCCAGAAGTGCCAGGGCCACCACTAAGAAAAGAAGACATTCCTAATGAAGTCTTCCTCTTCCCAGAGTATCTCTGCCTTACAGCAAAGCTCTGGCTCTCACTCACTCTGGGACTGGTTTTTGAAGCAGACCTCTGGAAATCTCCAGTGGGGGCACAGCATTCGGGAAACCCAAATGTTTGATAGGCAGGAGTGCTGGAGAGACACCTGGCAGGGTGGGAGAGAGCAGAAGGGCACAGGTGCCATCAGCACTAGCTGTTGGCAAAGGCTGGGGAATGGCTGGAAACAAATTTATTCATCATTCCCACTGACCACGTCTCCTGAAAGTTTAGATTCATCAGATTTGGAATGTCCTGAGCTGGAAGGGACTGACAAGGATCATTGAGTCCAGCTTCTGGCCCTGCACAGGACAGCCCCAATTTGCCTGACTGAGCATCTTGCCTGCTATTAAAATGCTTTTTCACCCTTATTCCCCATGATCCTTCTGTGATGGGTGTAAGGAGCCAGGGACAGGATCCAGCAGCAGTGTATGGAAATGCCAGTCCCATAAGGTGCCAGGAATTAGGGAATGGGGACAGTGTGGGCGATGGATCAGCCAGTGGAGAGACACACACAGGAGCAGAGTGAAAGAACGTGTAGGAAAAGTTACCAGGAAAATTCTCTGGAAAGGACAGAGTCAGAAAACTTAATGCCTATCCCAGGAAATGAGGAAAAAAGAATAATTGAACAAGAAAGAAGGGATGCTCCAAGGGAGGAGAGCCAGTCACGTGCACGGCTCACAATACAGGGAAATCCTGTGGGCTGGGGTCAATATTCCACACCCTTCCCTGCTCCCATCTGCCTGGCTCTTCCAGCAGGAGCCTGGGCAGAGCTCTGCGAGTTCAGCATTTCCAATTAGAGAGGAGCCCGGGCTCTTCCCGGGTTTGGCTTCGCAGCTCATCAGCCGTGGAGGGAGAGAGGGAGGGGGGCACTGATGGGAGCCAGGGGTGGGAGCCCCCTCCCCCTCATGGGCATGGCTGGGGAGGAATCACCTTGGCCCGGGAGTACGGGGGGTTCTCACTCTTAATGCACTTCCCCAGGGTGTCTGTGAGGGTGTCAAGGTGAATGTCAAACAGCCCTGAGGAGCCCCAGGAATTGGGCTAAGGATGCAGTCGCCATGGCAACAGAGTGGCTTATGGTCGGCGGTATTGAGTGATGTGTCACATTCATAAAGTCCCAGCGCCGCGGCAGAGCCTCCCAGGAGCCTCTGAAGCAAACCAGCATGGAGCAGAGAGAGCTGGGGCTGGGATTGGGGCTGGAACTGGGGCTGGGGTTAGGACTGGGACTAATGGGACTGGGAATGGGACTGGGATTGGGCCTATGGCTGGGACTGTGGCTGGGGCTGGAGTTGGGGCCTGGGGCTGAGGCTGGGGCAGGGTCTGAAGTTGGGACTGGGACTGGGATTGGAATTGGGACTACTGGAACTGGGACTAGGAATGGGACGATTGGGACAGGGACTGGGGCTGGGGTTGTAGTTGGAGCTGGGCTAGAACTGGGCCAGGGGCTGGAGCTGAGGCTGGGGTTGGAGTTGGAGCTGGGACTGGGGCTGCGGACTCTGATGGTGTTGATTTCTGGGCAGAGGTGTTCTCAGGTTACCTCTTTCCACAGGAAAGCTGGCAGTTTCTGCTGTTACTCCACACTGTGGCATGCGGAGAGGTAGGGAAGTTCAAAAGCCAACTGATGGATCCAAACCATGATATTCTATTTTATGTTCATGCCATGACCTCGCTCAGGATTAATCTTCATGATAAACTTACCTGAAGACAGCTGAGCAGAGGCATTTTCTGCTGTTAGCAGGAGGTGATAGAATTCTGGAATGTCCTGAGCTGGAAGGGACCCACTGGGATCATTGAGTCCAACTTCTGACCCTGCACAGACACCCCAACAATCCCACCTTGTGTCTCAGAGCAGTGTCCAAACACTCCTGGAGCTCTGGCAGCCTCAGGGCTGTGCCCATTCCCTGGGGAGCCTGTGCAGTGCCCAGCACCCTCTGGGGGATGAAGCTTTCCTGAGATCCAACCTAACCCCCCCTGACACAGCTCCAGCTGTTCCCTGGCTCCTGTCCCTGGTCACCACAGAGCAGGGATCCCTGCCTGCCCCTCCTCTTCCCCTCAGAGGAAGTTGTAACTGTGATGAATCTCCCCTCAGTCTCCTCCAGCTGAACAAACCAGGTGCCCCCAGCCACTCCTTACAAGGCTTCTCCTACAGATCCTTCCCCATCCTCGTGGCCTCCTTTGGATACTCTCTAAGAGCTGAAATGATAACTTTAATGTACTTACCATGTTTCTGTTTCTCCTCCACGCCTGGAGGGTTCAGGTGTTGGCTCCCTGAAGCCCTGGTTTCATTCACTGCCCGTGGTCTGGGTCTCTCTGAGGTGCCACAGAGCCCAGCCCTGGACAAGTGAGCAGCCACACACAGAGATCCCATGGCACATCCTGCAGTCTCAGCTTCCCTGGACTCAGACTGGGCAGCTGGTGCTGCTGGGCACAGATCTGGACGTGTCTTGCTGTCGCCCAACAGCACAGAACTGAGCCAAGCTCATCCCAGAGATCTGTTGTCAAGTTTCTGCCCTTTGGATATTGAGGTTTTTTCCCTTACTCAGTAAATGTCAGATGTAAAACACCTGAATAGCCAGAGCAGAACCTCAAGGCAGAGTCTTCTTCCAGCAGGTCCCACATAGGAGATTTCCCACCTGCTTGTTGCATACACCTGTGGGTTTTATGCTCAGTTTCAAAGCACACACACACACACACCCCCCCCACTGTATTGATGCTCCTTTCCCAATTTCGAGTGCTCACAGTGAGTGAGGGTGGTGGGGAGGTACTTCTGTTCTCCCTTTCCCAAATAATTGCAGTGATCCCTCCAGGTCCCAGGTGGGATGGAGGAGTTGCCCTTGGTCTCTCGGGCAGGTGCTCTCATTGCAGGATACGACGCAGCCGTACGTGTTTTATAAGAAGACAGAGGTCTAAGTGTCTAAACATAGGAATAAGTTTCATGCTCCAGATCCCAATTTCACAAGTTGCTTAAGTGCTGCTCTTGGATAGACACGTGAACTCATGTGGAAGAAACTCCACACAACCTGTGTCATTGTCATCTCCAGCGCGGGACCGTGGACATCCCAGTGCTCAGCACCATCCTTGTCACAACCCTGCTCTCTGAGCCCATTTCCACTCCAGGGTGTGCAGATCCCCCCAGCTCAGCACTGCAAGTTCAGCCCCTGGAACTGGGCTGCTGCTCCTCAGTTTGGGAAGTGCTGCATACTACGGAGCAGGAGTCCATCATGAATTTAGCCAGAAGAACATTGTCACGATGAGGGATGAGCACGGAGGAAGAAGGAGTTGAACATTAATAACAGTGGACAAGACTTGTCTGCATTGATGGATGGTTCTAGTACCAGGAAATCAAAACAGATTTACACTGGACTTGGGATAATTTGCGAATTGGGCCAAAGCAAATGAACTCAAGAGCACCTTCTTGTTTCTCTGTGCCCTCAAAACATCATTGCAGAAACATAAAAAGAAACCTCTTTTCCCCACTCGGATCACAAATCACTGTTTCAAAAGGCAGACCCCCTTTGAGGAGGTGTCTGTGGGGTGTTTGTGACAAGGCTGTGATGGGGAGAGCTCCATGGCAGAGCAGGGGTTCCCTGCTGTCTGTGCAGGACCTGCCCTGGGGCAGATGGATATTCCTGGCAGGAAGCACAGCCTGTGGAGGACCCAGGCCAGAGCAGAGGAAGAGAATGAGAGAGAAAGGAGCCTCTCTGTCCTGACTGCAGCCCTGTCCTGCATGACCTGCTCTGTAATGTGGGGCTTGGGTGTGACCTTTGGTGGCAACAACAGGGGCAGAACAGGACTTGGAGTGAGGTCAGCCAAGGAAAGAATGGAGGAAAGGTTGTTTCCCCATGTGCATTAATAATTGTCTTTCTGATTCCCACTACCTGAATCAATAATTTAAAATATTTTTTTAAATATATATTTTTATATCTGTATGTTTTTATATCTATATGTTTATGTTTATATATATAATTTTGCACTACACATCCTCGTCCAGGCTGAGTCTGTTGAGTCCACAGCAATGGGGCCCTGAGCAACCAGATCTAGTGGGGGCCACCCTTGCTTGATGATCATCCTAATTTTTAAGATGATTTCTAGGATGATTTCTATGATATTTGGTAAGAGGTCCTCCATCTCTATCTCAGCCTATGAGTTTTCTCGTTCCTCATCTCCCAAACCCTCTCTCCTCCTGCTGCAGGGAGCAGTGAGTGAGCAGTTGTACCACTGCAGGAGTTTGGCCACTTACTGGGACCAGCACACCAGTGTCCACTCCTTACTGGAGGTGTGAGTCTGCCTACATAAAAAACATTTTCACTAGACTTTGTCAATTGTTATTTGCTCCTTTCTGCCTGTGCCTGCTCGTCAGTGTGTTAATTAATTAATTACCACTCCAGCCAGTGCTTCACCCACCACAGGTCTGAGCTGTAACACCCAGCTTGGCTTCAGTTCTCTGGTCCCAGAGCTGACCACATGGATGTCCAGCAGAAAATCCTACACGGCTTTTATTGAAGAATCAAACTTTGAAATGTCAACTTGGTTAAAATCATAGCGTCCCAGACTGGTTTGGGTTGGAAGGGACATCAAGCTCATCCAGTCCCACCCCTGTGTCATGGGCAGGGACAACTTCCAGTGTCCCAGGTTGCTCCAAGCCCCATCCAACCTGTCCAAAATTGAAAGTTATGAAGATTCCAGTAGTATCACATGCAGAAAGTTTTTCTACCACCAAGGCTATTCATTCCAAATCAGTTATCTAAGAATTCCCTATTAGAGACACACAATCCACTTTGCCAACAAGAAAGTAATCTCATCAATGACATAGTGTTCTTTCAGCTGCTTTTTCCTGAAATTCAGCACAGAGCACACTCTCACACACACACACACACACACACACACTTTTTTCATCCTTATTGAGCAATTCTCACCTCACTCTGGATCTGTGTCATTACCAGAATTTTGGTTTCTAAAAACTTTGTTGCTCTATTGATTGCGGCTGTGGATTTTTCACTGAGAACCTTAAACCCCTTTATCAATTTGCTGTTCTGTTAAGTGTCTCCTTCTCAGAGATTGTCAGGTATCACCCCCTCCTCCTGTTATTTACAGCTTTTCTGTTTCAGTAGGTCAGCCTAAGTCCCTGGGAGGTGGGGAATGGAGCAGCAGGAGATACTGTTGTTGGAAAGAAAAGATGGGCCCCGAGGAAAGTGGAATGTGGGACAGACAGATGGGGCAGGATGGAGGGGGGTGGTTTGACTCAGATACCTTGAGGGTCTGGGAAGAGAGGAAATGGATGGGAGCCTAAGAGATGAGATTGCTCTTGGCAGCATCACAGGCTGGAGAGTGAGGAACTGCGACAAGCAGTTTACAAATGCGAGCCATGGGTGGTCTCCCCTTGGTCTGCAGCTGTGCTCCAGAGCTGCCCTGGATGCTCAGCACTTTATGGGACTGGTGACACATTGTCACTCCACTGATGAAAGCAATGCTGGCCAGCCACAGGGAAGGGGGCAAAACACGGGGAAGAAGGAGAGGGAATGGAGAAAGATGCTCAAGGAGCAGTAAAATCAGTGTTGGACACAAAGAGAGGAGACAGGAAAGCACAAAACACTCGTAAAGAGGAGAAATATCCAGAGGTTAATGAAAGTAAAGCAAAGCGTGACCCTCATGGGGTGTGAGAGGGGCTGGGAGAAAGCACAGCTCCAGCAATGCTGTCCTTCCCATCCCCAAACCTTCTTCAGATTCAGAATGAATGCCCCCATCTAATGAGAGGATGAGGTAGGGAACTGCTGCACAATCCCCCCACCCTCACCGGGTTTCTGGAGCACGTTCCCTTTCCCTGCCCCACAGAGGAATTGTCTTTGCAGCCCACTGCAGAAGATGAGAAGCCTCAGCCCAAAGCCAGAGAAGCCGTTGCAGCACTTTGTGCAAAATGTGGAACACATCCCTGTGGATCCCAGAGCTCCAATCCCCCCATTTCCATAGAAAGAGATGGAATTTATGCTCTAAGGCCAGTGGCTGTTTTCTTCCCTAATGTCTTCTCCTCCTCAGAGCCACAGAAGCCCAGACTGGTTTGGGTAGGAAGTGACAGCAAAGGCCATCTCATCCCACCCCCTGCCATGGGCAGGGACACCTTCCACTGTCCCAGGCTGCTCCAAGGTTGGTTGACCAGCCTGGCCTTGGATGCTTCCAGGGATGCAGCAGCAACAGCTTCTCTGGACATTCCTGTGGTGCTCCTCTGTCCTCCACAGATCCCTTCCTAGGTCAGCCTATGTTCCTTACCCTTTCCCACCACTACCAAACATCCCTCTGCAATTTTCCTTGCAAGAGGTTATGAGAGGAACACCAAAATCTGAGCCTGTCTAAGGGGTGGTGAGCCCCTGATCCAGCAAAGCAACCTGTCATAGACACCTCTGGCCAGGAAATCCTGCTTGGAATGTGGCACACCTGGAACTGAGCCAGAAACTGGAGCATGCAACCAAAACCCATGGGTTCAGAGTTGTTCCAGCTGCACCTGCTGCCTGTTGTGCCTGGTCCTGCACAGCTCCACACACAGCGAGTTATGCAAATAATACCTTCAGCTACTTCTTCTTTATGTTTTCAGATTGTTTATCAACAGTTTTAAGCATGAAATTGTGGAAATGAGAAGTGGAAGAGTATCATGTGGTTCATGGAACATCTGGATTCTGCACATGTTGCTCCTGTCTCCTTTCTTAGCATCAGGACCCACCCCAGGTAACAAGGGGCAGGACAAGAGGAAGTGGCCCCAAGTGGTGCCAGAGGAGGTTCAGATTGGATAATAGGAAAAGTTTTTTCATGAAGAGTGGTCAGGCATTGGCACTGACAGCCCAGGACAGTGGTGGAGTCACCATCCCTGGGAGAGTGTAAAGAATTTGTGACTGTGGCACTTGGGGACCTTTCATGGTGACCATGGCAGTGCGGGGGCAATGAATTTGATCTCAAAGGGCTTTTCCAACCTCAGTGGTTCCATGATTCTGCAAATTCCAGAAGACAGCAAATGCACAGGATAGCAAACCTTCCACATGGAAAGGCTTCCATGGAAAACCACACACAGAAGGCTGTATCCCATCCCCTGACTGGTTGGGTGTGCAGGGTGTTTGGTTCCTTTTTTGGCTATTTAGTCCCAAAAACCCTGTGCCTTTTGAAAAGTAGGACAAGGAAGAGACTTCTGCAAACAAAAGGTGCACCTGGAGATAAGGAAGAACATGGAAAACAATCACCCAGTCCATAGGGGGAATAAAAAAAAATTGTAATTATCCTTTGCAAGCAGAACTTTCTGGGTTTTTTGAGGACTGTATTGATTGTTTCAGGTATTTTTGTGGGGTTTTGTTTGGTTGGTTTGGGGGTTTTTGTTGCTCTAATTCTGGTTTGGTATTTTTAAATTTTTTTTTTTCCAGAAAGGTGAATTTGACCTTGAAAGAACTTTCAACCATTAAAACCAGAGCTATGGAGCTGTGAAAGGAGCTGCTAACCAGGACCAAAAGATATTTCCACACGGGTTTTCAAGTAGTTCCTGAGGCTGCTTTTCCAGTGGACTTTGCATCAGCCCTTGTATCCGAACCAGCAGCAATTACCAAGAAGATTAGAAAGCTGCCCACTGGTGTCAGGAACAGCAGTCCCAGAGAAACAGTCTAATTAAGAATCAAATATTCCAGCATTTAGATAAACGCAGAGTGGCTTGATTGGGTCAAACCATTGGAGCCTGCTGAAGGGAGAAGTGTGTCTTGTTAACCTGGAATAGTTAATAAAATCCGAGAGCAAGGTGACCCAGGTGCATGTCATTTCCTTGGATTTTGAAAACACATTTTTTATAAGGTTCCTCATAAAAGACTTAAGGAAAATAAATAGGTGTAGGAGAGAGAGAAATGAGTCATGATAACTGATTTCATTAAAAGATACAAACCAAAGAACTGCAATGGAAGTTTGTTCCCCAGAGGAGCAGAGGTAAAAAAAGGGTTTTCTCAGTGTTGTTTTTTATAGTCTTTAATTAAATATTAAAACAAATGTTAATTATATTGTCAATGGAAAGCATAAATCTAAAATATAGGAAATATCAAATGTCCAACTGTCTTGTAGCAAGGCTCTGAACTGTCCATGACTTTCAAATGGATTTCCTTCGTCCTTTTCCATAAACAACCAAAGAAACTTCCCTTAAAATCAAAACCAACAACAAACCACACAGATTTTATCTGAAAAAGGAGGAGAACAAGGAGAACTTTTTATTTTCCAGTCTGCCTTTCAGATCCAGCAACCTGATGCTATTCTGGGCTGGGATATCCCTGCTCAGGAAAAGTCATGGCAGTCACTAAGTCTGATGTCCCCTTCTGGCTTTGGGAGCTCCGGGGAATGAGGACAGTCCATGAATTCATGCTTTAAAAAAGTTGAAAGACACACACAGAGAAATGTCCTGGGTACTAGAGTTTCTCCTGGGTTCCCCTAAGCAAACAGAATATTATGAATATTGGGAAAACAGGAAAGATATGTGATTATCTGCAGTCTGGTCACTGATGGAGAAAAGCAAGATTCACTGTGGAGCTGGTCCATGAGTGTTTCCTTTTACCTTCACTGGAGATGGGGAGCTGTTGAAGCACAGCATCATTTGTGGCAAATAATGAAAGCCCAATGAGTCTGAATTATTTCAGGTGTCCCATCCAGGTGGGTGTTGTGCAACTTTTGGAATTCCTGGGGGAAAAAATGCAACAAAACCAAAACAACAAAAAGAATTTCAGAAAGGTTTGGGTTGGAAGGGACCTTAGAGCCCATTCCCACCCTCCTGCCATGGGCAGGGACACCTCCCACTGTCCCAGGCTGCTCCCAGCCCTGTCCAGCCTGGCCTTGGGCACTGCCAGGGATCCAGGGGCAGCCACAGCTGCTCTGGGCACCCTGTGCCAGGGCCTCCCCACCCTGGGGAAGAAATGGGAAATGACAGATATATCTGAGAAGTGTTTCAGTAGAAATGGTGTCAATATGGGGCTGCTGCCCTCTCTGTGGAGGTTGTTGGCACTGTAATAACCATTCTCAGATGTCAGAGATGTTTCCCAAGACAGGAATAATGACAAATGGTCAATCTATTATCATTTCATGTAAAAATAGACAAATCCTGAGGTGAAAAGGACTCATGGAGCTCTCATGGTCACCTCGTAGTCTGAGCAGGTCTTTAAACACACATCCTGCTGTTTGAGTCTTGTCCAGTCATGTTTTGACCACCCCCAGGGGCAGAGACCCCATGGCCTCACTGAACCCCTGTGCTGGTGCCTGGCCAGGGTTTGCTTCCCCACTGGTCCTGGCAGGCTGAAGTGACAGGGATTTGGAGAAACCAGAAGTTTATGTGACTCATGAAGTACCTGCTGTTCCTGCCCCTTTGCAGTGGCGTTTTTACAGCAAGTCTCGTGTCTGAAATTCATCCACAGTCTGACACCTGAAATATCCCAATATTAGATGATAAATAGGACTCCATATGGGATAAGAAGAGTGGTAACTTCCTCAGGTGCTCTCTGGAGAAGTAACACAACTGCAGAACCAAACCCACACCAAGCTAAGCTTCAGCTGAGAGGGAACCAAGAGAATGGGGCAACCAGGGAACCAATAACCAGGGAACAAAGCCTTCTAGAGGTGACAGATTGTCAGCCATTCTCCTCTTGTGGAATGGGGCACAGGAGAGCTCTGCTGCCCCAGCCCCTGGTGTCACAGTGCCTGCCAGGGCATTTCTAAGTGAGCAACACGAAGGAGGGGTTCGTGGGATCCCCAGTGGCAGCGAGGGAAGGCACAGCTGGCACCTCAGACTGATGAAAAAGCGATTTTCTCAGGGCACAGCCAGTGATGCAGGGCTGCAGCAGTTTGGCTGCTCGTTGGCTGGGGGCTGGGGATGCCTTGGAGGAGCCTGGAACCACGGTGTGATGGTGCTGCAGTCCAAAACAGTTTGGGAGACTGGGATCTAAAGGGACATGGAGAGAGGGAGAGTGGGAGGAGAAACCGAGGGAAGAAGAGCTTCCTGTCGGTCGTTCAGGCTTTCAGCTGTGATCTGAAGCCATCCAGGTCTCCAGTGCTCTGCCCACCCAGCCGGGGGAATGGACAACATCCCAGGTTTGAAAAAAATACCAATTTTCCTAATTCTTTGGCCACAATACTGGCATTTTAGGGCTTAGATCTTTTTCTCCCCTTGTTCTGACTGGAAAAGGTGAACATTTCTTACATCAAAATATCATTTTCATGATCATGTTTCTGGTTCTTTGATGCATTTCATGGTGACTTCTGCACTGGAAATAAGAATATAACTGACCATGAAATTGCAAATGATGGCACAGGACTTCAAAGCTTTGGTAGAAAGCTGAGGAAAATCCTGCCCTGTTCCAAGTGAGAAGAGGCTGAAAAGGTAGAAGTTCTTGAATTTTGTGTGATGTTCTAAAGCCAATGGCAGTTTAAGGTACGGAAGTTGCCTTTCAGAGAGGATGGATGGTTGGAGAGATGGAGCACCTCTCCTGTGAGGAAAAGCTGGGAATGCTGGGGGTGTCCAGCCTGGAGAAGAGAAGGGAGTCCTGAGAGCCCTTTCCAGGGCCTAAAGGGGCTCCAGGAGAGCTGGAGAGGGACTGGGGACAAGGGATGAGGGACAGGACACAGGGAATGGCTTCCCAGTGCCAGAGGGCAGGAATGGATGGGATATTCGCAGGAATTGTTCCCTGTGAGGGTGGGCAGGCCCTGGCACAGGGTGCCCAGAGCAGCTGTGGCTGCCCCTGGATCCCTGGCAGTGCCCAAGGCCAGGTTGGACCCTGGGGCTGGGAGCAGCCTGGGACAGTGGAAGGTGTCCCTGCCCATGGCAGAGGGCAGGGACTGGATGATCTTGAAGCTCCCTCTGACCCAAACCATTTAATGACTTGCAGGATCCTCTGATTGCCAGGAGGGTGAGTGGGCAGAACAAGGTCTGAGGCCATGGCCGTGGTGTGGGCTGAGCAGCTGTGGGACCCCCAGCACAAAAGCCGATGTCAAGAAGTGAACCCAACAGCCCATGACTGGTAAAAGTGACACTTGGTGACGTTGTAAGAAACACCCAACTCTGGGGATGCTTCAAGCTCCTCCTGTACAGGACTTGCAGCAGTCACGGCTCTGAGCCCCAGAGAGGGGGGAGGGACCACGGTGGGGTCACCTGGGCCAACCTCCTTCCAAGCAGGGCCACCCTGCAGCTGCTGGCACGGGACTGTGGCAGGTGGAAGGGTGGAACAGAGCCATGGAAGGCTCACAGGTGACAGGAACCTCACCTGGAAACCAGTGGATAGAGGGAGGTGGTGCCTTGAGTCAGAAAGAAGAGTGTGGAGAAATTAAATACTGAGTTATGCCAGGGGCACAACAGGGCCCAGGGGAAGGCTGGGCAGGGCAGGAAAGTCTCAACAGCCTCCTCTGCACCCCCAGCTCCAACCTCATCATGATTAGTCCCCTGCAGTTATCAAATATATGGGAATTGAACGGAATTATGGGAGCCTTTAACATCTCAGGAATGGATTGAAAGGTAATTACTGCTTATATTGGCTCAGATATTTTAGGTGATGGATTTCTTTGCAAAAGTCAAGTATAAAACTGCTTTAAACGTCGCTCCTGTATGGTTATAAAAGTAGTAAAATTTGAATAAAGTGCGATCTTGAGCTGCCTTTTCTGACTTTAACTTTCAAAATGGGCAAAAGTAGGTCTAGAATGAAGGTTTGGAAGCTTAGAAAGGCAAACTTTGAAATCTAAGGAAATGAATTATTGAGTCTGACTAAGCAGCTCTGGGATCTGTGAGCAGAGAAGGCACAGGCACTTAAAATCCAAAATTCAAAAGGGAGAGAGAGCAGTGAGAAGAGGAATGTTTGAGAGGTTACAAACTGAAAAAGAAAGTTAGAATGACCGAAACCCCACCTCACACAGGAAATTAAAATTAATAATAGTAAATGGCACTTAAGCCACAGAAGCCAAGGGGAGCCAAGAGAAAATTAGGACAGTTGCACACTTGAGACAAAAATAGACCAGAAGTTACCTGTTGCCAAGCCTGAAAATCTTATTTACCACAATTAACAGCAGCACCAAGGTGATATCAAGGGCATTAACAGAAATCCCAGGGTAAATTAGGGTGGGTCACGAGGCCTGACATCATCTGGGGAGAAGCCACAATTTGGCCTGATTCAAGTAAAAAATAAACCACTGATTCTACCTGGGCCAGTAACAGCACTGGCTGAACAACAGATGGAGTGGGGACCATGCATAACAATTATGGAAATCAGGGATGGTCCCCATCATGGGAGGGGCAGCAGATAAAACACCTCTGTCAAGGAGAGGGTGAAGCGTGGTTCAGACAAATGTAGGCTCTGAGCTGCATGTCAGAGTTATGGAACAAGAACAGATAAAGGCAGGGGAGCAGGGAGAAATGTATAAAGTACAAGATAATTTAACAAAGCTAAATAGTTTCTGGATAATTTAGCAGCATTTCCTGGTAGGATCAGTGCTGCCATGCATAGGACATACATGAACTAAATCCCTCTCACTTTCTGTGAGATCCTAATAAATTAGCCATGGATTTGGGCTCTGGAGCTGAAAGTGAATAAAAGGAGTCTGCAAGCCTTCCCACTGAAATGGGAATTACCAGAGAAGGGAATGGTGGTGCTCACAGATTGTTCTGAATCCAACGGGACATGGACTTGGGGGGAAATGTCTGCTGGGAAGGATCTCTGGGGAGAAAACTCCTCTTAGGGCAGAGCTGACTGCAAAGGGAGATCTCTTTAGCATGGGATGGTGAACAAAGACTAAAAATTAAGTCTGAGGTTCGTGATTGGAATGTGACACCAAACTGGGAACTGCTACCAAGCCTGGCAGAAGAACTGGATCTCACTCTTTGAAATGGTTCAGATGAGGAGATATTTGGGATCACAAATCAGACTCGTGTCCTTAGAGCTTCTCAACCAAGGCTGTCTTTTTTGATGCTTGCTCTAAAATAGGGGGCCAAGAGTTAAATAAAAACGCATGAACTACAGGCATAAGGAAGGTGGAAAAGTTTTAAGCATTTATAGGTTGCATATGGCTTTTTATTTTTAACACTGGACATGAGGTTGGCTGCCTAAAACAAAGACTAGAGAAGAATAAGAGAATAAAAGGAGGTATTTATTTGAAGGGCCTTCAGAAGTACACCCTGAGCAGTCCAAAGGCTACACCCAAGATGGACCCTGGGTCACGGGTTCTTCACACTTTCATAAGTTTGGTCCATTTGCATATCAGGGTTTATTCTCCAATTACAATTTCAGTTAATGATGTAATTACCCCAAGTTTGCCCCTCCCCCTTTAGAGGTTTTTAGTTTACACAATTTGGGGCCTGGGACAATCAAGGTGTCCTTGGAGAGCAGCCTGGAGAGGCTTTGTTGTGTGTGCCCAGCACAGAGAGCAGCACTGAACAGGGAACAGGCAACTCCAGAGTTACACACTGGGCACTGCAGGGTTTGAAAATATAAAAGCTAAAACCTGAGGCATCAGACCAACCAGCTCTGACACTCCTTTGAGACTTCATGCACAGTTAAAGAATCTCAGAATGGTTTGGGTTGGAGGGACCTTAAAGCCCATCTCATTCCACCCCTTGCCAAGGGGGGAGACACCTTCTGCCACGTTGTTCTGTCCCTTGTGTTCATAATTCCTCCAGGGGGAAATGCTCATGTGGCACACAACGTAAACCCCGTGCATGTGTCAGCAGGAGCTGGGAGCTGGGTCTGCAGCCATGGCTGGAGCTGGATCTTGAGCCAGTTTGGACTGGAAATTAGAACAACCTTCCCATTTCAAAAGTAAAGTGCACCATGGGTGTCAAGTCAGCACTCACCTAAAATCCAGTGGGCACCAGGGTCTGGGTGCCCAGGAGCAGCTGAGGGAGCTCAGCCTGGAGCAAAGGAGGCTTAGAGGGGACCTTGTGGCTCTGCACAGCTCCCTGACAGGAGAGAGCAGCCTGGGGGTTTGGGCTTTGCTCCCAGGGGACAGGGACAGGATGAGAGGAAATGGTCTCAAGCTGTGCCAGAGAAGGTTTTTATCAGATATTAGGGAAAATTTCTTAATGGAAAGGGCTGTCAGATACTGGCACAGGCTGTACAGAGCAGTTCTGGAGCCACCATCCCTGAGATTGTTCAAAGGGTGTGGGGATGTGGCACTTGGGGACACGATTTTGTGGTGGTGCTGGCAGTCCTCGATGATCTTGGAGGTCTTTTCCAACCTTCATCACTCTGTGATTCTGTGAGCTCCTCCTTGAGGGAAGCTGGCAGTAATCCTGCAGTCCCTGTGTCTTGTGGGATACAGATGGTTTGGTTGTCCCATCCCTCTGCCTCTCTTCATCCTCCTGCCCCACCTGCCTCGTGTGGAACAATTAGTGCCTTTTTTAATGAATCAGAGTCCTGTGGCTCAGTTATCCTCTGTGACACACACAATACCAGGGAAGCAGAGCTCCTGGTGGAGCTGCTGGCAGAGATGGAATAAGAAACATTCATTTTGATACTGGAACATTTTCTGAAGCTTTTATAATTCACCATTGCTGAAACCACTACAGGAGCTGCTCTGCTCAGCCCATCAACCTGGAGAAAATGCTTTTCCCTCTTGAGTCACATTTGGTGTCACGAAGCAGGAGTAAATGTTTGAGTGAAAAAGCTCACAATAATAGAGAGGTATTTTATCTGCTAGAACGAGGTACAAGGTGGTTAAGCCATTATCAAGTCCTTAATGTAAAAAATGCTTTAGATAGAGGGAAACTGGCAAAAATGGGAAAATTACTCTTTATCAAGATTATGAAATGCTTTCCATTAACTGGATCCAACATATGCTCCTTGTTCTACACAATCTATCAGATTTTAAGGAAGATTTCTTCTAAACCTAATAAAACCATTTTTGAAATATTCACTCTTTGCTCATTTGCATTTGCTTACAGAAAATTGTGTCTACTGTAAAGACAGCAAAGCAGTAATTATTTAAATTAGTTTGATAGATGTTTAGTAATGCTTTGATTAAAATATCAATTTTAGATACCAGTAAGTTTGTGAAAAGCAGAGCGTTTAAATGATAATGAATTTTTCTTCAAGAAATAGTTTCATTCTGCACAAATGATTTGGAATGAAAAGCCCTTTTCATATAAAAATTTCAGGCACTCAAACAATGGAGCCAGAGCAGAGCTGAGGTCAATCTGGTGACCCAGCTGGATCATTATAAGACAGAAAAGGGGCCCATCTCTGTCAGATGAAATATGGGTGAATCCCCCTCCACAAGAGAAGGGTTTTGTTATGTGGATGATACCCAAGTAGCACCAGCTTGCCTGGAAAATTGTCCTGTAGGACTGACAAACTGCTCGGGGATGAAGCTGAAGGTCATTGGCAAAAGGCAAAGCCAAACCAACACATCCTTGGGAGCAACCGAGCCCAGGCCACCCCAGGGCTCCTGTTCCAGCCTACAAGGGGTCAGTGAGATTCCCTGGAATCAGAGAGCAGGAATTTGTGGGGATCTGTAGCCTGTTGCTCCAGCTCTGCACATTCATCTCCCTGGATAAATATTCATCTAATCTCTACATCAGAATATTCCACAATCTCCCTGCTGACTCTGACCTAAATCCTGTTATGCAAATGAAACAGAATAGTTTCTCTCTTATCCCTAATGGGTTTGGAAACAAGGCTATTTGTGTAAATCAGCTCTTCCTCTGGATAAACATCTCAAATCCCTTCTCTCCCCCGCCCCAGTTCTCTGTCCAACTGGCCTGCCTCTCCCCCAGCTCTCTAAACTGGCAATATCATTCCCAATGTGATCCTGCCCTGTCCGAGCACAACACGATGGTCACTGCACATGGCTAAAGAAAGGCAAAGAGGTCCTCACCCAGAGCAGCTGTGGCTGCCCCTGGATCCCTGGCAGTGCCCAAGGCCAGGCTGGATGGGGCTTGGAGCATCCTGGGACAGTGGAAGGTGTCCCTGCCCATGGCAGGGGGGGGAATGGGATGGATTTTAAGTTCCCTTCCACCCCAAACCACTGTGGGATTCTGTGATTCTGTGACTCCCTGATATATGAATGCTTTTCCCCCCCATGTTCTCTTCCAGCAGCAATGTGTTCATGTGCCTTAGGACCCACTGCTGCTTCCCAGGTCTCTTGTCACCAAGCTTCCTGCCCAATATTTTCTGAAATATTGATTCTTACCTGGAAAGAACAGCACCCTGAATTGGTGTGTATCAAACCCTACCTGTGTTTTTCAGGCCCTTTCCCCATATTCTCAGGGTTTTGATGAATTTTAAGCCTTTTTCCCCACCTTCAAAAGGAGTGGGCAGAGGAAGATACGGTGACACTGGTTAGCTGAAGATAAGTTCTCATTTGGACAATGTAAGGGTTTGGTGGGAGATTTGAACTGCAAATGGGCAACCAGGGCTAGATTTGGTCTCTGGATTAAAATGATTATGATTCAAAGTTCAGAAATGTTGTGAATGTCAAACCAAGTGTGACCCCCTCCTCCCACCTGGCAATTACTTCAATGTAGAGGGACACAAGCCCTGTTACCTACTGCAGCCTGAGCAGTCAGCCTGGGAGAAGTAAATTAGATGTGGAGCTGGTCAGAAAAACAGGATTTCTATAATTTCTCAATAACTGTGCTTCTGAGACAATAAATTTCAGAGTGAGCAGGAGCAGTAAAGGTGATGTAGGTGTCTGCTGCACTAACAAGCAGCATGGCAGGCTCTGTGCCATGATCATGACCCCAGGCAGGGGTGCACCACGTCCTCACTAGAGATTTAGTGCAGCAAGCCTCAGATCCTCCTAAACAAAACCCAAAATGGAAATATTTAGAGCTCAGTAAAGGATTTTTTGCTAATGAGACTTCATTTAATTAGCAAATCTGTGAGCAAGGCTGGTCTGCTATGAGAAAATCCTGTTTGGCTCTCACTGTGCCCATGTTTGCTGTTGGGTAGGAACACCAGGGAAGTGAAGCAAGCCCACAGCCAAGCTGCAGTAATCGCTGAAAACTGTCTGGAAAATGGTCTTTGCTGAATTTCATTTCCCCATCTTTTTCTCAGGCAGTCACCCACGCCAGTTTTCAAATGAGGGCTGAGAAATGTTTCAGTGTTTGGTCCTCCACAAACCAGCACCTTCAGTATTTCTTTCACTGCACAGCTGAAGGCACCTTGCTGCATCAGATTGCACCAAATAGCTGTGGAACAGAGAGGAACAGACAGATGCTAAAATGAAAATAATTCAGCAACAGCAAAGCCAATCCCATTGCCACGAGCTCGTAGTGAACCATTGGGAATTTGTGCCAGCAGCTGAGGTCTGCACAGTCCCAACCCAGCAGAGTGACTCTCCAAAGCCATTCAAGGGGAAATGGCTTTAAGCTGATAAAGGTCAGATTTAGATGGGATATTGGGAAGGAATTCCTCCCTGTGAGGGTGGCAGGCCCTGGCACAGGGTGCCCAGAGCAGCTGTGGCTGCCCCTGGATCCCTGGAAGTGCCCAAGGCCAGGCTGGATGGGGCTTGGAGCAACCTGGGACAGTGGAAGGTGTCCCTGCCCATGGGAGGGCGGGCACTGGGTGAGCTCTAAGGTCCCTCCCAACGGAAACCAATCTGGGATTCTGTGATTCTGAGAGCTGTCAGTGCTACACCATCCTCACAGATGGCATCAGCATGGAAAGTGGTACGAGATTAATCACTGCTGTGTCTCAGAGATCAACTCCCACCGAGTTGTCCTGTTTTTTTTTCCTAGTGAGCTTTGCATTCTCCAGGAAGATCCATGTAGATATTTTATGACCAAATCCACAGTCTCTCGTTTCAGCTGTTGTTTGAAAGAGGCAAATTGGCTTTAACAGGCTCATTATCACAGCTGAGGAGAGGAAAGAAAGTCCAGCTGCTGATGCTGGAACAGACCACATATCTCCTCTTGACCTTCAGCCCCCTTCACCCCTCCACCCTCTGTCCCTGGAAAAATCCCCACCCCATCGTGCCATGGTGTGAATCAGCACCTTTCTCTGGAACTCTCCAATTAAGATTCAGCAGCACTTGGAGAGCAGCAGTCGGCCCACACTGGACTAATTAATTTTTCCTGCCTGAGTAATTACAGTCCAGAGGTGACCATGAAAGCCAAGCAAATCAATTTGTGTTTTACTGAGATCCTCATCAGTCATGGAGCACTAACCAAGAAGAAAAAAAATGACCAGGGACAGAGCTGGCCCTGAACACCAACCAACAAAGGTTGCTCTGAAACTGCTAAACTTTGGTGCTGGCAAATGCAGTCCTCAAAATCTTTTTGGTTTTTTTGGGGTTTTTTTTTGGTCCAGTCACTCTGTTGCTCAAAAATTTACTCCATCTCCCTCACTGGCACTCACATTCCCTGCAACTGGCTCATTCCAGCCAAAAACCCTTCAAAGCTCAGTTTATGAAGATGAGCACAATCGTTTTGCAAATGTCTCAGCAAGTGCTGGGAGTGACTTTCCCACTTTCCAAACAGAGGCAATCTGCTGCTCTGCTGAGCCAGTGCAGTACCACCAGCAGCTGAACCTATCTCCCAGGAAAAACTTTCCCTAATGTGCCAGGGATGCAAACTGACAGCTGTCTCCACACACCACTTGTTGATACACTTGTGAAGTGTCTTCTCAGCCATAACAGAGAACATCCCAGAGAAACACTGTCTCCTGAATCCAAAGATTTCTTTCTTTCCCATCTAAGTTTTTCCACGGAGTTCATGCAGTCCTAGATGAGTGGTTTGGCTTGGTGGTATGATGGAGGAGATCAAGTTTTTCCTACACTGCAAAGAACTGGGACACAGGGTTCTCCCAGGGGGTGTGAGGATTTGTGGACAGGAGCTGTCTCACCTGGAAAGGTGCAGGTGGGAGGGATCTCACTCTGGAAGTGCCAGCTAAGAGTGGCCTTTAAGGTCCCTTCCAACTCAAACCATTTTATGATCCTGTGATAGGATTGTGGGGTTCCTCTGCCCAAGCCAAACCAGGTGGAGGAGTCCAAGGGGTTGCACATGTCCCAGAGTCACTCCTAAACATCAATCTGTGTTTTTGTGGCCAGCAGTGGTAAGGGCAGCCCCACTAAGGCTGTGTGTCTGGGCTGTCCTGCAGTCTGTCTCAGGATGCCTCGTCCCTCGATGGAGTCAAGGAAGGACTCACACCAGCTTATGTAGGGAGGGTCACCGTGGAACTCAAATGTTTCAGCTCTTCTCAAAATGCAGCACCAGGAAACACAGAAGCAACATCCAACCAATGCCCTTTTCCCTGAAACACACGGGTACCAGCAGGTACCTGCAGAGCCTCCAGAGAACATTGTTGTGAAAAGATTCAGATCAAGGGAGACCCTTGTAGAGGCCCCTGAAGAGTCACACAATCCCATGGTGGAGCCTCTGACCTGTGCCAGATCCAAATGCAACCCCTCGAGCTCAGAAAAGGCTGGGAGGGCTCTTTGAGGCACACCAGAAAGAGAACAAACACAGAGAAGGGAGCAGGAGCTGCCCTTTGTCCTGGGGAAGATCTGGGTCTGCCTGGCTGCAGAGATGTTCCTGATGAGCTGACAGGAACTGAGGTGCTGCCCACACAACACCCCTGTTACTGTCGGTGTCCCTGCTGCTGGAGGAGGGTTTGTTTGCTTGTTGTTTATGACCTGGAATTTGAAATTTAGGAATGTGTTATCCTTAAGGAGCAGCACAGTCTCTTCCCACGGAGCCAGGAACACTCACAGAGGGAGAATGATTTAGATCATTGCAAGGAAGCTGCTGAGTTCCCAGTCAGAACTCTGATGTGGATGATACTGCAAAGAGCCCAGCAGAAATCCCTATTTCCAGTACAGTGGCCAAGGCACATTCAGCTGGGTCTGGAGGATGCTGCTGGTGTGTTAAAGAAGATCTGACTGAAAAATGTGTCACAGACTGCAGAGATAGCCAAGTTAGAGATAGGAGGTCTGGGTATTTGCACAGGATTGCTCCAGGGAAGTCAAAAAGAGAAGTCAAAACAGGAGATGGGATGAAATGGTAAATTTGTCACAAATGTGACATTCTGGAGTTTTCAGGGAGAAAGAGGGGATCAGAATGGGAGCCAGAGTGTTGGAAGGGAGTGCCAGGACAAGGCTTTGTCACACCAGATCTGTGAGTAGTCAAAGGAAGGTTTTGATGATCAAAGATTTTGCCTGTCATGGGGTGAGGACCCACCTGCAGTGCAGTGGAACGAGCTGCCCTTCTGCTGGTGTCCAGAGGGAACCACCTCATCAGCAATGTTTGGCTGCTGCTCCTTGTGTTGTTTAGCACCACTGGGAACTGGGCTGCATCCTCTCTGCAAGTGCCTTGGGGTCACTGCAGCTGCTCCTTGGAGTCCCCCTGCTTAACCCGACCCGACCCAACTCTGTGCCAGCCTGTGGGCCTGGAACCTCAGTCTGACCCTTTCCACCACCCTCTGGCCTCCCTCTTTTTTCTCCATATCCCTCTGGAAGCCGGAGAGTGTCCCCAAAACTGGCCATGGTAAGTCCATTTGTCTTCCCCAGCAGTGATCAGAGAGGAAGTGACTTTCCCTTAACCTGCTGGGCACAATCCTGTGATATTGCCCAGGCCACGGTTTGCCTTGTCTGCAGTGGGATCAAGCTAAGAAGCAGACATCCCACCTGATATCCACAGCTCCCTCAGCAGGACCTGTGACTTTTCAGCAAGACTGAGAGAATCCAGAGCTGTCAGATGAGGGAGCTGGGCTGATCCAGACTTGGATGTTACAGGGCATGGACAGACAGGACCAAGAGGAGAAGGCTGCTCAAGTTCATCTGGCTTTACCTTCCCTCTTTAAAAGAAATGTGTGTGCCTGCAAACACGTCTGTGGTGGTGTGGGATGAGGCTCAGTCCCAGCCCCTCGTGCAGGGACAGATGGTTGTCTCTGCCAGTTACTTCAAGGCTTTGAGGGTCCTCAGACGTGGCATCAGCTGCATGTTTTATGTGAGCAGGGAGCAGAGTGCCTTTGGAGCTGTTGTGCACACAGGACAATGCAATTGCTGCCAAAGGCTTCCAGGATGCTCCTCTCACAAACAATCCTGCTGCAGCCATTTCCATCAGGGCTCATCAAAGGTCAGTGGCAGGGTCTCAAAGCCAGGATCAGTCAGGAGGAGAATGGGATGGAGTGGGAAGAACACTTCTGCCCCAACACTGCTCTTCACATCCCCTTGTCCAACAGGCAACGTTGCCCTGACAGATATCACTGGACAAAACCACCCTGAACATGGACTGGTTCATGGAGAAAATGCCAGTGGCTGGGGAGGAGCCTTGGGTTTGTTGCTGAGGTCCCATAACGGGGCTGGATGATGATCAAAGTCACCATCAGGGGGTCTTTGTCCAGATTTGAGCAGTGTCATGGGGATTGCCTCCTCCCTGGCAGTGTCCAAGACCAGGCTGGATGGGGCTTGGAGCAAGCTGGGATAGTGAAAGGTGCCCCTGCCATGGGCGATGGAGCAAGATAGGCTTTGAACTCCCTTTCCAACCCAAACTGGTCTGGGGTTCTATGATTCTGTTTAAGTCCGTGGCCCACCATCCAGAGGAGCCATCTTCTATAAAAAGCTGATCCTGTTAACTGCACTGAAGTTGTCATTTGGGTTTTTTGTTGGTTCTTTTTCTCCCCACACACAAAGCTGGTTGGGTTTTTTTTTTTGGCCACCCAAAATGATGGCCTTCTTCCAGAATGGACTTTTCCTGCCAACACATCTATTTTTAGACATAATTGCTCTTCAGTTCCTCCTGATGAGCATGCTTTGATGAAACTCTGCCTTTGGAAAGGCCCAAGCCCTGAGTTCAGCAAGAATTTGCAGAGAGGGATGGAATTGTTGGGATTTTTCGCTGTGCTCTTTCTCTGTGCTTCCTTCCCATCATGCCCTCTGCTGTCAAGGCAAAGCCCTTGTTTTTTTGACTCCACCAACCTCAGCAAAGCGCAGACTGAGGGACCCCGAGGCGCTCTTACCGCGATGAATGGCGCACCAAGAGCTCTTTGTCCTTCGACGCAAGCGACTCTGAGCGTGGCAAACCCACTCCGTGGTCATGGAGAGACATAAAAACCCAACAAATAATTTATCAACACGGTTGTGTGAAAGCCAATGGCGGTGACAATTACCAAACTTGCACCCCACAAGAATTATCTCTCACTGAAAGACAAAAACCTACCCAAAATTTGCCCGCCCCTCGCGCAATGGCGCCAAGAAGATGATTCCTCTTGACGCGCTGAACTTTTGAACCCGATGGAAAAAATCTTTTTTTTTTTTTTACAAGAGAGTCATCGACAGTTCATTGCCCTTTCTCACATTTGCACCACCAAAGGGACATAAGGAAAAACATCAAGTGTAATATCCGTCAGTGTTAGTGAGGCATTCAGAATATATCACCGATGCATAAATAACCCCCATGAAACTCCAGTGGCAGGGGGAGGTTCTGGAAGAATGGAGTTACACAACAATATTTAATTATAAATTGCATCAAAAAGATTGTCTTTACTCATCAAAGGGCATCTTACGAACATTCCTTTGGTTCAGATGGGAGCCTGAAAATCCTGGGTGCCCCCATCCAAAAGCTAAGGATTTTTCTTGGTTCACTGGCTACTTTTTCCTGCCAAAGCTCATAAAAATCCAGACACCAATTTGCTTAACACGAGGGGTGTGAAATCCCCACTTAGGGAAGGTGAAGTTAATTGGAAAAGAAAAAAAATCATAAATCCAGGCCACTGAGCAGTTTGAATTGGTGAGCTCTCCTGTGACCTTGATTTGTTGTGGTTTTATTTTCCTGAAATGTTTTTCCCAACACAAGTTGGGTGGAAAAATCCACTGGAATCACCAAACATTGGGTTTTCCTACCCTTTGTATGGAGCAGCGGGTGTGTACTCTTTGTGTAAGGCAAAGGCTGCTGGAAAAAGCTTCCTGGTAGAGCAGCAGGAGGAGGTGGGTGGGAGGAACCCCAGCCCTCTCTAGGGATTAAAGACTTGGAAACCTTAATCTCTCTTCAAATTACCACCTCCCACTGTCTATTCTTGACTTGAGGCTGTCAGGATCATCCCGTCCTTAGTGCAAGACCTGTCCATGGTCAGCATCCTCCTGGGCTTCCCTCGGCCTCCCCGGCGCTGTGTCTGTGACTGGAATCTCTGCCCCACTGGGCTGTCTGTGGTGTAGGGTCACAGAGGGGTTTGAGATGGAAGGGACCTTAAAGATCATCACTCCCATTCCATCCATGGCCTGTGGGCCACATCCCTGTGGCAGTTTTGTCTGAGAATCTCCAAAATCACCCACCACAGACAACGTTGGGACCCGGGGTGCTGAGCTGCTGCTGCTGCCAATACCTGTGCAAGGAAAATTCTCTGGAGCACTTCCAGTGCTATCCCAGGAATTCCAGCAGGGTTGACCCACAACACGTGCAAGGGAGAAGCTCAGGCTGCACAGGGCCAGTGTTGTCTGTGGTGGGGGATTCTGGAGGCTCTCAGACAGAACTGCTGCCCACAGGCCATGGATGGAATGGGGATGATGATCTTTAAGGTCCCTTCCATCTCAAACCCCTCTGTGACCCTATACCAGACACCCCAGTGGGGCAGAGATTCCAGTCACAGACACAGCGCCGGGGAGGCCGAGGGAAGCCCAGGAGGATGCTGACCCTGGTCTTGCAGTAAGGATGAGATGACTCCGACAGCCTCAAGTCTAAAACAGATTTTGGGAGATGCAAATTTGAAGACAACTAAAGGCTTCCTGGTCTTCAGTCCCTGGAGAGACCCTTCTATTGCTTTCGAACACGCACACGTTAAATAAAGTGGAGGATGGAACTTGGAGGAGGCTGAAATTACTGCACCCCCTGTTTTTGTACCGCTGCTTGGACCGTTTGGTGAGAGACCCCTTCACTGCTTCCAGGTGCTCACTGCCAACAGCAGCTCCTGCTCTTGCTGGTGAAAATGCACATTTGCCCTTTGTACAACTTCCCTCCCATCAACCTGTGTGGGAATACAGGGGGAGAGGGAAGAGAGGAAAGAAACTGTCCCAGCTGGAGAGAGCCCCATGGTGCTGCCTCATTGTCAGACCCACCTCCCAAGTAGTGTCAAAATATATCTGGATGGGGAACGTAAAAGACACCATGAAATCTTACCCAGGAGGTGTGAATATTCCCCTCTCTGGGAGTCAGCCTCCACCTCCATGGCTTTCAGAGGGAGAGCGTCTGTAGAAGGGGCAGGGAACAGCTCCAGGCAATGTTTCCTGCGGGAGTATCAATGTGCTGGCTTGAGGATGTGATCAGAAACTGTGTGGGGTCATTAGAACTCCCCTTTAGCCTGAGCTTTGTGTCAGTCTAGACCAGGCAGCTTCGACAAGGATCTGCTGTGGGAGAGGGGCCACCAGCACATCCACGGAATCAACCTGGGATACCCAGCTGATATTCACAGCACCATAATGAAGATAGGCAGTGGAAAAAAAGGGAAATATCAAAGGAGACAAATGCATTAGATAGAAAGCTGAGGCTCAGTGTGGAAAACTAAATTATTAAGAGAATTATCTGGCAGATATTTAACAAGCAAAGTACCGAAATGGAGATGCTGAACTTGGATAGGGATGTACAGCACAAGGCGTGGGAAAGGGGAAACAGAGCTTTGAATAAACTTAATATTTTGATATAAAAAGTAAGACATCTTAAAGCATTATATCTGATTGGGAGTGGCAAAACAAGTGAGCAGGAGATGTCCAGGAGGGAAAACAAGCTTCTTTCTGAGTGATACAGAATGCAACACCTTTTTAGGTGTTTTGAAAAGTTGCAGAACTTAGGCAGGAAATGAAGTCAGAGCAGCATCTCCTCCAAATACCAAGGCAGCAGAAAAAACCAGAAATATACACAAATAATTATTTCCTATCTTCAGTTATTTTAGACATCTTTTGTTTGTTGAAAACCAAGTGCAAACACAAACTTTATTTCCATGTACCAGTGAAAAACAAATTAAGTGAAAGAAATAAGTTATTGTTTAATCTTCCTCCTTTCCCACCCCTCCCCAATAAATAGATATAAAAAGGAGATTTTAATCTGAACAAAAGGGTTTCCCATATTTAGTCCCTCCTGCCACTGTCACTCCACCAGGCTGTGCTGTCCATGTGGATTTATTGTCACGCCCCAGCTCACTGAGACTCGCTGGCTGTTACCAGGTTTCGGAGCGTGTTTTCTTTGTAATAATCCACTGCCATTTTCTACACCATCCCTGGATTTATGACATTATTTATTCTCTATAAATTCCCACTGCTTTTTTTTTTTCTTATGGCAGTTTCATCCTTTGTTTCCCCCCAAGAGTCGCCCAGAACCGCGGGCTGGGGCTGCAGGACTGGGGGCTGGTTGCACTCAGTAAATGCAATTATTGACCTGCCCCCAGCACACACATCCATGTGTGTCCAGATTTGCTGCTAATCATGTGTTTGCAAAGGAAAAAGGAAGAGTTTGGGAAGGATGGAAATTAGGGAAAAAATCACGTTGTGTGGCAAATCTTTTCAATCAGAAGAAATGGGATTTTTCTGAAGTCCAACCAGTCCTCCTCTGACCATTGCACAGAGAATCATCTGCCTGACCAGCCAGACCAGTGACTTGTGACATTTCCACATGAAATGATCTTACCTTTGCTTCAGAATAACATCTGTAAGACATTTACATTCGGAAAACAAGTAGAAGAAATGACACTTGGAATTTTTATTTTATTTCACTCTTATTTGTGGAATACATGAATTTGCGGAAGCAAAAAGAGTAATTTTCAGCCTCATTAAATTCCTCAGGGATCACGTGTGTGGTTTTATGTTTTTATTTTATTTAACAAAACCAACAAAACACAGCCCCCCCAAAAAAATTTCATTTTGATTTGAGCATCCTGCCCTCTCCCCTTGGTTTGGTAAATGAACAATCGATTATTCCCTTTCCACTGCACGACCACTGACACTGCATTTATTTCTCTCTCTGCAAATCTTCCCATTGAGAGCATTCCCAGCTCCATAAATTCTCATGAATAATGTACTAACCAGCATAAATGTGACACTTTCATATATGTGGCCTGATCTGATTAATTGAGATCCACAACATCCTATTATCTATGTTATCTCATCCTGGCAGTTTATATATATTAGATTGACCTGAAATACACTTTTAATTGATTTTTATCAACAATTCCGAAGAGCTGTGGTTTGATTTTACTGTGGTTGTAGCGAGCCTGGATCTTCACTTAAGCTGAGCTGCATTTCATACTTTGATGGATTTTCCATTAAGATCACAAGAAAGAACCTTATTTAGATATTAAAATGTTAAACAAAACGTGGCATAAAGAAGTAAGAGAGGAGAATGCAAACCAACACCATTAAAATTCTTACTAAAATAAATATACATCAACAATGACAAAAAGCAGTTTGATACAACAGAAAATAAAATTAATAATAGTCAGAACTGTGAAACAGCTTGGCTAGGAATCAAACAAAAAAAACCCCAAGGAAAAAAGACCAAATTCAGTGCTAATAATCAGGGAAAGTGTGGAATGAAGAGGCTTGATGGAGCACTACAATTCTTCACTTGAGTCCCTCTAAAGAGAGATATTTATCTCCTTCTGAAGGCTGGCGGCCAAGGAGTGATGCCTCGGAGCCTCCGGCTGGGGCTGGGAAAGGGCAGTTTCTGAGGGGGGCTGCAGCCCCAGAGAGGGGGATGGCCCCATTTGGGTTCCCAGACTCACCTGCACAAAGGGCCAGGTCTGTGCTGGGCCAGTCCTGCTGCAGGAGGGGGATGTACCTGAGGCTGCTTCCAGCACCCCACCGAGCCCTCTGATCAATGGGATAGCACAGAGCAGGGATGGCTTTGCACAGAAGGTTTCTTCTGCTTCTCTGTCAGCTGGCAAGACATATTTATCACTTCCAGTGTCCTTTTGCTGTTCCACCAGAAACATCCTGAGGCAGCCTTTGGCTGAGTGTCCTGGATGGAGGACAAGTCCTGTGGGTACAGCAGCAGCTCAGTCCTTGCTCCCCATTCCCATTGCAGTGTCTCACAGTACTGGGACGCCTGGGAACATACAGGAATTCACATTCACCATATGGGAATTCACATTCACCATATGGAAACTGCAGAGTCTCTTGCAAATGTGCCTGGGAAGACCTGAAGAGTCAAAGCTTTCACTGTGTTTTGGCACTAAAAGCACATTGGAAAAGAGTTCCAGCTCCTGCTGGAGGTTGTGGGGAATTCACGTGCACTTGGTCTGTCCCTGAGCAAGAATATCATGAAAAGGGTGAGTTCTTGGTGGCACTGGCCCAACAACGAGCCAAGAGGCTCCTGTATTTGGTTTGGCTGCTGAATGCCCTGAAAGCAAAGAATAAAGGATAAAAAAGCCTTGATGAGAACAAGCAAGGCCTTGATGAGAAGAACTGAGGCTCTCACTGACTTCTCTTGGTGGCAGAGGGGTGACTGAGGCTGGAAAGCACAAGATAAAGTGGAGCAGACCCGGAGTAAAGGGGAGAAAACGTGAAAATATTTGGTGTTAGGAAGGAATTGTTCCCGATGAGGGTGTGAGGCTGTGGCACAGGATGCCCAGAGCAGCTGTGGCTGCCCCTGGATCCCTGGCAGTGCCCAAGGCCAGGCTGGATGGGGCTTGGAGCAGCCTGGGACAGTGGAAGGTGTCCCTGCCCATGGCTGGAGGTGGCACTGGGTGAGCTTTAAGGTCCTTCCAATCCAAACCAGTCTGGGATTCTAGCCAGCAAAAAAGTGTCAAAACTGTGAAAAGCAAATAAGAAAATATACAAGAGGGGAGATAAATATGCAAAGAAGGAGCAGTGTAGACAATGGATAAAATGCTTTAAGAAAAATGCCTTGTATCCAATAATCATTGGAAAATCAACTATTATACAGGAGTCTGCAGACCAGAAAAAGCCAAGGAAAGGAAACACAATAGAAGCAGTGCCTCAAAATATCAGATTTTATACATTTATGACACCAGCACATTCCAAAAAGGCAGACATATTTTTTTTACAGCTCTGACTAGCACCAGATAAGAAAAAAACCAGGCAGAGGCACACAAACAAGCAGGAAATTGCATGGGAAGTCGACATCAATGCTCTGTGAACGAGCAGAGCTACAAAGACTTCACTGTATTGTGCTGAGGGAGAAAGCAAACCCAGAGCTAAGCAAAGAGAAATTAAAATTTCATGCAAGGTCTACGGCAATGTAAGACACAAACACACCAGAAAGGATATTTATCGGCCATACAACACAGGAATCGTTACTTTCAGCAGTAAATTAAAGGAATGCTGACATGAAATCAGAGAGAAATATTCCATACAAACCCACAGGAGTGAAATGGGTAAGCAAACATAAAATATTCAGTCTGGATGATGCATCTGCCAGCAAGGGAGAAATTGTTTGTTCTACCCAGAACTGCAGATATTGGTGTGACTTCAGAGCTAGCAGTTCCAAAATGGAACTGACCTCCCACACTTCCTTATGCACAGAGAGGACCCTGAACGAGGCTGTGAACACCTTGAGCTGGCAGGAACTGATACCACAGAGCATCAGCCACACCTGGGAAACCCACCAGGAGCTTTGCTGGGATCTTTTCAGGGAACTACAGGGATGGTAAAGCACTGAGAGGGGGTGCCTGGTGAGGCTGTGGCTGCCCCTGGATCCCTGGCAGTGCCCAAGGCCAGGCTTGGAGCAGCCTGGGACAGTGGAAGGTGTCCCTGCCCATGGCAGAGGGGGAACAAGATGGGCTTTAAGGTCCCTTCCAACCCAAACCATTCAGGGATTCTCTGGTTCCATGATTATTCTCTGATTCTGTGAACCACATCTCAGCACAATCCCAGGACATGCCGAGGGCTCAGGGCTGGCATTGCAGGTGAAGGCAAACAGCACCCCAGATCCCTGTGACCAGGAAGAGGAACTCGGTCAGGAGCACAGGGAAACCCTTCCAAGCTGAAGGCTGACCCTCAGGGTGGACTTGATTAGGAAAGGTAAAACTGACCCCATCAATGGGTCCCTGGCCACCGGGCTTCGTACTGGGTGGAGCTGAAGTCCAGCAAATCAAGGCTCTCCTGGGGCAGAAATGCAGGTGCTAAAAAGACTGTGCAGTTTTGGGGATCAGGATTTAGCCCTCTGGGGCCTGAGCCCACATGTGGGTCTCAGGCAGGGATTGCTGAGCTGGATCTCCTTCAAATTCACTCTTTAGGTCTCTATAACTTCTGGAAATTGCAGCCCTCCACTCCCAGGATAGATTCTGATTACACAGCAGTTTCCCCTCAGTGTTTTTCCACTGATTCCCACTGAGTTCTGCCTGACTTGCATCAGTGTGATGGAAGGGAATTCTCAACTACTCAGCACTCACTGCTGTGTCTTCCTGGGGTGTTGCAGAGAAGCCTGGGGGGGATTGGGGGCTGCTGTTGGTAAGGGCTAGAACAGTGCTGTGCTGTCACCTTCCCTTCCTGGATCAGGAAAGGAAAAGTTTACAGCCTGGGAAGTTCAAGTTTTTACATCAGACCAATCCAGCTGAGATTCCTTTTTCATGGTTTGTTCTGAGAGCAAAGAAGCAGTCTGGAAACAGCCCAGGCAAGATCAGCTTCATGCCTGGACAGCAGCAAATCCCCTCCCCAGTGCCACAGAACCATGGAATCATGGAATAGTCACTTGGAATGGACCCACAAGGATCATGGAGCCCAGCTCCTGATGCTGCCCAGGACACCCCAATGATCCCACCCTATGCCTGAGAGCTTTGTCCAAACCCCCATCTGTGCCAGATGTTTTGCCTGTAGCTACACGAAAGACCCACTGCTCTTCTTTTATTACCAGCTTCGAGTACAAGTGTTCCACCTCCCAGGATGTCCTGCCAAGTGTCACCTCTCTCAGGTTGGTTCTGAGCTCAGGAGCCTCCCTGAAGCGTTTGCAGGTTCCTGCTACACTCAGTGCAGAGGGAGGAAGGTGCCCAGGGCCTCGCAGCACTGGACATTGCAAAGACACCTGGGAAGAGGGAGTGACCTCCACGCAGGGCTGGGAGGGGAGTGGGAAGCTGAGAGGGCTCCTGGACCAACGGGAGAGCCAGGAGGAGCTGCCTGCCCCAGGCCAACCTGGCCCCACCATTGCTGAATATGTGCCTTCCTTGGGAAGGGTTTCAGGTGTGCCCAAAGCAGTCCCTGGGAGCTGATCCTGGCCCCATCAGCTGTTCATAGGTTTCCAACAGAGATCCTTCCTTACCCCAGAGGAAGACAACACTCTTCCCTCATAGACTGAAGTGGCCAGGAGGTGGGAGGTGAGCTTTAATTCAATTTAAGGTAATTAATGCCTTTGCTGCCTTCCTAGAGCCTCCCCTGTGCTTGTTCTGCTTGTGGGCTCAGGGTCAGCGTCACGCTGGGTGAACATCAGCTGCACCCACTTCCCTACAGGTCAGAACGACCTGGTCCCTCCTAGGGATCCTTTCCTTCTAGTCCTGCTCCTGTGACTTGTACCTCTTGCTGCTCACCAGGGGCTCTTGGGAAGAGCTGTCCCTGCAGTAAACAAGGCTCCCTCCCTCCCCAGGCACCTTTAGGGCCTTTCCAGGACCCCATGAAAAAGGGAGAACCTCTGCCCCACTCAGCAGCACCCAGCTGTGGGGTGCCAGAAGGACTGGGGTGGCTTCGCAGCCAATAAAAGCCTTGCTGGGCTCACTGGTTTCAGTCCAAGGCTTCCCATCCATTTTTCCTGCTGACATTTCAGGGCTGTGTGGGCTGATCCTGAGCAGAGATCGGAGCTGGCAGGTTCAGGCCCCAACCCAAAGATCCAGGAGCACCCCCAGCTCCTGTGCCCCAGCTCCAGCTGCACTGAAGTGTCTTACAACTGCAGAAATACTTGCCTCGGTTACAAACATCAAACTCAAGCTTCTCCTGACAAATCCGCACAAAAATTCCTTTTTCCTTTGGAAAAGGAGGGTGACGGAACCAGACACACACAGATCTGTGACTATGAACTAAATTATTGATGTTCTCTTCTTATGAGTCGAACTCTTTATTGCAGCTGAATGTTGGATTATGACAGCCAATGGTCTGTGCAGACTGTTCACTGCATTATTTATATCAATCATCTGAGCTACACCTCGTTCTCTCTGTGGGGGCTCTTTTGGGGTTGAAAGATCACTGCAGAGAAGAATTTGTGGATAGTAATTAAAATACAATCAAATTCATTTCCATAGGACTTGATCCTTTTACAATAATCCTTTACATATGTGATTTCCCTTTTGTTTTTTGGGGATTTTTTTTTTTTTTTTTAGTTTTTACACACAGGATTGTCAAGGGAACAAGATTCCCATGAAAACATGAGAACAGCTGTGATTTACTCCCAACACAGGGTTCAAGCTGGGGGGTGGTTGCTTAGACACTGAAATGCCTCGAATTTCCTTCTCCTCTTTACAACTGCTTGTCAATGCACTGGGCATTGACACCTCCATGAATAATGAAGAAAAGCAAAATCATCACAGAAGTTCTAAGCTAAAATACTCAAACACATGCACATATAAATTTGCAGCGCATTTTAACTAAACAGCAAGTTAGTGGCAAGCAGAGTGGATGATTTATTGCTACACTTGTCAATTAATTATTCAGACTAAATGGTTTAAGCAGGGTAACAGTGATATCTGTTTATCTTGCAGTCATTTACCAGGCACTAAACAAGTTCTGGGCATTCCCCCTTTTTAAGAAATCAATATCCCTCTTGTTTCTTTACTTTCATATTTACACCCAAGCAGGATTATTGGGAAGCGGAAAAGTTGGACAAAACACCTAGAAAGGAAAGCCACAAGCAAATGCTTCAAACTTTACAATTCACATTTATTTTGAAAAAATGTTTTGTTAAAAATACTCCTACAAAGGCATTGGAGCAGCAGGTTTCTGTTTCCTTTATAAATACATCTGATTTATTTATTTTATTTTTTTTTCTCAGTAACATCGAAAGACATCTGACAAAGCCAGGGAAGCCCTGGGCTGAATGGAAGACACATCCCTGTGTAACAAGGACCTGCACACGATCTCCCCATTCACAATTAAAAAAAATACAAATACTGTCATGAAAAGTGTTCTGTTGTCCACAGGGTCACGGCCAACACAGGGGAAGAGCAGGAACCCAGGGCTGGGGACACCCTGGAGCCCAGCTGGTGCATCCCGGGACTGGTGGTGGGGAGGACAGGACACGGTGTTGACACCCATTGGGTGCTGAAGGACTCACCCCACTTCCCCATCCCATTCTCAGGCTCCTGCCAGAGCCGTGACCACGAGGTCAGAGCCTGGCAAAGCCTCCTGTCCCTGCAAACCTTCCCTGTGACCTTGGCAGCTTCTCCACAAATCTTCCAGGGAAGGACATTTTCCAACAGGTGCTGTCACACCACGTCCCGTGGGAGGACCCCATGAGCAGGTCAGGGGAACCACTGCCCTGATGGACAAGAGAATTCCCTGCCACACCTCCCTCCTCACTATAACCTGCCACCTCACTGCCACCCTCCCTTCCCTCTGGGACCTTCCTGGGATTTAATGTCTCAGCTAGGAAATGGTCTTCCCTGCAAGGAGCATTTTGGAATGGGAGAATGGATGTTGGCTCTTCAGTTCCTCAGAAGCCCGTGGGCAGATGATGGTACAGGAGGGAGGTTTGGATACCTGTGCCCAGCTTATCCTGAGATGAGATCTCTGAGCTCCCAAACTCACCTGTCCTGCACCCCAGGGGCTCTCTGAGCTCCAAACTCCTGTGTCCTGCACCCCAAGGGCTCTCTGAGCTCCCAAACTCCTGAGTCCTTCTCTCCAACCCTCTCAGACCATGGGGAAGTGAGAGGGGTTGTGCCTTTATTTGGGACATGCTTGGAAGCAGCAGGCTCATTTATCCAGCAAGAACTCTGACACCTCAGCTCTGGCTTCAGGTGCTGGAGCACCCCCAGGCTCCCCAAGCTCAAAGCACTCCTTGGGTAGAGTTCACAGGCAATCCAACCAGCATGGCAGGGAGGGAGGGACACAAGGGCAGCAAAGCCTTTCCAAAGCAATCCTGGAAATACAGATCATGTCCTCACGCCGATGGAAGTGCTCCTTCACCCGTGGCAAGAGGCAGGGCTGGACCCCTCTCCTGACCTATCCCACAGGAACATTGCCAGGGATCCTGACACACCAGACCTGCTTTCACACAACTTCCTACTGCTTCATCCAGGAAGATCTGTGATGTGAGGTGGATGTTTCCAGAAAGAAAGAGAGGCAAAGGGAGGGTTTTTTCACAGGAAGAGATGTAGCTAAGCACAGGTTCCCTGCAGAGACGTGCTGAGCCCACTCCAAGGAAGGGAATCCCTGGTGATGGCCCAAACCTGAACAAACCATCCAGCCCTTCCATACTGGAGAGGGGACAGAGGGCAAAGAAACAGCAGAGAGAGAGAGAGACAGAGACCTGAAGGTGGAGGCCAAGCGATGACAAAGAAAAGGGTGCGAGAGTCACAGGCTGAAAAGTGGATGGAGAAGTCACTGCAGGAGGGCAGCCAGCAGAAAGCTCCTCCAGTGCAGGGGCTGTGGATCCACAAAAGAAGAAGCAGATGGAAGCCCTCATCTCTGATCCTTGATTTCTCCCCCTCCAGCTCCAGCAGGATGCAGGGGATGTGCTGCAATGTGGGATCTTGGAGGACCATCCTGAAGAGGGGAGAAGTGAAGCCGGGCAGGAGAGCCTGGGTGACGCCCAGAGCCTGGCACCAGGGGCTGCTCTCCTTGTCAGGGCATCCACAGACTGCAGCTCCTGCTTAGTGTCTCCAGCTCCCTCACCCTCCAAGGAGTCTTTCTTTCCCCCCCACTCAAACCAGGCTTTTCACTGCTCAGATCCCATTATTGGATGGCACATGGATGACCACACTTGTCTGTCCCTCTGCCTGTGGCTGATCCTGGGCAGGGGGAGCTGGGCTGCCTCACTTCCCTCCACTGTTGAGCAGCTTGAAAGAAAACTCTGGAGCTTGAAGGACGGGTGGTCAGTGCTTCTACAGACCTGAGGGACCCCACAGGAACCAGACTCACTCCAGAACCCCACGGGATTTTGGGAACTCCTGCAATCTGAACTTTATTTCTCTGTACCTCAGTCCCGTGGAAAGCCTGGGCTGGGCTCTAGGACAGACTGGGAGGTGCTCAGGTCGGGTGGGAATGGACACAGTGGTCACTGGGAGCTGGGCTAGCCAACATGAAACCCACGGCCCTGAAACCTGGTTGCCTCACATGAGGGTTGGACTGTCCTTCACTAAAAGCTGAGATTTTCCTGTGATCCCAATGCTCCTGGGATCCTAGACACAGAAGCTGGGATTTTCAGAGGAAAAAAGAACCATCAGAGAGCACCAAACGTGTCCCTTCCCTGGTCCCCTACAGCTCACCAGGGCCAGGAATACAGTCAGGGATCCTTCAGCTCCAGCCTGGCCCTTCTCCCACGCTGCTGGGCTGCTCTGCAGAGGGACACAAATCCCTGCCCGTGCCAAAGAGCTTGTCACTTGTGCCACCAAGGCTGACCGAGCAACAGAAGGGTTTTAATGTCTGGATCTAAGCTGTCCCCAGGACATAAAGAACAAATTCATCTTCAGAGCTGGGCCAGCACTCAAAACCAAACCTTGCCCTTAATCCCGGTCTGAATCTTGTCCTGGAGCCCCCAACACTCAATGCCTGCTCTCTGGGGCCCCTCTGGGATTTCCCTGCACTTCCCCAGCCCAGCCCTGAACTGCTCCATTGCACCAAGAGCTTTCTGCCCATTTTAGAAGCTTGTCCCAGTCTCCTTTCCTGTATTTTCACCCTTGAGGCAGCTCTGACGGGTTCATTTGGACTCCTGGCCAGATTCCCAAACAACCAGCAGGTCACAGGGCTGAGCCAGCCAATGCAGAGGGACAAATCTCACTGTCAGAAACCACCCCAGAGCAGAGGAAAGGAAGGACAGGGATCGCTCACACTGAGCACTCTGAAGGTCCTCTGGGTCAGGAAAGAAGCTTTGAGGTAAGAATGCTTCCACAGAGAGCTTCCACATCCAACACACGATGGATTACCCAGTCAGCATCCCTTTTTGTGCTTTTCCAGCTGTTTGAGGCACTGATGTCCCACTGCAGCTCTGAGCCCCAGGGATGCCTTGGGATACACAAGGAACAGGGAGGAGGAAGCAAGTGGTTTCCTCTGACATGGGAAGCCCTCTGGCTCCACACTGAAATGCTTCCCCAGAAAGAGTGAAAATGGAAAATCAATGCTGCTTGATGGAGTGTTTGGGCTTTTAAGAGATGTAGAATGTGTCAGTCCCAAGAATATGACGGTATAAAAGAATTTCTGCAGGAATCCTGTTACACACCCTGTGCCCGCGGGCATCTGTGACCCAGAAAAACTGGAAGAGGTATTTTTGTGTCAAGGAGATTATTCTTTCAAAAGTTTGTCCAGTCACCTTTTGAATCACAGAATGGTTTGGGTTGGAATGAACCTTCCAGCTCAACCCATTCCACCCCCTGCCATGGGCAGGGACACCTTCCACTGTCCCTGTTCCCCAGGCTGCTCCAAGCCCCATCCAACCTGGCCTTGGGCACTGCCAGGGATCCAGGGGCAGCCACAGCTGCTCTGGGTACCCTGTGCCTCCCTACTCTCACAGGGAAGAATTTCTTCCTAAAATCCAATCTAAACTTATCCTCCTTTAGCTTGAAGTCATTCCTCCTTTTCTTATCAATCCATCTAATGCTGGGTATCCATGTTCTGGCCATGAGTTCCACTCTCCAATCACTGTGCTTTGTGCCAGGGAATATTCTGCTTCCCCTGCCTTCGAGCTGTTACTGTCAGAAACAGCCACTGCTGCCTTCTTACCTTTCTCACATCTTTCCTCATTTAAGGGCATGGAATTTTTATAGTTGTGGTTTGCCTCTGCCAGAGCTAAGAATCAAAATCTATTTATCTTTTATACCTCCCACAGACTTCTGGCTGTTCCAGAAGCCCTGATCTGGCTGCACCTATCTGGGTATTTATTTCTTCATTTCTGTGCATCCCTTTTGAGCGGAGGAGAACAAAAGCATTGCCAGCATTTGCAGAGCCAGCACATCAAAAATTCACTGGCTTGTGACCTTGTGTGAAGGCTCCTGAATGCCAATATTTGGTAGCAGTCAGAGATTTCACATTTATTCTCCACCAGTAAAGGCCAAGCCAGGCTGTGGGTTTGCCGCACCATCTGTCCCAGGCTGGTGATTTTATCAACCTCCATCTCCCAACCCAGCCCACTCAGTCTGGAGTCAGTGAGCTGGAAGTGCAGACCAAAGGCAATTTGGGGAAAAGGGGATCTGACCATCAGCTTCATCTTCAGGCAGAGTAACGTGCTTCCCCCAGTCCTCATGGAATCCTGGGATGGTTTGGGTGGGCAAGGGACCTCAAAGATCACCTCGTTCCCACCCCCTGCCGTGGGCAGGACTCCTCCTTGAACCCCTTCCATTAGTTTTTCCTAACACAGCTGTTGGGCTCTTAAAGACAAAATTTAATCCTTCCCTCGCAGACTTAGTTGGAATAACCAAAGGATATGGCCCAGCATCTGTGCGAGAGCTCCAGACTGACCCCAGAGGTAGAAGCTGCAGTTGAGGCAGTAGTGAAAAATTCCTGAAGTTTACTGGAACAAAAGAGCTGGAAATGGATCAGCCAAGTGTTCACTGTTCTTTTTTTGTGAAGGCAAAACAGGGTTCCTGACAAAAAATGAGGCACACAAGGCTGAGCCTTGTGGGTTGTTTGCAGGGATGGCAGTGGGGGCACTGGGCTGTCCCAGGGGAATCAGACAGGGACACAGAGTGCCCCTGCAGAGCTCACAGAGGAATTTCTTGCAGAATTTAAAAGGAAGATATAAAAAGGGAGAGATAACTGCTGAATCGTTGTAAGACAGCAGGAATGCAGATTCAGGAAAAGATTTGTGGGGAGAGAGGACTTCTTGCTTCCAGTCCCAAATTTCTGCAAATAACATTTGTCAGTGGAGTTGGCAGGAGTAACAGAGGGACAGCACAGAGGTAAATTCCAGGAAATATTTGGAGAGTGCAGAGAATTTTCTAGGAGAGCAGTAGAAGATTAGAACACATATGGAAGCAAACACAGGCCAAGGTTGTGTCCTGTCTTTGTGAAGGGCAAAGAATTCAAAGAAGCAAAGCCATCCTGAATGAGTTTAAATAAAAAAGGCCAAAACGTGACTGTAGATAAAAAAAGTTGAATCCTGTATGTGAAGAACTTTCAAATATGTAACATTTTTGAGGATGGAAAAAGACCTACATTAAATCAGCCTCGAGTTAGACATGCAGGAAGGAAGATGATTTACATTAAAACAATAAACTCCACTAAACCAAACCAGACAGCAGTGACACTTCCAGTACTCTGGATTTGTACATCCAAGGCAGTCCCAGATTTATTGCATCATCAGAGGATACAACTGTTAACGATGCAGCAGAGTTCAAGCCCTGACTCCAGGATTCATATAAATCAGCCAGGAAAATATAACAAGAAGTTTCCTCAGCTGCTCAAACCCTCCAAGAGGTTCTCTGTACAGGCCACTGCTTATCTGCAGCCTGGGTGATGATTCCTGGGAAAGAACCTTCCCTTTAACCCAAATTCCAGGAACAGCTTCAGGGGGTGTGGGAGCAGCCCTGCAGTCCAGCCAGCAGCTGATGCTGATGAAGGTCCCTCTCCTCAGCTCAGCTCAGGCCAGGCCAGGAGGGAGCTGCTCCAGGTAGTGCTCAAGCAGCCAGTGAAGAGAGCAGGATCCTGGCCTGGGCAGAGGGGTAACAGGAGCCAACAGTCCCTGTGTGGCTGACCTGGCAGGCAGAGCTCCCAAGGATGAAGCTCTGCTGTGTCCCCTGCCCTGCTCTCCCTCAGCCTGGTGTGATGCCCTGAGCTGACCCTGCTGCACAGCTGCAGTGGGATGGAGCCCAGCCCACGCTGGGATGAGAGCACTGGAGGAACACTGCAGCAGTGGGACACCCTGGGACAGCCACGTTTACCTGCATCCCATGGAAGCCCAAAGCATGGATGGCTGCCTTTGGAAGCTACTGCTCAGCAGTGAGGGTATTATGGAGAGGAGAAGCTCCTCAGCTGCTGGAAAGCACAAATCTCCACTAATTCATGAAAGGCAGTTCTGAGGGTTCACTGGGGAGCAGAGCAGATCCTTTAGGGAGGGGACATGCAGCTCATGGTGCTCTGTTCTGTGTCCCCACAGCCACAAGGACAAGTGATTCCTCATGGCAGTGCTGCATCTCACTTTTGGTTTGCTTTTCCTTTATCCTTCACACCCTGGGCTGTAATTCCAGCAAATGGGATGGTGACAACAGCTGGAAATGACCCACAGAGTATATTTTAACTTTTTCCTATCCACTTTGCTTTGCTTCCTCTGCTCTGCAAGATTTGAACTTATCACTGTCTAACCAAGAACTTCCAACCTGCTCAGTATTCCCACCGAATGCCATCCACAGGGTGACCCTCAGCAGGAGATGGGAACTGGAGAAGAGAAGGGCTGGGAGGTAGCTTGAAAGGTAGAGGGGAAATGTGAAAATAGCAATGAGCTGCCTGAAAATCTCCACGTGATGATTTTTGTTAAGTACCCACACATGCACACATGCACATGCACAACAGCATTTCACAGTGTCAATGTTAGCAAGTGCCTTTTCCCCTTGGAACACACTGAGTTTTCCACTAGGCTCCCATTTCGTAGCAGTACATTGGAGTCCCATGAAATAAATATGTAATTGTCACTCCAATGCCTCTGCCCTCCCTCTGCAGCGTGTGCCAGAGGCGTTTACAACCAAAGCACTTGATGGGAACTTGGTTCCTTGTGCTCCCAGGAGAGCTGAGGGATGCAGAAAACTGCAGTGTTTTCTGGACCATGTCTATTTTAGTCCAGCTCTCCATTAGTCCTACACAGGCAAACGCAGATGTCACAGCCATGTCTGGTATAAACAGATGGGAAGGTGTTACTTTTAGTACCACCACCATGTGATTTTTGGTCAGAAGAAGAGACAAGGATGTGCTTTCTCTGTCCTGCAGACGGCTGCCACAGCTCTGGGGGCTGTGGCACTGGGACCTGTCCTTCACAGTGGGCTGGGTCTGGCAGGTAGATGTGTCTGAAGCAGCCAGCGAGGAGATTCAGTGCATTGAGACCAAATGTCTCCAAATGAAGACCTGAAGTGCCCTTCCAAGGCCTGGGTGGCTTTGAAGGGATGCTGCCTGGGCATTGCTCCTCCTTAGAGTCTGCAGGAATGCAGGGGATGGCAGAGAACAGTCAGGAATTGTCTGGGGAGGACAACTGAGGGGCATCGTGCTCCTTCCACGCGGCTGCCCCGCAGGAATCTGCTGGTGAGTTTTGTAGGCAGAGCTCTCCTGGCAGAGCTCTGGGGCACAGGGCCACTGCTGGCTGTGGCTGGACAGATGGCACAGCAGCACCCTGCCCTCACCCTGCACTGCCACCAGACAGCCTCACGTGCCTTTGGACACAAGGACAGCCACTCCTTGTCAGGGCACAGCGGCCACCACGGGGGACAGACGCACCCGGGGAGGCTCCCACACCGCACTGGCACTGGGCACACTGGGGAGCTCCTGGTTTCCCTGTGTGCCCTGTGCAAACACTTGCTGTGCTTTAATCAGCTCCTGTGGTTTTTGATGTCCTTTCAAAGCTGAGCCCATCGCCTGACCAGCAGCAGGTGCTTTTTGGATGCAAAGGCATTGCCAGTATCCCTCTGGACACACAGGCTGGATTTAGGGCAGAGAGCTGACCCGTGCAGGTACCAGCTGCACACCCCATGCCCACTGCCCCTCGCTGCACAGCACTCTGTGCCCCTGCCAGCCACGCAGGGCGATGCTGGGGCAGCCACAGGGGCACCGTGCCCTGTGGGCACTGAGCCCTGGCACCCAGCACACACCTCCTGCCGCGCTCCCATCGCTCCAGGCGTGCCAGGGCTGCACGCCCGGGGCTGGGCTGGATGCAAACACAAACACAACACTGCACTGGGCGTTTTGGATGAAAGGGGGCTGGAGGACAATTTCTCCAGTGAAAGCCCCTGCTGCTGGAGCACCAAACCCTGGGACAGGCCAAGAGCTCAGGAGAGAAGGAAGTCTCGCTTGTAGGCACTGCTCTGATGCCACTCACAAGGGCTTTGTTGTTGGATCTGGTCTGGCAGTAGAAAACGCTAGAAGTATTTTATAAATGGCCTCATATTTTACAAGCAGTCTGGGGAGATGATGTCTGCCCACAGAGGTCTAGACAGCTCGGGATTTTCATCCACAGCAGACACACTTCCCCTTGGATTCAGCTCCTGGAAAATGCAGCCAGGCAGCTCCCAGCGAACGTGCCTTCAACACTCCTCACTGCCAAAACCCAGACGAGGAACCCAGGAATGCCATGGCAGTGGCAGACAAGGGCTTGTAAACACCAGTCCTGAGGCCATGGCCAGGGGATGGGTGAGAAAATGCCACGTGAGGAACATTTCAAAGGATGTGAGGCGGTGCCGGGCAGGGAGAACAACCTGACTCCCATCTGCACCTCCCTGTGCTCGGCTGGTGGCATTTACACATCCCAAGGACCTGGTCAGTAACTGAAGAATTTATTTCAGTTATTTACAAACCCACTGACTGATCATTCAGCTGCAACCACAGCATTTTGCCTTTGGAGAGCTGGGATTGGTGGTTTTGCTGTCCCAGGCTCTCTCTGAGGTGAGGGGCTGAGCCTGAAGCTGCCTCAGAGCCCCCAGTGCATCATCCAGTGAAGGGATGGGGTCCCTGAGGCACAGAGCCCACCTGCACAGCCTGGCACCTGCAGGGCCCATCCCCACCTGGCGATAACACAAACCCCACCCCAAAATGCTGTGCCACGAGCTCCTCTGAGAGGACTGGGCTTGCCCTGCCTTTCCGTGCTCCACGCACCAACCCAACGCCTTCCTCAGCAGCCAGACATTTCCAAAGGGCTCTGACAGCCAGCTGTGGGGCCATCATTCCCTCACAAAACCCCTCCACCCTCCCTTCCTTCCCTCCCAACCTCCTGACATGCTGCTCACCCCCAAGTTGAGCTGATGGCCATTTCACCTTGGCAAACACCTGGAACCCCGAGAGCCACAAACATCTGTCGTGCCACGACCAATTGGAAAGAACAAATGAGCAAACGGGAGGAAATGTGCATATAAAAAACCTTTTTCTCCTGGCATATGGTCAATAAGCTGCAGTTTTTCCTTCCCCAGGGAAGGGATCTAAGTTCTTGGATGATATGATGCTTGGAGATGTCATTTCTTTTTCATTAAAAAAACCAAACCCCCAACCAACCGAAAATTTCCAACCCCAAACTCACAAACTGGTGTTAACAAAACAACGTAAAAGGACAAATCTCCCAACAATGACAACCGAAAAATAAAGGTACACATCAGCATTTGTAATCAAAAACTACTACATACTGTACTTGGGAAGTCTTCTGGGAAAAGATCATTGGCATCTAGAAAGGACATCACTAAAAGTCTTGAGCAATGATATGTATGAGACACGATGCCATTGGAGGGTGGATGGACGGACCCTTAGGAAACTGTCACTCACAAAACTGTTCCATGACAAGAGAAAATAAGAGATGTAAAAAGGATTGGTTTTCCCCCTCCCCACCCCCCCAGGCGTTACAGATTCCTTCTCATTTGTCGGAAACAGCCTCCTCTAGTCTTAGTTTATTTGTTGTGTTTTTGCTTTTTTGTTTTTTAAAAAAAAAAAAGTCTTCAGCTTTTGAAGAAGTCCATCAGTTTCTGAGATGCACTTGGTTCCACAGCACCAAAGAGCTTCAGCTCTCCCCGTTTGATCAGCTCACAGGGGCTCTGGGGAAGGGCCTGGCTCACGGCATTCCCAGAGCCCAGGGAGGAAGAGATGTGCTTCTCAAGGCCTTTCCTTGCATTCCTCTTCCTGGAGAAGTCCCACTGCTCCAGAGGTGCCTGGGCCCAGCTGCAACAGCCTTGTGCAAGAGGAAACATGAAGCTGCTCTTTTCTCTTCCTTTGGAGACTCCCATTGGTCTTGGAGCCCTTTTCAAGAATGCAATTGCTTTATTATTATTTAAAAATATTTTGTAGTTCGTTTGTTTTTGTTTTTTTTTCAAAATAGTTGTCTTTTTTTTTTTTTGTTCCCTTTTTCCATTGCTTAAATTCTAGAAGCTCTTGGCAACTTCTCATTGTTGAGGACAGGGTGTTCCCTCCTGCTGCCGTGATCCTCAGAGCAGCTGCCTGTCTCTGGTCCATGCAGAACTCAGGAACTGGAGCTTGGACATACAGGGGCAAAGGGGAGCAGGGCCTTGAGGAGGAGGAGTAGGAGGACAGGCAGCTATCAAACCTCCACAGACTGGATTTGGTTCATCTGTGCTCTCATCACCTGGATACTGTTCAGAATTTTCTTCTGGTGTCCTGCTAAAGTGACCCCGACTCGCAGAATGTCCCTTGGGGAGGAAAGGAAACAAACACAAACATCAGGAGATATTTTCTCACAGCAGAACAAGACCACAGATGGTATTTAAAATGATCTTTAAGGTCCCTTTCAACCCAAACCATTCTGTAATTCTGTGATTCTGTGATTCCCTGACTCAAGGAGTCCATGAGAACGGTATGTGGGGAGCTGCAGCAGCCATAGATTTCTTCCCTGAATGCAACAAACAGATGCAAGCCCTGTGAAACCTCTACTCTTTCACTTTTTCTTGCTTATTGTCCAAACTTTGCACTTTCCACCTACCTGCAGCACCCTCAGAGTCCTGAACCTCAACAGAGAGACTGGAAGCAAATGCCACAGGCTCTGCTCTCTGCTTGTGAGTCAATTTGTCTGAACTGTTTTATAATTGTACCATCGTGGATTTTGGGTTCTGTTTCACTTTGTGACTACCTAACCCATTTTTTCCACCCCTGGAGACACAGGACAGGGCTGTCCTACCCCTCCTCAGTGTGGATCTGACCCCCCATATGCAGATGATGCTGTTCTTGATGCTTTTTCTTTTTAAGGCTAAGTGAAGTGATCAATTTTTGCACTTATCCTTTTGTTCAGTCACGGCAATCTCATTTTTGGACAGTTTCTATTTTTTATAGATTTAGACATTTGAGAGAAATAAAGGTCCTGCCAAGAGCATGAGTGTGGCTCTAAATTGGTCCTATCCGTGTGTCCAGCTGAGCTTGCTCTCATCTCCCCCTTGGTGGACAAACTTCAGTCATGAAATCTTCAGATTTTCTTTTTCCCATCAGGGGATGGGAGGCCACGTGACCCATTCCTGACTGGAAGGAATTTCAGGTGCCTTTTGTCCTGGAATGTTAGGAACAGACTTTTAAGGAGAAGAGTGGCAAAATCTCTGCCATGTGTAGAGTGGAGGTTACTGAGCAGAGAAGGGTAAAGAGGTGCTCCAAAGGGTGGAAAAAATTCTTCACTCGTGTCTGTAAAATAGAGTAAGACTGTGGCTCTGCACGAGCCTGGGACTCCAGGATTTCCTTGGACATTAAATATTTGATTGGGTATTTGGAAAGAATTGTTCCCTGTGAGGGCAGGAGGCCCCTGCTCAGGGTGCTCTGTGCAGCTGTGGCTGCCCCTGGATCCCTGGAAGTGTCCAAGGCCAGGCTGGATGGGGCTTGGAGCAGCCTGAGACAGGGGAAGGTGTCCCTCCCCAGGGCTTTAAAATGAGCTTTAATGTCCCTACCAACTTGAATGGTTTTGTGATTCTTGAAAGACAATTTGGTGTGCCAGGTGTCTGAGGCTGCAGACAAAGCAGTGAGAACCCTTCCCAGCAGGTCACTGTCGAGACCATGGGGATTTGGTGAACTGAATCAGTTTTCAGGAAACATTCACACTTTGCTGGCTGTCCAAATTCAGACAAACCAGCAGCTGCACTGACATTCCTTTCAACTTCTGCAAAGGCCAGTTGAACATCAGGGGGTGGTGTCAAGTCCTGTCACACCACAATTTTCCAAGGAAAAAGGACTTGGACTGTCCTCTATCTTACATCCAGCCAAGCAGGTGAGGAATGTGGAATGGAAGTTTGCCAGAGCTGGTGCGACAGGAGCTGAGGATGCCCTCGGAATTGTGGTGAAGGCTCTTGGAGGGGACTTGAGGTAAGGGACTGGGAGAAGTGGCATTTAAGGGCCACAGAGGATATCTGTGAAAGAACAGCCAACATTAGCTGGACTCTCTGCATCCTGCTTGCTGCCAGATATTGCCAACACCAGAACCCAGGCAGGGCTGGGTTGTGGTCTGATATCTCTCTGTGGCTCAAGTTTTTCCCTGCTCTTCAGATTTTGTGCACTTTCTTTCTGTTGTATAAACACAGCAAATACTGTGCCAAAATCCTCCACAGGGCCTTGGGATTGCACCACAGATGTCCCAAAAAGTCAGAACTGCCATGGGAACTTCCCAGGAGCAAATAAGAACAAAAAGCCAGAGAAGGTTGCAGTGGCTGTGAATGGATTCTGACTCACTGGTACATTTAAGATCTGGATGTTCCAAAAACCTCTCTGGCCACCAGGCTCAGAGGCACTGCAGCCTTACAGATGGAGGGCTTCTATAGATACCTGCAGCCAGCCACAAATCTTTCAGCAGAGGCATCAAAGTCCCAGCCAGCCCCAAGGGATTTCAAAATACACCAGAAGTGGGATTTCAGCTGCCTGCTTTCTCCAAAGAACTTGCTAATAAGAATTTGTCACTGCAGTATGGTTTTAGTGGGTGCAGGACATTTTTAGTGGATGCAGCACAAACTTGAAACCACCCCCACAAGGGGATCTTATCAAGGTGTGAGGGGATGTGCCTGAGGCTGGAGCCAAGCTCTGCTCGATGTGGCAATGGGAAGAAATTGATGTCCAGAAAGATCCACCTGAACACGAGGAAGAACTTTACTGTGTGGGTGGAACAGGCTGCCCAGAGAGGGGGTGAAATCTCTTCCCACAGGCATAACCCTGAAGAGATCCAGAAGACCCTGCTTGAGCAGAAAGGTTGGACTGGATCACCTCCAGTGGTCCCTTTGAACTGTAACCACTCTGTGATTCTGTCTTTCTTAGGCAGCACCTTGCACCATGCTTGTCTCCATCAGTACATCAGCCATCCAAGAGGATTACAGAGTTCAGAAGTGCTCTGGAGAATTGTCTGATGCCAGCCTGAAACCTCCATTTGATCCATGTGGGGGTTTGGACACCTTTGGGGGGTGTTCATTTTCACAATGTGGCAGTGGGGAGAGGAATTCTGCAGGTGCAGAGTGACAGACACATGGTCTGGAGGCTGAATAGATTAGAAGTGGCTCCACAAAGCACCAGTTCTATAAAAGTAAAGCTACATCGTATGAAAATAAAATCTAATTCAATACCAATTGTTGTAAAACTGCTGGGACTTTCCCTGGTGCTTTGGGACTCAAAGCCTGGGCACTTACTCTACAGTCATCTGAGATACTACATCAAAGGTGGTGAAACCAGCACTGGCAAAGCTCTCCTTGTACTGGCTCATCTTGATGGCATCCAGCCACTCATCCACAGTGTTGAAGCTGCTGTAATCCGGGATTGTGCGGTCAAGGAGGGGGAGGTTCATCCTGAAACACAGAAATGGACAATGACAGACCAAGAGCTGCAAGCACCACTGCTCCTGCACCCTCCAGCAGCTGGAGGCCCTGGATCAGCATCAGGCACAGTGCAGCCACTGCACTGCATCGTGGAATTCCACCCAGAAATCACTGTCCTGCTGAGGGAAGGACTGTGCAAAGCAGCAGGGAAGCCTTTCTGGAGCAGTTCATGCAGGGGAGGCAGGAGCCACCAGAGATGATGGGATGTGGCTTTAAATCCTGGCTGCACAAGGGGAGAAAGCTCATTCTCCTAACAGGACCAGGGCTTCCCACAAGCTGGTGCTTCCCAGCCAGCCCAGGGAAACTCCACCCTGCCTCACGGGGCTTTATCTGCTTCCAGTGCAGTGGGACTGGAATACCAGGACAATCCCACTGCTCCAGCATCCCTATATACAGGAAACCAAGGTGCTCCTCCATGTTCAGAGTGCATTGTCCATGAGCTGCCTGTGCTCACCAGAGCTGTCCAAGGAGAGGGACCCTGGCATCTGTATCCCTGCTCTGTGGATGCCCCAAGCCTGGAAATGTCCAAGGCCAGGCTGGATAGGGCTTGGAGCAAGCTGGGATAGTGGAAGGTGTCTCTGCCCCTGGCAGGGGGTGGAATGAGATGGGGGTTAAAGTAATCACCCCAAACTGTGATTCTAAGATCTTTCAGTGCCCTGCCTACAAGGGATCAAACGTGGGCCAAGCTCTAAGGTAGCTCCTGAGGGGTGCAGGGATGGTGCCACCAGGACCCAGAGGACACCAGACCTGTTCAGAGGAGCCAAAGGACAAGAGAAGGACAGAGACACATACCCAGAGGAGAGAGGTGCCATGGCTTTCAGGCTGTTTGGATTTCTGATCATTTTATCCAAGGTGTTGACAATCTGCCCAAATTTGGGCCTGTGGTTTCGATCCTTCTGCCAACAGTCAAGCATCAGCTGGTGAAGGGCATTTGGGCAGTCCATGGGTGGTGGCAGCCGATAGTCCTGCTCGATGGCATTTATCACCTGCAGGAGGAGAAAGAGGCATCAATACAGCTGTGATATTTAATTTATAATGTGCCTTTTCTTGGATCCTGAGGGTGACTGACACGACTGATCCTGCAGCCTGTACTCACCGCTGCCTTCCCATCTCATCCCCACCTCACACAGTAACTTCCACCCCTCAGCAGGCCAGGTGAGGTGTGAGGTGTCCTGGGAGGTGACACCAGCCTTGCTCAGCCATCCAGCCTGGCTGGCTGACTGTCATCATCAGCCTCCTGATCCAGGAAAGGAGCATCCCTGCTGCCCTGACAGGAAGTGTGATCCCACAGCTCCAGGCAGAGGAGTCCGAGGGAAGGGATCGCGCTTCCCGACAGGACACAGCACAACAGCTCGCTGGGAGAACATCCCCATCCAGAGAAGGGAGGGGAGGTACAGACAGGGAACCTGTCCCTGTGTTTTCCATCCTCCAGTGGTGTTTGCTGCTCCTGACACAAACCAGCTTGTCCAGGTGGCCGTGCCACGGGCTGGGTGTGCTCAGTCAGCACCAACAGCTGGATCTTCCCGCAGTGCTGTGCAAGTGCAGAACCCCATGGGGAGGACTCAGACCCCAGTCAGCAGAGCCAGGCCCAGGAGAACTTGGCTGCAGTGTGCACAGAAGGGCTGCAGCACAGCTTGCCAAAGCCCCATTGCAGCTCCAGGCTCATCCAAAAAAGGCTTTGGTCCCTCCTTACTGCTCCACACAATCTGGGAAAATGTCTGGTCTTGCAGTGTCCAGTGGAACAAAGGCTGGAGGATCTTCTTCAATGGGAACTCCACCTCCCTGCCACTCTGCAGCCCTCCATCCTCTCCTGGGTGACAAAGGAGGATGGAGCTGCTCCACTTCTTCCAGGAACATCTGTTCCTCTGACTGAGGCATGGGCAGGCAGGGTTGTCCTGTGTCCTTGGCCATGCACAGCACAGGCACTGAAGGATGAGCAGGAGCCTTGGACACCAGAGATGGGCTCATGCATGGCAACAAAACCCAGAAAGATGGACAAAAACCAGAACTGAGGATGCTGCAGAGAACAGGAGCAGACCTCAAAATGACAACTCTCCATGAGAATGATGGAAAAGGGGAGGAAGAGTGACAGAACATCCCTCAGGGACCCCGAGGAAGGACCTCCATGTCTCTGGCTATTCTCACCATGGGATCAAGGCTGCCATGGCTTTGTCCAGCCATGTGTTGCACAATTCCAAGGACAGAGATCTTCCTGGTGGGATTCCCCAGTGCTTTGCCCCCATCCTGGGGAAGGACTAGACGTACTCATGGTGGTGGATATATTGTTGAGCAGGGAGACTATGCAGAGAAAATAAAGGATACTGGGAATGGGAATGGGAGAGAAGCAGGGAAGGGCTGGTGGCTGATCCATGCCAAGCAATCCAGAGTGTGAGGTGGGGCATCAGGCAGGGTTTGAAATGGCCTGTGGCTCCAGGCAGGGAATGGATTCAGAGGTGCTGGAGTCGTGTGTGGCCAAGGGGCTGGGCAGGCTGACCTCAGACATGGGGCTGGCACTGCTACTGCCAAAGTTGCCAGATGGAAGAGTCCTTCCCCACCTCTGCTGCGCTGGCTGGACACAATGGTGCCCCACGGGGCCTGTGAAGGTCTGACCAGAGGCAACTCCTCTACAAATCACTGATGGGAGGGTGGAGCCAGGGAGGGTTGGTCTCTTCTCCCAGGTACCAAGTGGCAGGACTAGAGTAAACAGCCTCAAGTTGCACCAGGGAAGGTTTAAATTGGATGGTAGGGAATATTTCTTCATGGAAAGGGCTGTCAAGCATTGACACAGGCTGTGCAGGGAGGTGGGGGCGTCACCATCCCCAGAAGGCTTCAAAAGGTGTGTGGATGTGGCACCTGGGGACATGTTTAGGGTGAATGGGGCAGAGCTGGGTTGATGGTTGGACTCAACGATCTCAGAGCCTTTTCCAGCCTCAATGATTCCATGGCTACTGACGTGCTTTGTGCAGCTCAGGGATCCTCCCAAGGGGTGCTGAGCCCCAGCCCAGCTCCCGGCGTGTCAGGTCTGCCCAGGACAGCGGCAGGGGAGGCGCAGGTGGGGACCAGCAGCACGTGAGCACCAAGCTCACCTCTCCCCAGGCTGAGCTGTTCCCAGCCAGTCCCCCTGCCATCAGCCACACTCCAGAGGCAGCCCCAGCTCTCTCCAGTCCTCTCCCGGCAGCCGCCCCAGGCGCTCACACCCCAGGGTCAGGAGGGTAATCTGCCCTCAATATCTGCCACGCTCCCCCACAGCAGGACCAGCTGTGGTTAAGTGGTGACAGCTTCTGAGGCACCGTGTCCCGCAGCAGGGAAAGGGACAGCCAGGCTGGGGACAGCAGCGGGAGGTGCCAGGGCACAGGCACAGCTCTGCCATCCCCGGCACAGCAATCACGGCTGAGGCGGGAGAAACCAGAGAGGGAAGAGCTCCAGGAGAGGGACAAGGGAGAGGGAAGGTACAGGGACATCTGGTGCAGGACGTGCTTGAAACTGAGGTGACAACGAAGGCTCAGCAGGAAGGGAACTGTCCTTGCTGAGAAGGGCAGAGCCCTAAGTTCCATCCCTCTGCCTCAAAGAACGGATGGAAGCATTTTCCTGATGTGGCAGGGGCTGGAGCAAGGCTGTGAACAGCCAGAGGTTCTAAGGTATCATCCACCTGCTCCAGGCTTAGGAATTCATGCTCATAAATGTCCCACCAGGCATTAGGGAGGAAACAGTCCCACTGTGGAGAAACCTGATGTGACATGGATGGAGATCTACTGAGATAGAAAAGGTCTGATCTTTCACAGGGACAGAAGGAGGGACAGGAGGCAGGTGGGAGCTTGGCTCTCACTCTCTCCCTGCAAGGCAAGGCCTTAGGGGCCCACAGGATGGTGGAGATGGATGTCTGAAGGCTTCCAAGGGACTGCCCAGAGGCTGCTCTAAGTAAGACACACTGTAAGCCAGGCAGATACTGTCATAAGCAGGTCTGCAAGAGCCAGGACAAGCTTTCTGTGTGCCCAGGGTTCACCCAGGAGCTTGGCATTACATCCTGAGTGCTCATGAGGAGATGAAGGGCAGCACTTCTGAGATAGTGTTCAAAGAGCCCTTCTGACAGACACGTGCAGGTGCAGCATCCTCACAGCACTCACTGCCACCAGCCAGGTGAGCTCTGAGCCCCAGGTACCAGGCCAAGAGGAGCAGGGGGAATGGGAATGGCACTGCTGTGCTGAGGGCAGGGGCTGCAGCCATGGGCCAACCTTGCAGGGAAGCAGGGAAACTGCTGGATGCCTGGGAGCAAGGAGTGCCTGTAATTGTGTGACCTGAATTAAAGCAGAGGAATGAATTATTTAAAATTGAACATGTTCTGAAGTACCTTGTGGTTTTGGTTTCTAGCTGTGTCTAACTGACTTGGCTTCTTACAGACCCCAGTCCAAGCCACCCATGGGAGTTTTAATGACCATCCTGTGGAAGACATCCCTGATCATGGCAGGGGGTTGGAAGGAGAGGATCTTTAAAGGTCTCTTCCAACCCAAGCTATTCTGTGGGTTTGTAACAGGCTTTCCTGGAGTGCCCGTGATCTCTGCAGATGAAGCTCTGCTCCAGGGGCTCTCAGCTCAGGGACATCTCCTTTTCCACCCACCTGCTCCTTCCCTTTCTCAGCACCTGCCAACGCCCCTGGGGTGCTCCCCTTAACCCTGCGCAGTGGGTGCTGTGGTGGCACCAACCTCTGCCACAGCAGCACCATGGGGCCAGAGCAAATCCCAGAATTATCCCCATTACCACTTCCAAAGCTGTTGACCTTGGACACCTCTGCCACGACAGAGCAGGCTCTGGACATGCCACAGGCTGGGACATGCTGTGGCCACGCTTTGGCCTTTCAGTGCTTCCCCATTCCAGCGTTTCTACCCCTGGTTTCCCAAGAACTCACGTCCTGGTTGGTCATGTCCCAGTAGGGCCGCTCTCCGTAGGACATCACCTCCCACATGACTATTCCATAGCTCCACACGTCGCTGGCCGAGGTGAACTTTCGGTACTGAATGGCCTCAGGTGCTGTCCATCGGATCGGGATCTTCCCACCCTGCAGGGTAAAAACAGGGGATGGTGACAGAGAGAGCAGGAGCAACTGAGAAACAGCAGTGTCCACGATATCTGCCTGTGATACTGTGGTAAAATCCCAGAAGGAAGGGAGCACAGGACTATCTGTCCCTCAGGGAGGATGTGGATTGTCCAGCCATGCTGGAAGCATTCAGTGCTGATGATTTTCCCCATTTGGTGACCTGTCCCACCACCTGAGGAAGGAGCTTTTCCTGTTGTTCACCTTGAACCTGCCCAGCCATGTTTTTGTTTATCGCCCTTTCTTGTATCATCTGGTGCCCCTGCAAAGAGTTTGGCTCTGTCTCTTCATTACTGCCCTGCAGGTCACTTAGAGGTGTCCCTTCAGCCTCCTCTTCATCACCTTAACCAAGGCCAGCTCCTTTCCCTTGCCTCCTGCTCCAGTGATCCTCAGCATGGCAAAATGCCCACGGTGCTAAGAGGGTCTTTGGTAGGAAAGTGAATGGCCAGGCATGTAAAAAACCCAAACCGATCTCCCTCCATCCTTTTGCTGACAGCTGGCTACCTCCAGAGGGAATTAGAACACGTTCATCCTCAGCCTTCTACAGCTTCCTCTCCTTGAAGTCAGCAATACACCATTCCTGGCTGAGTGCTGGTGTCCCAGTCTGCCTGGGGATATACACCCGATCCAGCAGGTTCTGATCCTTCAGCACGGGATGGGGGGTCACTGGTGGGAAATGGGATGGACTGGCTGGGCACTGGGGTCTCTGTCACCCACCTCTGGAGGAATCAGGACTCTCCACTCCCACTGAGGAGTTAAGCACAGGAGTGGTACACACAAGTGGGGACCCAGGGATTGCAAGGCTCTGCTTAAGCCCTTCCTGCCTCCTGATTTTTTAGCGGGGGCTTTGGACTTGAGCCATTCACTCGAGGGACTTTCTGGAGGGAAAATCTTCCCCTGTGCTGAAAAAATAAGCAGAAGTGTCTGTGTTTTGTGGCTGTGAGAAGATTAAAGAACATTATATTTTGCCAATGAACAACTGCCATGTCTTATTAAGGGTCTCCCAGGACTCAGCCCCAGTACATGCCAGAATAATGAAAGAAGATAATGTTCCTTAATCTTCTCACAGCCACAAACCTCAGACAAAATATTATGTTTTCCACAAGAGGGGAAGATGAAGCAACCCATACCAAACAGGACATCCTCTCCATCAGGCAGACTCTTGACAGAGCTCCTGGCAAGCAGTAGATTTTTAAAATGGCTAAAAAGAAGCCTTAAAGTAGAAATTAGACTTTGGGGGATCCATGTGGGGTCGCACTTCAGTGAGATCTCCCATGTCTGTGAGATCTGACCCCGAGCTTCACCACTCTGAAGACTTTCCTAAGGTCCAGCATGAACCTCTCAGGCTTGTGGCTTCTGCCCACCCATGGACACAAGGTCACTGGGAGAAGGATGATAAAAACCCTTTTGCTAAGGAAGATACTTCTGATACAGCAGGTGCACACAATCTGTCATTATGAATGATAAATGTCCTGCTACAGTGCCCACAGTTCAAGGAGAATAAATTAGGGATGACGAGTTTATTATCAGAGAGAAAAGCTACAGGCACAAAACAAAAGATAGAGAACAGCAGTAAACCCCATGTATTTAGTTAACGAAGGGAAAGTTAATTGGCTGTAAGGAACATGTTGTGAAAAATAAATGCTATTAGTGTTCATAAAAGCCATTGATGGCTGTGTGAGATGGATGGGTTGATGTCTGAAGCTACACAGATGAGAATAAACCCACACATTTTTAGGTGTTTGTTAGGTATTCAGCTACTGATAAATTCACAAAGAGCTATGCCAGGCATCTCCTTGCTGCCAGCTTCAAAGGACCCAGGAGAGGTGATTTCCTACAGGTCATGCCCCAGCTCTATCAGCACTTATTTCCAAGAATTCCTGTCCTGGGCATTGATCCTGATGTGCAGAGTGATGCTGTGTGGTATTTATGAGGACTCCTGGCTGAGATCTCACTGAGCAAAACCAAATAATCCTCTGGTGCTGGTGTACCTTCTGCAGCCTGACATGAGCCACGAGTTCTTGGTGGCACTTGTGTCTGTGGCACCGAGGTGTTCCTGGGAAGTTCTTACCTGACCATGAAGTCATTTCTAGGAGTGTTTTTCTGTTAAATTTGGATACTCTCTGGAAGATCAGTATCCAGTACCTGGCACCCACCCATACTTCCTACACTTCAGTCTGTCCTTCCTGGGGCTGAGCCAGTGAGATGACATGAGGAAGGACAGCAGGGCAGCATGACTGGACAGTGATGGTAAAAAACCCAGATTTGTTGCCCTGGCAACAAATCTGTCAGGGCAGGGTCTCATCCCAAAGGATCCCAGCTGAATCACAGTGGGAGGGTGCAGTGCATGATCCCAACCAGGGGCTTTTCAGGGACCTTCCCATCTGGAACCTTTCCACTGCTGACACCCTAAACAAGTGCTCCCCACTGTCCAAGGTGAGGTCCCCCCTTTCCCTCTCCCACTCCTTCCCTCGCCCCTGCCCCTCCCTCGCTGGACGAGCAGCATTACCAGAGCACTGGTGTAGGTGGGGTCAGAGGTGTCATCCTCCAGGAAGCGGGAGAGGCCGAAGTCGGACACCTTGCACACCAGGTTGCTGTTGACCAGGATGTTGCGGGCAGCCAGGTCCCGGTGCACGTAGTTCATGTCTGCCAGGTACTTCATGCCCGCGGCGATGCCCCGCAGCATCCCCACCAGCTGGATCACCGTGAACTGCCCGTCGTTTTGCTGAGGGACACAGGGACAGAGGTGACAGGAGCAGATTCGCAGCCCCTCATGGCCAGCCAAAAGCCAGGAGCCTCTTTCCACACCCAAGGCGGGATATGCCATGAGTATGTTCCCTCCAAGGGAGGGTGGGGAGTGCGGAGCTCACAGGGGCTGGGAGTCGCCTCACACACCCCAGAGGCACCACTACGGTGGCTGCTGTCACCCCAAAATGCACCCACCCTGCACAGGACAGCTCAGAAGGGACAATCTATTCCTACTGACCAGGTTACTTCCCTTTGACAGAGTCAATTACCCACTTCAAACCCAGACCTAGAAACATTTAGACAGAGCAGCTGGAGGTGGAGTCCTGCTGGGTTAAAGCTGTGTCAGACTGTCCCTCCGTGTCCATGGGTCAGTCTGGGTGTGCACCTGGGGGCAGGTAGGCACAGCCCCTCGCTAGGATGAGTGGACAGACATGTGAGGGATGACAGCCCTGGTGCTGCAGCCCCCACCTCTGTTCTGAAACACAGGCCCCAGGACTATGCAGCAGCTGCCCCAGTGGCAGGGCATGCTGGGCACCTTCTCCCCAGATCCCCTCTGTGCTAGCACAGCCTCTGGAGCTGCACACACCCAGATCTCGTACCCGCAGGAAGGAGTCCAGTGAGCCATTCTCCATGAACTCAGTGATGATCATGACTGGAGAGCTCTTGGTGACCACCCCCTCCAGGTGGATGACGTTGGGGTGGTCGAACTGCCCCATGATGCTGGCCTCACTCAGGAAGTCACGCCTCTGCTTCTCCGTGTAGCCAGACTTGAGGGTCTTGATGGCCACAAAGATCTCTCTTTTGCCAGGAAGCTTGAGATGCCCACTGCACACCTCACCAAACTCCCCTGTGAACACAAGGTAGGGCCTGTCAGCCTCCCCCACCTCTGCCGTGCCCCTTGAGGGACCCCTGGCCCCAGCTGTGCCCGCCCTGCCCATCCCTGATCCCTGTTCCCTCCCTCCTGCACCCCTCCAGCTGCACTCATCCATGGGGGGCACTGCACATGGGATTATGTGCACATGGGAACTGATGGTTTTGCTTCTCCTGCACTGGACTCCCCTGCTCCTTCTAGTCCAGCCTGGGGCTTAGTGACATCTTAGTGACATCAATGTCCCCAGTGCAGGTAAGGCTAAATCCTCCCAAATCCTGGCACCACGAAGGAGCCCGTGCTGCTGAGGCCCAGCCAGCCATTCCTAGGTCACCTACCTGCCCCAATCACCTGCTCGATTTTGACACAAGAGATATCGATTTCTTTTGCAAATTCCCTGACAGCCTCATTGGGATCTTCGTAGGTGAAAGGATCGATATAAATCTTCATCCCTGGAGTCACTGCATAAAGGTGAGGGAGAGAGTCAGACAGATGGATGCAACTGGAATGGTTGGCACCAAGGAAAAGAGAAACCTGTTTGAGTCTTTTTACCTCAGCAAGTTGCATAGTCAAGGTACGAAGCAGACAGAGAGAAACAGTCTGAGAAAGAACATGCAGAGCCATGTTTCACAGGGTGGTTAAAGTTGGATTTCGTGAACATTGGCCAACAAGTCACTGTTGGGGCAGTGGGGAGCTACATCGTGAGCCTGGTCTACAAACTGCGGACAGACTCCTCCATGGGGGATCTGTGACCCTTCCAGGAGCTGTGCAAGCAGGAGGGACAGTCCAGTCTTCCCTGTTCTCCTGACTGGTACCCAGGCCCAAGGCTGGGCTCCTTCTTGGGAGCTCCAAGACAAGTAGACAAGTGTGGGGCACACCAGGAAAATCACAGAAGTCAGATTTCTCTTGCTAGGCAGAGCAGAGGCCACAGTGACACGTCATGGGAAAGTCAGTCGCTGTGGACCTGCTGAGGCTGGACTGCTGCTGCCACATGCCAGCCACCTGCACTGTGGGACAGCTCTTTCCTGTGCTGTCCCCTTTCTATACTCACTTTGTGGCCCCAGCTCACTCCAAAATGGGCTATTTGGAGAGCAGGCTCACAGCTCCCTAAATAACGAGCCCCACACAGCACCAGGCTATGACTGACAGCTCCAGGGTGCTGGCTGGATTCAGGGGTTCTGCAGTGCTCACAGGCTCCCCAGGCCATGGCAATTTGCTGCAGTGCCTGCACAGCAATCCCTGCTGAGGACTGAGAGGGGACTGAGCCCTGGCCAGGGGTGCTGGGTGAGGACGGGGCTCAGAGGCACCCCAGGCTGTACCAGCTCTGCTGCATCCCGTGGCACCAGGCCTGTCCTGAGTGGTGCAGGCACAGTGATTGAACCCACCCCAGCCTGGAGCTGTCATGTCCCACACCAGGCCCGGAAGAACCTGTGAATGTGTGTTTGCAGCCCAGACTGACAAACAACCGAGGGCTGTGTTTGCATAATACCTCCTGAAAAGTGTCATTTTTCCTGGTAAGTGATCACAAGGCAGCCAGCACAGGCTGCTGGGGCAGAGGGCTGCAGCTCTGCCCTTTGGGACATGTTCCCCAGGTAAAAGCAGGAGCAACAGTGAGTCCTGAGTGGAAACACTACTGGTGTTTCCCATGCTCTGAGCAGGGCCTGGATTTGTACAGGAACAAGGTATTAAAAGGGCAGAAATCCTGAAGCTGGAAGTAGAATGTGAGGAAATTCACAACTGAGATAGGAATAAAGCAAGATTAGAGCAACAGGTCTCTAGTGAGGGGGAGAGAGGAATTTCAGGGACATGCAGGCAGAGGTTAATCTTAGAATCATGGAATGGTTTGGGTTAAAAGGAATCTCAAATGACCTCATCTCATTCCACTCCTGCCATGTGCAGGGACACCTGCCACTATCCCAGGGTGCTCCAAGCCCCATCCCACCTGGCCTTGGATGCTTCCAGGGATGGGGGAAGGAGCACACACTGGGGTGAGGCAGGGTGTGCAGTGAGGCTGAGCAGGAATGCTGGATGTGAGGGAGTGCCTTGCACAGGGATGTTGGAAGAGGGAGGCTGCAAGAGAGGGCATGTTAGGTGTTATATACCTATATATAGCTGTATCTCCTATCTTCTGGGAATCTGGGAGCACTGGGATAGGCTCTAGCAAAGGTGTCTGGGTTCCTGCAGGACAGCACTCTGCAGGACAGGGATAGGTCAGGGAAGGGCCAGGAGATGGGCAAAGCTCAGGAGCTGGAGGAGCAAGACACGGAGTGGTAGCAGAGGCCGCAGCACAGAAGAGGGTGACGCTTCAGGGGGTGTTGGCTGTCACAGAGGTCTGGAGGACATGCCCAGGGGTTGGCAGCTGACAGCGTGCAGGGCTGAGAGCAGGGCAGGGACCAGGGGGATGCGGAGCTGCCCTGCCCACACACTCATGCACACCCTGCCCGGACCCTCCCGCAAGCCCCGAGTGAACAGGAGCACGAACCGAGCAGCGAGCGGCCCCCCGGGGCCAGGGGGGGTCCCCGGTACGTACTGTGGCCGCTGGTGTAGTGCTGCAGCTTGTCCGTGTACTCTGAGTCGGCGCGCTCGAAGCCCCGTCTTCTGGAAGGGAAGGGAGACCTGAGCACAGCATGGGCCCCTGGGGGCTGGGGCTGCGCTGCGGGGGCACCTCTGTCCCCTCACCGTGCCCTCCCCTGTCCCCAGTGCCCGGCCCTGGCTGGGTCTCAGGCTGCCCTACCTGCTGCACACGATGCCGATGACCACGACGGCGATGAGGAACACCAGCCCTGCCGCCGAGGAGCCGATGATGAGCGGCAGCTTCTCCTGCACGCTGGTCTGGTACTCGGCTGCCACACAGGGACAAGGGAACAGTTACTGGGGCACGGGATGGGCCATCACACACCGGCTCAGCACAGGCAGGGGACGGCCCTGAGCATGGGCCGTGCTTGCTTCCTGGCATGGCTTTGGTCTGGGACAGTCAGGACCCCCCTCTGGTTGGGGGATGATTCCCAGAAGGAAGGTTGGATGGAGCTACTCCTTCTGGGAGGAAAGTTTAGTCCTGTGGATGCATGCTGTGCCTTGTCCTTGGCCCCAGGGCCAGAAAACTGGCTTGGCCTGTTTTATTTAGCAGCACAAATTTAGAAAATTAAGACGTGGCTCTGCATTTGTCATCAGCAGCTGTGCAGGTAGAAAACATAAATTTTGCTTCCTCTATATCCAGCTGAGGAGACACATCCCCACAGCACAAAAGCTGGGCAGAAACTGGGGCATGGACCAAGCACCCAGGCCTCTCTCCAGCTCCTGAACATGATTTGTTAACACACCCTTGAAGGGGCTGACAGCAAGGGGACCAGCACTGCTGCACATCCATCTCCACGTCTCTCCAGACCCTGAGCCACCTTTACAGAGGCAGCTGCAGACTCACCTTCAGTCATGGTCTGGAAATACATCTTCCCACTGTAGCGGCCGTACCCGGCCACGGTGCGCGCCCGCACCTGGAACACGTAGATGGTGCCAGCCTTGAGGTTCTGCACTGCCACCGTGTTGGTGGGGCTCTTCACTGTGGTCGAGTTCAGCTCGCTCAGATCCTGCCGAGAAAACACAGATCCATCATCAGAAAAATCAGTCCAGAATCAGGAGCTGCGCTTCTGGGAAGAGGAAGGGCAGGAGACCAGGGTGGAGAGACCACCAGGGTCTGAACAAACAGCTCTTTCCACCTGGCAGGGAGACACAGACTCAGGGGTGTGAGGGTGGGTATCCCAGAGCTATTCACCACCTCTCAGGAAAGGATCTGAAGAGGGCAGTAGCTAGAAAACCCACATTGCTTCTCTAAGTCTTAAGGTCAATGGAGATGGGAACTTCTTCCCTCTTCCGTGCCTTTCTCTTAGCATTGTCCTCCTCCCCACCCTTTCTGCTGGGGGCTGCTGTGCCTCATCCAGCCTCAGCACACTCCATTTGCTCTTCCCCATCTCCCATCTCCCTTTGCCAGGAGGTAAAGCCCACCTGAACACTGGGTTTTGGACCTCAGGAGAAGTTCTGCTGCCACCCCACTGCCCAGAGCCTGCTTCTCCAGGGGCCACGGCCAAGTTTCCAAGGCTGGGGACCCCAAGAGCATATTTCAAAGTTATAATAAGACTATTTTCAAACTTTGTTCTGCTCCCTTTCTGCAGTTTTGTAGCTGAGGACTGGAGCAGTCAAACACTGGTGTAAATGGCATCACACTTGTGTAGGTGATGGATCCTTTGCTGCCCTTGGGAACTGTGACCTTAACCCTGGCACTGGGGGACAGGCAGGATCTCCTGACACAAGAGAACAGGCAGTTCCTGTCTCCCACTGACGTGGAGTCAACAGAGGAGGATGACACAGGGTCCTGAATGTGGCCAGAGAAAGGTGGCCGGGAGCCTGGCTGCCATGAAGTCCCAAAAGGCAGGGCAAAATAGCAATGCCAACAGCACAATGCTTCCAGGAACCAGAGAGCTCTTAGGAAAGCCCAGCTGTGAGCAAGTGCCCGAGAAAAGGAGGGGCAAGCAGAGATTTTGGAATCCAGTGCCTCTAGTGACACTGAATGTGCTCATCCCTCCTGGCTGCACCTCAGGTCTGGCAGGTCAGGCTGCCCAGGCAGATCACCAGATGGAACAGAGAAGCAGCAGCTCAAAATCTGAGCTGGCAAATTCCCAGTGAGTCCCTGAGATCTGCTGACTTCAAGTCACCCTGCACCCTCAGTGAGGAGGGGTCACCTCGTGAGACTCTGGCAGGGGCTGGCAGAAAGTGAGACATGAGGTTTGGGGAAGCCCGTAAGTGTGACTGAGGGTGTGACCAAGGGACCTCTGTCCCAGCTCTGAAATGACAGGGGTGGCATGGAGACATTTCTGCTTTTCCCATGGGAACAAGAGGTCAGAGTGAAACTCCCAGGAAAGAGAAAGCACCTACTTCTCCTCACCAACTTCTGCAGTGGGATGCTGATGGACAGAGGGTAACGAAGGGGCAGTCGGGCAGAAGGAAGGTCCCACAGAATCACAGAATCATTAAGGTTAGAAAAATCCTTCAAAATGATCAAGTCCAACCTGTGCCAAATCCCCACCTTGTCACCAGCCCAGAGCACTGAGTGCCATGACCAGCCACTTCTTGGACACCTCCAGGGTGGGTACTCCACCACCTCCCTGGGCAGCCCCTTCCAATGCCTGACCACCCTTTCCATGAAGAAATTATTCCTGCTGTCCAACATGAGCCTCCCCTGGCACAGTTTGAGGCTATGTCCTCTTGTCCTGTTGCTTTTTCCCTGCAAGAAGAGACTGACACCCACCTGGCTGCACCCTCCTGTCAGGGATCTTGTGGTCACAGAACCATGGAACAGTTTCAGCTGGAAGGGGACCTCAAAGCTCAGGGCAGGGACACCTTCCACAAGACCAAGTGTCCAACTTGGCCTTGGACACTTGCAGGGATGAGGCAGTCACAGCTTCTCTGGGCAACCTGTGCCAGAGCCACCCCATGCCATCCAACCTGGCCTTCAACAGAGTTAATTTCTTGTCTCAAGCTGCTGGCTGAGCAGTGCTCTGGTGTGGATGATGGTAAGAGAGGGACCTGGCAGGAAGGTGTTTCTTCAAGTGTGTGGCCAAACCCAAAGGGTGGAAATGCTGATGGCAAATCCTTCTGCAGGGAGTGCACGGGAGCTCTGCATTCCATGTGACATTCCAGGGACATGGAGGAATAGGATAAGGGGGAATGGCTTCCCATGGCCAGAGGGCAGGGCTGGATGGGATATTGGGAAGGAATTGATCCCTGTGAGGGTGGGGGGGCCCTGGCACAGGGTGCCCAGAGCAGCTGTGGCTGTCCCTGGATCCCTGGCAATGTCCAAGGCCAGGCTGGACATTGGGGCTTGGAGCAGCCTGGGACGGTGGGAGGTGTCCCTGCCCATGGCAGGGGTGGGACTGGATGGGCTTTGAGGTCTCTTCCAGCCCAACCAGCCTATGATTCCATGAAACACCTGGGAGACTTCCACTATTAACAGTGTTCAGGAACACTTTTCTCTTCTAAATCTACAATGTCTGTTTAATGCATGTGGACCTGGTGCTGAAGGTTCCTGGTTATCACCGGGGTGTCTGGTAATGAGACTGATGACAGGGAAAAGCCCAAGTGCAGATACACACAGACCGAGGAGAGGGGAGCACACAGCAAACTCGTGCCCTCGTTTTTCTGATCAGGCCTCATCACTCCCTTAGACCTTTCCCAGGCAGACCAAGAGAGAAATAGGTCAGGAAATGTTTACAGTTTTAGAGCTCAAGGGCTTGGATGAAACCTCCCAGGCCCTTGGAGGGCACTAACAACACAGTTGTTTTCAAACCATTTGTCCAACTCTTTTGGACACCCTCATCCCTGCTCCTGGAGGACTTAAAATGGAATGTAATGGCCAAGCCTACAAGGTGGTTGACAGCCTGGGAAATTGATGTCTGCCTGGCTGAGGCAGGTGTGCTTGTGAGGTGCTCTCCTTTAATCCCAGACCACAAGGAAAAAGCATTTACACCTCCCCACCCTCCCTTATGGAACCCGTTCCTTCTCCTTGGCATCACCTCTCCAGAACCCACACACTCACCTCAAACACTTCTACCCTTTCCCCTCTCTGGGCTCCTCCAGCAGGCCCAGTGCATCCCAGGTGGTTTAAAGCCCAAGTCCAAGCAGAGGTTTGTGATGTTTGGGGTTTTTTTCCCTGCTGATTTGGGTTTGAGTTTGGAAATCCTGATTCAAAACAACACACTGGTTTGATTTTGAACACTCATCTGGTTCCCTTTCCCATGAGTCAAACTGAAGCTGAAACCAAACTCTGATCAACGAAGAAAGAATCTCTTGAAACATGGGTAGGCTGTGAGAGACCCAAAGGATTTACAAAAACTGCTTCTAAAAAGTCACATTAAAAAAAAAAAAAAAAAAAGTAAAAAAGCCAAGGAAAAAATGTCAACCAAGTGAATTTGGCACAGAGCTCCTGTGAGCCTGCACAGTGGCACCTGCCATGGCCCTGGGGGCAAACACAGCAGGGCACAGCCGTGCCAGGGCCAGGTGCCAAACTCTCACACAGCTGCATTTCGGGATACCCATGTCGGGGAGCAGGGTCCTGCCAGCCACGCTGGGGCTGCACCTGGGGCATCCACAGCACCTGGACTGTGAGGGATCCACCACTTGTGGGGGCAGCTCAAGAACGTTTGTGCCCCCAGCCAGGTACCCCATCAAGTGGGACAAGGGGAAATGGCCTCAAGTTGTGCCAAGGGAAGTGCAAGTTCGATGTAAGGAAACATTTCTTCATTAAAAGGGTTGTCAGGGATTGGCACAGGCTGCCCAGGGCAGTGGTGGAGCCCCCAGCCCTGGAAGTGTTCCAAAAATGAGATGCTGCACTTGGCAGTGTGGCTTGGTGGCCATCAGGGTGGTGGGTGAAGGTTGGACTGACTGGTCTGGGAGGGCTTTTCCAACCTTAATTGTTCTCTGAATATTCTCTGAGTGTTTGAATGCCTCTCCCAAAGCAGCTGAGTCGTGGTCAGTGCCCAGTGCCAGCGTGGCCCAGGGCAGGGACTGGCACTGCAGGTGGGCTGTCCCAGGGCTCCCTGGCAGGGTTTCCTCTCCTCCTTGAACTCCCAGTGTTCTCGGGACAGAGCCCCCTCCAAGGACTGGGGCAGCACCAGGTGAAGGGGCAGCCCCACCTCAGGACAGACAGCAGCTTTGGCTCCAGGCTCAGGGATTCTAGTGTCCAACACTGCAGGACAGCATCTAAAATGTCAGAGAGCCATGGCATCCCAGGAGGATTTGGGTTGGAAGGGACCTTAAAGACCATCTTGTTTCAACCCCCTGACATGGGCAGGGATGTCCTGAGTCAGCCCAGCAGCAGCATCTGCAGCATCCTTGGTCCAAGCCCTGGGGACACCCTGTCCTGGGGCTGCTGGGCTCTGGCCAGAAGCTCCTGGGCACCAGGAAGGCTCTACTTCCACCTCCACTTCCACACCCACCCTCACAGGTCACCTCTCCCCCACCCTTCATCCCCCAGCCAGACCATGCCCCTTCTCCATTCAGCACTGCCTGGAGACATCAAAGGGCTCCTTTGCCTCCTAAAATCATGCACTGGTACCAAACTGGGCTGAATGTCTTGGAACAACTACAAAATGGGTGACTTTGAGCATCATCAAACCCAATCATTTTGCATAATGAGGAGAGCTAATTACTCTTTGCAGTGCTTGACACTGCAGTGGGTCTCCAGTTCCCACACTCTGGGATGAGTTTGGCAACTCCGGATAAAAACTGCCACGCCCTTTCTAAATGAAGACAAGAGACTTTTTTAATAAGACAAACGTTGGCAGGTGCCTCTTGGAAGTGAAAAAAAAGCACATTACAGTGAGGGTTGCAGAGAGCAGCTACGTCAGGCAGTGTTTGTGCAACAATCTGCGTGGATTTGCTCCAAATCCACATGGAAGAAACTCATAATGTTGCCTTTGTACAGGCACTTTTAATGGCATCTAAGAATAGCAGTGTTATAAATAATCTGTGAAAGGGAAACAAAAATACACCTTTGTTTCAGGTATTGTGAACAGCTCTTTTCTGTCAACGCTAAAATAAATTCTTCTGTTTTTTTTAATTTAATTTATGTCTTAATATAGAAGAGAATCTATTCAGAATGAAGAGCCAAGGTGCTTCTAATACACAATGTGTATGCTGGTATTCTTCATTTGAGCTGTTTTCATGAAAATAAAATATAATTCTCTATTGGGGAAAAAAAAAAGTCCACCAGAAACAACTTAACCAGCTCCAGAGATCTCTGCTGAGCATTCAGAAGCACATGGGACAGTTTGTAATGAAATATTTGGAAGGAAATCACCTCTGCACAGACTGGCAGTGTAGTGAGAACACACCTGGGATGTGTCACACCCCACATCCAACTGCTGGATTGATGGGAAGCAGGGGAAGAGCAGGCATAGCCAAAGCCCTGCATTTTGGGATTGTTCCCAGGGACCCAGTAAATGGCTTTTGATTGCAAAACTCAGCATCGCAGTGGCTGGGCTAGCCTGGCACTCAGCTGTGCCCAGCAGCCAGAGCAGGACCCAGTGTCCCTGTGCACACACAAACATCAGGGCTGGGGACAGAGCTGGGCCTTCTTCAAACCAAGAACCAGCAAAAAAAAAGTTCCAGGGGGTTCAAATTACTCTGCCCCTCTGCTCTGCTCTGGTGAGATACCCCTGCAGTGCTGCCCCCAGGTTGAGGTCCCAGCACAGAAAGGACGTGGAGCTTCTGGAATAAGTCCAGAGGAGGCCATGGAGCTGCTCCCAGGGCTGAAGCCCCTCTGCTCTGAGCCAGGCTGGGAGAGCTGGGAGGGTTCACCTGGAGAGGAGAGAAGGATCCAGGGAGAGCTCAGAGCCCCTTGCAGGGCCTAAAGGGGCTCCAGGAGAGCTGGAGAGGGACTGGGGACAAGGCATGGAGGGACAGGACACAGGGAATGGCTTCCCAGTGCCAGAGGGCAGGGCTGGATGAGATATTGGGAAGGAATTGATCCCTGTGAGGGTGGGGAGGCCCTGGTACAGGGTGCCCAGAGCAGCTGTGGCTGCCCCTGGATCCCTGGCAGTGTCCAAGGCCAGGCTGGATGGGGCTGGGAGCAGTCTGGGACAGTGGGAGGTGTCCCTGCCCATGGCAGGGGGTTGGAATGAGATGAGCTTTGAGGTCCCTTCCAACCCAAACCATTCAGGGATGATTCCGTGGTTCTCTGAAATACCAGGACAGGGAGCACCTCAGCCCGGCTCTGCCCTCTGTGCCAGGCTCAGTGCTCCATGGACAGCACTGCCTGAGAGTGGGGCCACTTGTCCCCATCATCAGGGACATGCTGTGCCCTACCCTGACAATGGGACAGGCAGATGTGGCTGCCTGCAAAGACCGGCCACCAACAGCAGCAACCCTTTTTTAGACAAAAATTCCCTTTATTTACAGCCTCCCCCAGAAAACAGAGAAGAGGGAAGAAAGAAAGAAAGTGAGAGACTAAGATAAAGTAAGAGGAGGAGAATGAACTCCCTGAGATCTTCTGCCTCTACACTGAGGGTCCCCAGGGAAAGGACCCCTCTGGCTTCCCAGATCTGTCTTGTCATCTACTCATCCATCTTGCCATGTATTCTGGGATCATTTCCAAGGGTCAAAATAAATGGCTGTGATTTATGCAATATAGGTCAGGACCTATTTAACAGCTTACAAAGGAGCCCCCCCTCCTCCCCATTCTCCCTCTGGCTCTTGGTGATGAGAAAATAGGTCACAGGCAGGCAGTGGGGGGGATTAATCATTTCTTCCGGCAACTGCTGGGAAAAATATTTTCAGTTCCATTTAATCATAAAGCTTTTTAATTAGTTAGTTTGCAATTTATAATGTATAGTTTATAAGCTCTTGTGCAAGGGGGCAGATTCCTGGAAGCAGAAGTCTCCTGCTCCCCATCTCCCCTGGGTTGCACGGATGAAGTTCAGCTGGGCCGGGCCTGGCAGGTCCTGGGACCAACATTCACGTGGTCCTCAGGTCTCTGAGCAGCCACTGGTGGGATGGACACCCTGGCACAGCTCAGAATGAAATCCAGCTGCTTGCCTGGACAGGGAGCTCATGGAAGGAGCAGGGATGAAAGAGCCAGAGCTGCAGGACCCCTTCACACTGACTCCATGGTGCAGTGTGGACCCTCCACGGGAGCATGGGACACCTTCTCCCTGGACATCAGGATGCTAAAGAGATTCCAAACTCATCCTCGGTGTAAATGGAGACAGCACTTCGTGAAATCTCCAAGACTGGACACCCACTGCGTGTGCTCCAGCCTGGCACTGCATGTTCCCTGTCATTCCCATTTGCTAATGATGCCCCAGTACACGAAAAGGAAAAATTAGACCCTGGTCCTTGGCTACCCTGCTCTCCCTGCAATGGGTCCACTTGCCACCAGTGCTGTGGAGGTGGCAGGAGAAGCTCCTGAATGACCAGTGGATTATTCTGCACTTGAGCCACCGGAACCATCACTGGACCCCGACGTGTTGACAGCCACTGTCACCCACGTGACCAAATGCAGCAAGATAAGTCTCCTACTGACCAACCAACCACTGTCTGCCCTCAAGTGAAGCTCTGCACCCCCTCCTCTCCCCAAAACCTGTGGGTGACCCCTGCCAAGGTCCCTCAGTACCTTCTCATAATACTGCAGCTCATAGTCCAGGATGACTCCGTTGGGCTGGTCAGGCTGGGACCAGGACAGGGTGATGCTGTCCACAGTGCGGCTCACCTGGTGCATGATGGACACAGCAGAAGGGGCTGGAAGAGAGAGAAAGAGGGGGACAGTCAGACACCTGCACAGGTAGTCAGAAAACACGTAGGACAGTGCCTCAAGCAGGAAAATGGGCAATTCCAAGGCAAAAGCAGCCCAAGGTTGGAGCAACCACAGCATTGCTCCCCTGGAAAAAGGCCCACCAGCCCCATACCCCGCACTCCTCCCTGCCTGCCAAGGGGAAACCAGAGGGGTTTGTACTTTTCCATTTGCATAGAGCAGCTTCCCAAGGCTCGGGCAGGCTGGGGCTGCAAGCTGCACATGCCAATCACGGGAGGTGCATCCAGCAGCCTGAGCAGGCAACGCAAAGCTGACCTGACACGCTGACAATGGAGAGCCGCCCGCCCCCGCACCCAGCGCGGCCCCGACGCCGCCCGTGCCCCGAGCACAAAGGGCCCGGGCAGCTGCCCCGGCCGCGGCTGGACACTCGGCCAGGTGGGCACTGCGCGGGCCCGGCCGTGCCACACCGTGGGGAGGCTGCCCAGTACCCTGTGCTGACAAGCCCGTGGGGCACGACCGGAGCGTGGAGCTGCCACCTCCCTGGCGAAGTCCGGCCGGCTCTGGTCCGCTGTGCTGGGGAGCTGAGCCAGCAGCCCGGGCTGCCTCAGTCCTGCGGCATCAGGAAGCTCCTCGGGGTCTGCAGCTTCCTCCTGAGGGGCAGCTCCCACCTCTGCTCTGTAACCAGCGGCAGGACCCAGGGAACAGCTGGAGCTGTGTCAGGGAGGTTTATGTTGGATATCAGGAAAGGTTCTTCCCCCAGAGAGTGCTGGGCACTGCCCAGGTTCCCCAGGGAATGGTCCCAGCCCCGAGGCCGCCAGAGCTCCAGGAGCATTTGGGCAGCGCTGCCAGGGGTGCCCAGGGTGGGGTTGTGGGGGTGTCTGGGCAGGGCCAGGGGCTGGGCTGGATGATCCCTGTAGGTCTCTTCCAAGCTGGGATATTCTCTGATTCTAGGTGCTGACAACAGCAGCTGGCACCCACCTGCCCTTGCTGCAGGGCTGACACCCACGGATGCCAGTGCTGCCTCCTCTCCCTGCATCCCAGACCGGTGAGACGAGCGTGTGTCTGTGCCCTCCCCGTGCCCAGCCTGCTGCTGGCACTACCAGCACATCCACATCAGTGTGGGGCCATCCCAGGCCTCCCCCAGCCCAGCCCAGCCCTGGAGAGCACGAGCTGCAGCCCAGCATTAGCCCTGGCACGTCTGCCAGCACAGGCTCACCACTGCAGCAGCTTCAGGGCACAGCAGAAGCCTCAGAGGTGGGAGAGGACTGGAGAGTGGTAGCATGAAAGCTCCCCCATCACTTGCATGCCAGGCCAAATGGATGCAGAGACGTTTGCACTCAGATGGGCTTTTCTCAAGTCCAACCCTTGTAATATTTCATGGAAGAACAACTCCTTTGACAGCTCTGGGAAACAGCCTGGAGGAGCAGCACCCAAAGGAAGGCACCTCTCACCCAGCTCCAGGCTGGCTCCCCTTGGCATCAGGGGCAGTGACAGGAGCTGTGCCAGCTGGGATGGCAGTGGCAGGACTGTGGTGCTTGGATGAACATGGTCCCAGCATGTTCCTGCACATCACAATGAATTATCACTGAGCAACTCCTCTCCAACACACCAACAAAAGCCATTTTTCTGATGCACCGTCTGCCTCTCCACTGCTGCTTTTCTGCCTCTGAGCTCTGCAGCTCCCAGGATGTTCAGTGTCTGGGTGCCAAGGGGCTGGGTTTGGGTAATGCAAGATCTGCCACCACACTGCTGCACCATTTCCATTCACCTGCCTGGGTTTCCCCACTCCTGAAGGTGTGGATTAGCCTCAGCAGTGTTACTGAGCTCTAGTTTTGTCCAGGAGAGCAAAACTAGAAGGACAGGAGAGAGCTTCCATCCCTGGAAGTGTCCAGGGCTGGGCTGGATGGGGCTTGGAATACCCTGGTCTGGTGGAAGGTGTCCCTGCCCATGGCAGGGGGTGGGATGAGATCTTTAAGGGCCCTTCCAACCCAAACCATTCCATGATTCTAACAGATCCTGAGGCCAGTCCTTCCACCCACTTCTGCTTAAGCCAAGCCTCATTACCCAACAGTCTGAAACCCTCTGTGTCACCTCAGCCCCGCCCTTGCTCCGTGGCACCACTCCCCTCCCACCTTGACATCCCAGTCCCACTGCTTCAGGCCACATATTTCCAAACTCCTGGGAATAGTTTCTCACGCTGGCGTGAAGATAAAACACAGGTAACATTTCTGGAGCCTGTCAGCTCTTGCTGGAGCTCGCTGCTTCCTTGTCAACACAGATTCCATAGGACATCTGTGATTTTCAAGACAAACATCTCTGTCTCTGGAGACAGGGCTGAGGAGGAAGATGTGAGCGTGCTGCGGATGCCCTGCAGCAGGGATGGTCCAGGCCTGGGGGGAGCACACAGCCCGTGGTGTCTCTGCCACCTGCTCTGGGAACTGATCCCACACTCACACACTGGGCTGTTCCAGGGCAGGGGCCACGTACAGCCAGAGCTGCCCCACCACAACACCGGGATGTGGCAACATCCCCTGACTTAGGCACAGGTTCAGTGGCCTGGCAGCTGGAGAAGCTCCTCAGCTTCAGGTTCCTCCTGGCAGGAGTGAGGTCTCTGGGATGCTCCTCTTCCAGTTGCATGCACTGACCCCAGCCTGGGAGGACAGGACTTCTCCAAGGCATCTCCTGCCACTCCTGCAAGAGCTGTACAAGACAACAGCCACAACAAGACGTGTGTGACTCACCTGCTGATGGTACCTGGTGAACCTGCCCTTGTCTGGCTCAGCAAAAGACCCAAATGGATGAGGTGGGGCTCATCTAACAAGCTTAATGAGGCAAATGTGCTGCATGGTGGGAGGAGGCAGGTGAGATGAATGACTACAGCAACCTCAGCACTTTTCCTACACCTGGGGCAAGGGAGTGGCTCCGGAAGGGCAGGAGCCTCCCCTGTGCATGTCCTCACTGCTCCTCTTATCACAGACACCAGGGGACTGCATGGGAATAAAATCACAGCAAGGCCTGGGTCAGAAGTGACCTCTGGATGTTTCTGGTCCCACAGGCTGGGAGAGTAATTTCAAAATCAGATCATTTTGCTCAGGACTGTGTCCAGATGAGACCTAATGAATCTGATCCCTATGAATGGGGATCCCACAGGCTCTCTGAGCAGCAGCCTTGCTCGTGGGGAAGAAACTTTCCCTCACATTCCACTGGAATTTTGCTGGTTGTGCCTTATGGACGTTTCCACCGTTCTCTCCCTCGATGCCCCTCATCCTCCTCCTCTCCTGGCTGGTCAGAGCCAGCTCTCAGCTGCCCTCACCTCCCATGCCCCAGCCCCAGCCCAGCCTCACTGTCCTGCTGGACCTGCTCTGGTTTGTCCATGATTGATACTGGGAGCCCCCAGGAGGACTCAGGACCCCAGCCAAAGAGTGCTGAGCAGATGAAACAATCCCTCTCCTGGATTTTTTGCTGATGCCACAAAACATGGTCCTTGTCACACCCTTCACCCCAGGAGGGGGCCTGGGGTGCACAGAGAGGCTCCCAGTCCTGTGAATCAGGGATGGGCGGGCACTGCATGTCTGAGTTTGAAACCAGTTCAGAGGAGCCAGCCAGACCTCAGAGTGACTCTTCCAGGTCCAGTCAGGAGGAAAAGCTTCAGCTGGATCCTGACACGACGCCCAGGCAGCTGACTGTGCCCTGTGACACACAGAGGAGATCAGATATGGAGAGTCCCCTCTCTCAGAGCCATGATCACCCTGAGATGTCACCATGAAGGTGTGAACAGAGGTGGATTTATCCCGATGGGGTCTCCAGGGGTAGGTGTGTCCCAGCAGCACAGAAAACAGACCTTCATTCCACAGCCGACAGAAACACTGCTCCTGACTGAATCCCTTAAGCCTCAATGTCATTTGATTTCACAGATTTCACAGAATATTCTGAGTTGGAAAGGATCCACAAAGATCGTTGAGTCCATCTCTGAAGTGAATGGTCCCTATGGGGATCAAACCCTTGGCATCATCAGCACTGGGCACTGAGGCAAAACCAACCACAGCAGCCCTTGAAAGGCACTTTCTGCACCCTCTTTCGTTGGGATGGCCTCAGATTCCTCAGATTCCACAGAGCGGAGTCCTGTGGCTTCTCCGAATTGCTGGAGAAATAAACCACACCAAAAACCACCACTGGAGTGTAAAACAAGCTTAATGAAAATCCACTAATGTACAAAGCCAATGTGCCCCACACGGTGACCCCTCTGGGGCAGAGGCACGGGAGGGATGCGAGTGACACTTGCGTGGTCACCACCCCGAGCCCCTGCACGGCCACACAACACCGATCACAGCCAGACCCCCTGCCCAGGCTGGGCTCGGTGCTTTGGCCGTTTATCTGAATCCAGGGGGCTGAGCAGACTGCTGGGGCTCGGGGCAGCTCAGCAGGATCGGAGTGGGGGTGCTGACAGCTCTGCTGCTCCATTCTGCAGCGCACAAAGGGCACTGCCTGAGCTCAGGAACTGGAAGCACTTGGGAAGGAGGTGTTCAGGAGGTCCCCCATCCTCAGGTCTTGCCAGCAGAGCTGCATGGCCATTACCTCCCTGAAGGGATCACCACTGAGCTTTGCCACGGCTGGAATGGCAGAAAACCATCTGGTTTTGTCCTTGGCTGATCCCCCTGTGTGGGCAGCAGGTCCAGGGAGGGGATTCTGCCCCTCTGCTCAGCTCTGGAGAGAGCCCCCTGCAGAGTGCCCCCAGGTTGGGGTCCCAGCACAGAAAGGACGTGGAGGTGTTGGAGCAGGTCCAGAGAAGGCCACGGAGCTGCTCCCAGGGCTGGAGCCCCTCTGCTCTGAGCCAGGCTGGGAGAGCTGGGGGTGCTCACCTGCAGGAGAGAAGGACCCAGGGACAGCTCAGAGCCCCTTGCAGGGCCTAAAGGGGCTCCAGGAGAGCTGGAGAGGGACTGGGGACAAGGCATGGAGGGACAGGACCCAGGGAATGGCTTCCCAGTGCCAGAGGGCAGGGCTGGCTGGGATATATGAGAAGGAATTGCTGGGTGTGAGGGTGGGGAGGCCCTGGCACAGGGTCCCCAGAGCAGCTGTGGCTGCCCTTGGATCCCTGGCAGCGCCCAAGGCCAGGCTGGATGGGGCTTGGAGCATCCTGGGACAGTGGAAGGTGTCCCTGCCCATGGCAGGGGGTTGGAACGAGATGGGCTTCGAGGTCCCTTCCAACCCAAACCATTCTGGGATTTGAAGACACCTCAAGACGGTGTCCTCTCAAACCATGCTGGCTCAATGGCACAAGGTGGACACAGCCAGGCAGGTCTCAAATCCCACTACACAGCATATTTTCCATGAAGGCATCCTTATGGAGGAACTGGGATTTTATGTCCTGCTTGACTGACTGTGTCCCAGGAAGGCTCAAACACTGACTGGGGAGGACACGTGCAGTCCCAGTGGGGTTTGGCAAGGGAAGCACCAAAGCCATCAGGCTCTTCAGGAGTACTGACCTTCCCAAAATTAGTGTGGATGCTTCAGCCTCACAGAGGCCAATGCCACGAGGTGGGTCTGGCCTGTGTCAGGGTGGGCCTGATACCTCCTGATGCTCTAATCTAACAAAGGGTAAGAGTCACAGAAATGCATCCTGTCCTCTGGTGGCTGGGCTTGCTCCCAGAGCCGTGGTGTGGAGCCAGCAGCAGCAGGACAGACACAGCCCAGGCTGTGCTGCTCTGACCTCTCCTGGGTTCCTTATCCACGTCCAGGTGAAGCAGCTGGACTAGATGATCCCTGCAGGTCTTTCCAACTGAAATAGTCTGTATTCTATTCCATTCCATGGACTGTGCTGAGGAAAGGGAGGACCCAAGAGGTCCAGGTGCCTCCACACAGAGCACAAAGAGCTGTGAAGGCTGACAGGACTGAGCCCTCCTCTCCCACTGCCCCCTTCAGTTCCCTAGAGCACCAAATCCTGGGAATGCTGCTGGGATGGGACCCCCAGAGCCTCTGGTCCCACACCACACCAGGGAAGGGAAGCTGTGTTAGGTGAATCTTTAAGCCTCCAAGGATGGGGCTTCCCTCAGCAGCCCCTCTGTATCAGCAGCCTTTAGTCTTTTGGATTAGCTCCAGATATAAATTCACAAATTCTGGTCACAAAGCACAGTCCATCTCTGCCACATCCCTGTAAACGAGCCCCACCATGTCCTGCCTCCCAGGCACTGTAGCTGAGGCACAGCCAGCATTTTAAAATGTGTCTTCTAGAGGGAAATAAAAGAGAAGAGATCACAAGTGATGGTCTGGGCTCTGGTTGTGAAGCTGAAGCCACTTTTATGAAAGAACTTGTTTTTTTTTTAAAGAGCTTTTGCTAAAGCTCCCAACCAGGCACATCTCTCTTTACAGCTTCAGATCTTTGACAGAAAGCATGCCCAGGTTTCCCTGTGACAGAGCTATTCCCTGAGGATGCTGTGACATGAGGATAACACCTCCCTGGGCATGGAAACAGGGAGCTCCATGGCTCCAGAGTAGCACCTCGAGGCTACTTCAGCAGCCTGTGCTCAGGGAAACCAAACCCCAGGTGGCACAGATCCATCACACAGAGGCAGCTTAACCAGCACTGATCCTCCACAAGAGGCTTTGGGTTCTGTAAGTAAGGATTTGCCTGATCTCCTGCACGGACAAAGCGGGTGTTGGTCACACCGCGAAGCCTCAGGCTTGGCATAGCCAGAATTCGACTTTCATACAAATAGTTGCTTCTTTGGGACTCCATGGAAATAATGAAAAGGATTAAGGGAAAGAAGGAAATGGAAGAAAACAAAAAGGAACAACATGGGAGTTTTCCAGGAGAAACAATGACTTTTTAATCATGGGGAAAACCTGACGAAGGTCACACCAAAGCCAGGGCAGCGCAATGAGACAGCGCAAGAACACAGCAGCCTGGCAGAGAATTGGGAAAAGCTCCATAACACCCAGGTCTGAACATCTGCACAAACCCAGGCAGAGTTACAAATAGCTGGAACACTTGTGGTTGACCCCCTGAGTATGTTACAGACACACCCCCTGCTTCCTTTGAGGACTGCACATGATGTTGAGCCCACTGTGCCTCTGGGGAGGTTTCCCTCAAGCTCTCTTTGAAAATGCACCTTTTATTTTCAGGTTAAAATTTATGGACTTCAGTTTCCAACTGCAGGAACTTTTCTGGGTTTTGTAGCTAAATGAAGGAGGAGTCTAGCAAAAGAATTTTGTCCTCATGGAAGAACTGAAAGATAATGAAAATATTTCATTTTTGTCCATGGAGGGTTGGAACTGGAGGATCTTTAAGGTGCCTTCCAACCTAAACCAGCCAATGATTCTGTGATTCCTTTCTGTTGTCCTGAGCACTTCACACATTTATCAGCCTGATGTCTCTCTCCTCTACCTTTCCCAATTTTTTGTTCATCTCCTTTCCAAATGTAAACCTCTAAACTGAGTTCAGTAGCCAGGATCCATCTCTCAGGAGACAGCAGCCACCTTTTCCCTGAGGTCTGGTATTCCTCTGAGTGTGTCCAAGGTGACACTGCCCTGCCTCAGCCTGGCCCTGCAGAGCTGCTCTTCCCTCTCCACTGGGCACTTCCACCAGGTTTTTTAGGCTGTGCCCCCCAGCTCAGGGAAGGGAGGAGATGATTGCTGGTTCCTCACTCCTTGCACCTCCCTGCTGAACAGGGGAATGAGACTGTTCCTGCATTTCCTATCATCCCAGTCCTGCTGGGAGCAGGCTGAGAGATCCTCGATGCATCCAAAATTCGTGTAATTGCTAAAACTCTCTCTAAAGCTCAGGGAAGTTCATTAGGAGAAAGCTGACAAAAAGCAGCAGGGGCGCATGACACAATGAAGAATTGTTTTGGGGCAATGAGAAAGAAACAGGCCTATTTTCTTCCTTGCTTTTATGTCTCTGAGTTGATTTGAGGGTTCTTAGGCAGCTCATGTGTTTCTCTCTCCAGCCCATCCTCACAATATCACAACTCTGAGCAGTTCCAGGAGCCCCAGGACATCTCTTAGGACATATTCCTTTTTTATGCAAGAAGAGATTCCATCTGGGAGCTCTTCCTTTCTCCCAGCCCTGCTTTTTCAACATCCTGAGGTCACCTCCCTCATATCCCACCTCCACCTGCCCCATCCGTGGCAGTGTCCAAGGCCAGGTTGGATGGAGCTTGGAGCAACCTGTGTTAGTGGAAGGTGTCCCTGCCCATGGCAGGGGGTGGAATAAGATGATCTTTAAGGTCCCTTTCAACCCAGCCCAGTCTGGGATTCTGTGATTTTATGATTCAGTCTATCCCGGTTCATCCCATCCCAAGGGACCCATCATGACATCCTTGTCTAACAGACTTTGATAGCAAAGGCCAATTTTCTGTGTCAGGTCCTGACTCTTGGACCACCACCACTGCCAGTGGTTTTTAGGAGGTCTGGCTCCCAGTCCACATCCAGCTGCACACGGGACAATGTCCATGGCACTCCAGGGCCCCTTGGTAGCTTCGGTGCTGCTGTGACCTGAGGGAGGTCGCTGTGCAGGCTGGGAAGCTGGAGCGCTGCTGTAAAGGGAATAAAATGGGAAAGGCACTGCCATCAGCCTGGGCATCACTGCGGGGAGCAGCCCGGGGGCTGGGACTCTGCTGGGACCGCGTGGCTCCAGCCGGCAGGGGGGACACCGGGATCTTTCCACAGCTTCTCTTTCATCGTCTTTAGAGCCATGTGAAGGGCTGGCATGCAGTCTGCCCCCCACTCTGCAGCCAGCCCCCCTTCACCTGCCTGTCCCAAGGCTCAGCCCCTGCTCCTTGCCAGTGGGGCAGCGCTGTCGAGATCCCGGTAAAATCAAAGCGTCCCGTTCCTGCGCTGGCTTAGCTGGGAGAGTCAGGTTACAGGCAGCAAACCCCCTATCTCTGATCACTTTAATACCACTAACCCATGTCATGTCAGACAGAGTCAACATTTGCTCTGGAAAACACTCACGGCGCAGAGAGAGCAAAGCCAGCCCGGCCCGTGGCCTCTCCCCGGCAACACTTTGAAATCACCCAGGGGAAAAAGCGAGGTGAACAGCTGGGAGCCTTCCAGCATCTCCT
>VXAC01008761.1:0-170682 GCA_013399225.1 Rhipidura dahli | reverse complement strand
GGGGGGGGGGGGGGGGGGAACTGCTTTTATTACAGGAGAGTCAGCAGGGAATTCTGGCATTTTCAATTACCCCGAGCAGCAGCGGCTGTGATCGGGGTCAGGATTAACTGCCTGACCCGCGGCTGAAGACAGAGTGGCAGGGAAATGCACCGTGATGCTGCAAGGCACCAGCCAGTCCAGAGGCCACGGGACAGGGCACGGAGAAGGTTCTGTCAGAGCAGAAAGTTCTGTCAGAGCAGAGCCTGTGACTGCCCTGCCACTGCGGCAAAGGGGGACACTGGGAAAACCCTGGGGGAAGGGGGCAAGCTTCCCTCTCTCTGCCTTCACCCCGGGACCCAGTCTGCCTGGGTAACCCCTGCAGCTCCAACATGTGGGAAACAGGATTCCCTGTGGGTCCAGAGCAGGGCATCCCCCAGGACAGGGTTCCCACACCCTGCAGTGAGGCTGGAGGTGACGCTGTGCAGCAGCCAGGACGCTGCTGTGATCAGTCACAGAGCAAGGGCTGCCCTGACCTTCAATCCACAGGGCTTGGAGACCTCTGGGCTGGGATCCAGGCTCCAGCAGCCTGGAAAGCTGTGTTTGACGTGGCAGGAGCACACAGGGCCTCTGTGCAAGGCTTCAGGCAGGTGCAGTAGGCACAGGGGTGGGGGTGACCTTTGTTTCCAGCATGGGCAGAGGGGACAGCCAGGACAACTGACCCCCACATTCCCAGGGATCTGGATGTCTCACACCACTGTCTCACCCACAGGACACCTAATCCAGACCAGCCCTCCCTCCTTGCCCCATGGCACCCCACGGTCCCCAGCAGGTGACTGTCACTGTATAATGGTCCAGCTGTCCCTACCCCAGGCCCCACTGACCCCAAGGCTCCCGATTTTTGTGCTCTTGCTCATCTCACAGTCCAAACACATCCAGGTATCGAACTGAAAACCAGTTTCTCTGGTTAAAACCTTCCTCATTTTTTGCTTTTCTGGGTAAAACTCTCCTGCCATTTAAGCATCACAGGCTTGCACGCCACAGACCCTCCTGGAGAATGGATTTGAATTCAGATGCCTTCCTCCAGCATGAGCTCTGAACACACTACAGTGAGAAATACATGGATGAGGAAGGGAAGAAGGGAGGATTCTCCTGACCTGCCCTCCGTGGGGACCCTGGTGACCCTGCTTTGCATGGGAGGTTGGGCTGGAGACCTCCAGAAGCCCCTCCACCAGCACTTATGTGTGTGTGACTCTCCTGCTGAAAGGGTTCACTATTCCTTGGACTATTTACAACATTGATTCCCCCAATTCCTTTCCCAGTTCTGCCCCTGTGATGGCAAGTTCAGGAGCCACAGGCTTTTGGAACCAATTCTCTCCAGCAGAAGCTGAGGAAAGCAAGGGATGGCAGCACTGGGGCTCTTTAATAAACAACATTTGCCCTTAAAGGAGTAAAAATTCTCAGGTCTGGGATATTCCTGGACTTGCTGGAGCTCTGGAAAATTGGTGTTTCACAGCGTGTGAGGTTTTTGTTCCCGAGGTTCTTGGCAAGGTGGCCCCACCAGGCTGGTACCCACGCTGTGTCAAGTGTCTGGAAAACTTCCCAGCGGGCCCAGCCTGCAGCTCCTTGAGTCTGTAACTACAAACGCTGGAAAATCTTAAAAACATGGCAAAGCAGCCCAAAGCTGGTCCTGGCTGCGGCCCCACTTGAATCAAGGCAGGCTTTGGTGTAGATTACAGCCTTTAAAGCAGCTGCTAATGCCACAAGCCCAGCAACTTGGCCCGGGCAGCCGAGGGTTTGGCCGTGTTTGAGCTCTTTGTTCAGTGGGGTTTGCAGTCCCCATTTGCATGTGCCACCCAGCCTGCAGGGCTTTGTTCCCGCACGGAGGGGTTGCTCCAGAGCATCCTGGCACCCCCCACGCCGCTGCCAGAGCAGCTTTGGGGTCACACGGTGCCAAGGGTGTCCCCACCTCCTGGCCCCCTCTGCACGTGGAAAACTCATCTGCTCTGGATCACGGGATGTCCCCAGCAAAAGGCTGCTGGGAAGCAGGAACACGGTGGGAGCCAGACCCCCACACCTCCAACCTGCCCTGCCCCCCAGATTTTCCATAAAATGATACTTTCCCAAAAGGTGCCAATTAATTGCAATGATAACTGTCCTTAGGAACAACCTGACCTCTAAATTTCTAACACAGAAAGCTTAGAGCTATAGTCCTTGAAAGGGTGATGTCTGCTGCAGAGCATCCATAGAATCACAGACTGGTTCGGGTTGGAAGGGACCTTTCCCCCCCTGCCATGGGCAGGGACACCTCCCACTGTCCCAGGCTGCTCCCAGCCCCAATGTCCAGCCTGGCCTTGGGCACTGCCAGGGAGCCAGGGGCAGCCACAGCTGCTCTGGGCACCCTGTGCCAGGGCCTGCCCCCCCTCCCAGGGAACAATTCCTTCCCAATCTCCCATCCATCCCTGCCCTCTGGCAGTGGGAAGCCATTCCCTGTGTCCTGTCCCTCCCTGCCTCGTCCCCAGTCCCTCTCCAGCTCTCCTGGAGCCCCTTGAGGCCCTGGAAGGGGCTCTGAGCTCTCCCTGGAGCGTTCTTCAGGTGAACCCACCCAGTACTCCCAGCCTGGGTCTGGAGGGGCTCCAGCCCATGGAGCATCATTTAAGTCTTGCTAATTTGTGACTGAATTCTTTCCCTTGCTCTCTTGCACAGAAAACTCCACCAGTTCCCTGTGTGTAGGGGAAGATTTTAGAAATACCATTTTTTTTCCTTGGGAAGAGCATTCCCTGCCCAGCCCCAGTGATGCAGCTGCCTCCTGCACCCCTGCCAGGGCAGGGATGGCCACAGACCAGGCTGAGGAGGCCCAGGCACAGTGAGCATCCTCCCGCCTGCACAGGGTCACACAGAGAGTCATCCCTTCCCACAGGGACCCCAATAACCCCAAGGGACTGGAGAAGGACCGAGGCACAGAAGGACTGAGGGATGCCTGGCCAGGAGGATGCAGTAACCCCTCTGCTACCACCTTCAGCCTCCCCAGCTGCCCAAGGGCACTGCCCCAGGGCTGTGCTTGCCAAAGGCAGCAGGAGAGATAAACCAACCATCTGGAACACAGGAGGAAAAGGTGAGCCCTGGAGCCTCCCCATCAGCTCCCAGCACACCGCAGAGCACGGATGGTGGCACACTGGGGGAGCCCCTGGTTCAGCAGAAGGGACTTTCCACCCCATCCATCATGGACAGATTGTTGTTTTCTGACCAAAGTCAGCTCCAGATGCACTGGAACAGGTTTCTGAAGCCCCAGGCACGTGTGGGAAAAATGACCCTCAAACTTATGGTGTAATTTATGCAACGGGGAAGCCTGGGAGTCAGCAGGAGGAGGAGCCCACAGAGATGGTGGCGGGCAGGGAAGGGCATCTGCTTGGGAAGCTCCAGCAGTGCAGCCCATCCCCTGCTCTGCCAACAGCCCCCAACTGCCCACCACAGGAGCAGGAAGAGGCTCCTGAAGAGCCAGCAGCTGGCAAAGCTCCTTCCATCTGCTGCAGATGGTCTCCAGTGGCAGAGGAGAAGGGATTTGGGCATGGCAGGATCCTTCCTGGGCACTCACTGCCGGCTGCTGCAGGCTGGGGGGATGCAGTGAAGGCAACAGGTTGGGACAACAAGAAAGGGGAGGAGGGCAGCAAATGCCAAGCCACATGACATTTTGGTGACAGTCAGGGTGAAGATGGGAGCTGTGGGAGAATGGAAGAGACAAGCAGACAGATGATGGACCCAGGATGGTGACACGGCTCCATGTAAGGCAAGGTCTGGATGATAGCTGGGGCAAGAGAAGCAGCCACCAGGATGTCAAGGTTTCAGGGGATTTGGGGCCTGGGACCAGCCCAAATTGCCACAGAGACACATCCAGTGAAATTCCCAAAAGATGAAACCTGGGATTTCAGAGACCTCAGGAGAGCAGCCTAGCTTGCTCTGTCCCACAGGCAAACAGGCTTTGTATGGCTCCTCTATGTGTGAGATGGCTCCAAAGCTCAGGAAATTTCTGCTTTTCCCCCTTTTGTGTCTCAGTCTTCTGCAGAAGAAGTACCCTACCAGGTCTTGAAACATCAGACAGTATGAGACTGCTCTCATGAACCTCAATCACCTCAGTTCAGCTGACACTTTCCCACTCGGGTCGTTGTGGTCTCCCATTTATGCAGTTCCTGGACAGACTTCACAGAACCACTTCCAGCCTGCAGTTTTCAAATCAAATGTTTCACTGGTGTCCTGACAGATAGAGTCTCCTGTATTTCCTTAGAAAATCAGTGATTTCATTGGGAAAAAAAGGCAGCAAGCTACACAGGCTAATGTCCAAGGACCCAATGGGCTGCCTGTTTATTGATGGCTGCAGACTAGATGTCTTCCTGAAAGGTGTTCTAGCTAAAGACAGGACTGAATTGGAGGAATATTCCCATCCCTAGAAGTGTCCCACACCGGGCTGGACAAGGCTTGGAGCCACCTGGGACAGTGGAAGGTGTCTCTGACCATGGCAGGGGGTGGAATGAGATGAGCTTTAAGCTCCCTTCCAGCCCATACCATTCTGAGATTCTAACTGGTATTCAGGCTGATCTAAACCATCTCTGTGCTAGAACCTTTGAAACTCAGTTGAACAAGGAGCAGTGGCCATAAATTGTAGCTTGGGAAGGTCAGGTTGGATATTGGAAGAAGTTCCCTCCCTAGAAGGGTGGTGCTGATCTGGGACGAGTCAGTGGGACCACAGAGAGAGCTCTGCCTTTGGATATAACCAACTGTCTGTCCAAAGCCATGACTTCCCTTATGCAGTGCTGGCAGCAGCCCTGCCAAAGGTGGAAGTTGGATGAGGAATGTGAGATGTTAAAATGTTACAACCCCCTGCCTTTCATTCTGGAAGAAACAGGAAAGTAGAGTGTCAAAATCTTATTGAAGTTCAAGGCCAGCTTGGAGGGGCTTGGAGCAACCTGTGCTAGTAGAAGGTGTCCCTGCCCATGCCAGGGGGTGGGACTGGATAATCTTTCAAGTCCCTTCCAACACAAACCATTCTGGGATTCTATTATAAACAAACACTCAGAGCTTTGAAGCTCTGGAAAGCTCATTCCAGCCCTTTGAAGTAATTTCTGCACTTTCCCAGGTTCTGGTTTCACTCTTGGCTGCAGCAGGGCCCAGCTGAGCAGCACGAGAGAGAACAGGAGGAGCCACAGCTCCTGCTCGTGTCCGGAGCAGCGTCGGCTCTGCTGTGCCTCCCTCACAAGAAGGGAGCCAGGCACATCCTCTGATGCACAGTGAAAGTGAGAAGATAAAAGCAAGACTCCTCATGCCCCAGGCAGTACAACTCTCCTGTCCCTGTCTAGCCAGCAGCATCACTAATATGACAAGCAAACAGCAGGCTGGGATGGCTGGTGAGAAGTTGTGCTCCTACCCACCTCATCCCTTCACCTCACCTGCCCCCTGACCTCTCCGTGCCCCCACTGCCTTTGCCAGCAGAGCTCTGGGACCATGGATGCAAGGGAATTGTTTAGATTGAAGGTGAGGGCGAGGGTGATCCTGGTGCTCTGCATATCCCAGGATCTGTCTCGCCTGTGCGTCATCGCTCATGGCTGAATTCCTCAAGGTTTGCAACAGGACCAGGCTGGGCTCAGTCCAGTGCTAGGAGACCCCCAGCAGAGCAGGGACGTGGCCCATGTCCTTGCTTTGGACTGTGGTCACCTATACTTGAGCTCATGGGCTCCTCTGAGTCCTGTTGGGACATCCCTGCCCAAAAGACCCTGTGTGACTGTGACACAACCTGGGCTGTGACAGCCACCGAAACTCAAACCCTACTGATGCCCGGCATGAGCCTGGGGCAGATGTGTCAGCTGCACATCTTCCTACCCAAGGGACCCAGGGAATCATGGAAGATTGGAAAAGACCTCCAAGATCATCAAGTCCAACCTCTGACTGAATGCCACCTCGCCCACTAACCCCTGTCACCGTGTTGTGACATACTGCTGTAACACGCCACCCACAATAACAGTGCAAATAATCATAACAAGCTTTCTGGATCTATAGAGAGGGAGAAATCATCTTGATGGGTTTATTGGGAGCTTGGATCAGTTTCCTCTACCACACACTCCTGGTATTCCCTCTGTAAGGGCCATTTATGGCTCTCTATGGCTCTGTTTGCAGCCAAGAGCCTCTGACATCAGCACTAATCCTCCCTCCTTATCCCCTGAGACAAGAGTTGCTCACAAAAGGAACACATTCCCAACAGCCTGGATGCTCTCTTGCCCCCACCACTGGGAGGTCTTGAATTTCCCTCTGGATACACCAGAGCCCAAGGCTTCTCCCTCCCTCCTCAGGTCACACAAGCCAGTTACCACCAAGTGCCCTTCCCATTGCTCTTAACTCATCCCTGCCCACAGAGCCCTTTCCTTCAGCTCTCCCAGGGCACTCAGCCTGGCCATGGTGTGGATTGAGCCTGCAAATCTTCACAGCACCAAGATTCTCCCCACTCCTCCCCAAAGAAAGGCCACAAATTAGTAGTCAGGGGCTGCCAGCAAGAGCTGGTGCCTGGCATGGCTCTCAATTAATCAAGTGTTGTTATCCAGAGCCTCGGGCCAGGCTCAGCTCCTTGACCCCTTGGCACAGATCTTTTGTTGAGGACTGGCTGGGAAAAGGCTTTTGGTGGCACCCAGGCTCTGTCACGGTCCCTTCAGACAGGACCGTGGCACATGGAGAGTCCTGGATTTCACTCCTGGAGGGATGCTGAGCTTTGGGGGATGAGGTGCTGCTCAGCTGCAGGGTGTGAGAGGCAGGAGTGCAGGTGAGCTGGAGATGCAGTGTGGAGCTGGAGGTCGAGGAGAGCCTGCTGAGAAGAGCAGAGAGAAAACACAGCCCGGGCTCACAGGTGACAGAAGGTACTGCCCAGGAAGGCAGCTGGATCATGTTAATGGGGATCCAGTTTGCTGGAAGGGATCACAGCCATGGGATGATGATGGTCACCAAACCATCACCCACCCTGTGCCACCCACCTGGCCACACTCAGGACCTTCCTTCTGGCTCCTCTAGAGGGGTTGTTTTCTTACTCTCACAGGAGACTTTTCCTGGCATCCCAAAATGGGTTTGGATTGGAAGGGACATTAAAGCTCATCACCCCCTGCCATGGGCAGGGACACCTTCCACTATCCCAGGATGCTCCAAACCCTGTCCAGCCTGGTCTTGGACCCTGCCAGGGATCCAGGGGCAGCCACAACTGCTCTGGGCACCCTGTGCCAGGGCCTCACCACCCTCATAGGGACCAATTCCTTCCCAATATCCCATCCAACCCTGCCTCTGGCAGTGGGAAGCCATTCCCCCTTGTCCTGGCACTCCAGGCCCTTGTACATGTGGGTGCTGAAGAACTGGGGACACCTGAAGGTTTTGGATGCTGCTGATGATGGGGCATCTCTCCTCAGTCCTGCAGCACAGGGGGTCCCCAGCAGTGCCCATGTGCCCCTGGGGGAACCAGGAGGATTTTCCTTGCTTCCTGCAGGGCTGAAGGACCCCGAGGGGTGGTGGGCACTTTGCTTTGTCCAGCTGTGGCAGGAGCACAACCCCATCACACACTGAAGGACGGAGCCCCAGCTGGCTGCTGCACCCAGAGCCGCGGCAAGGGAGGCTCATCCTCTGCTCCCTCTCCTCTCCCCCAGCACCCTCCAATCTCCTGTCCCAGCTTTGCCTTTGTGTCTGCAGCTTCTGTTACCAACTGCTAATGATCTACATCAAGGCTGCCAGGCGGTGCTGAGTGTAAGCAGAAGAATTCAGAGCCTCTAATTACAGAGGAATTAGCAACCAGACAGTTAGTGTTTAGTGCTAATGAATAGATACATTAAGAGAGACATCACACAGGCTGGGAAGTGTGAGCCCTGATAATAAAGGAGTGTCAAACCAGGAAAACACAAGGAGGAGGATCCAGGGGACTGAAAAGGATTTGCCTGTGCCTCAGCTCGCTGGTTTTGCTCAGGTGGGAGCAGCCATGGGTGATATATGAAGGTTCAAGCACAGCAGAGAAATGCAGGTATGAAATATGAGCATCACATTAATAATCCAGAGTGCAGGACCACGGTGGGAGGGTGCAGAGCCCCTTCCCAGCTCCAGGCAGCATTACAGGCACCCCATCTCCATCAGGTAAAGGAAGCTGCTCACCCAGAGCCAAACCAGGAAAACACACCGGGGGCAGACCTGGCCCCGCTTGCAGCCACACCACGGCTCAGCCCGTGTCAGACCTGCCCTCAGGGCTTCAGAAACACTGTGACTCCACTCCTGACCTAACTCCAGATCAGAGGGCACTGTAATGGTTCACCCAGACATTTTTGCAGGTTCCCTCTGTCCTCACACTCTGGAAGTGATGCCCAGGTGATGCCCACCTGCCCCACTGCTGTTTTACCCCACCCACCACCCCTGCAGCCAGAACACACCACGGTCTCCAGGCAATTCACCCACGGCTGCCAAATTCAGCCCTGGGGGTCAGGGAGTGTCCAGGGCAGCTTCAGAGGAACCAGAGTCTCTCCTGCTCCCAAGCAGGGCTGTGCCTCGCTGGCATCCTTCCACCTCAATCCCATTAAGCCAAGCCCCAGCCCTGGCCCTGCCCAGGTCCAGATGGCTTCCAGGTGGGCTGGGAAGGCAGCCCCTGGCCAGCAGTTCGGTGGGGCTCCCTGCCACCAGCACAGCTGCCAGCAGGCTGCTGGTGACCCTCCTGGGAGCAGCACTGCCAGCCACTCTGACCACCCCTTCCCCCAGCAAAGCCACCCTGCACAGAGCTGGAGACCCCAGATGAAACCCTCCCAGTTCTGTGCTTCTGCTGCTTCACCAAGTGACTCTGCAGTGGCACAGGAGCTGGAGCAGATTCCCAGACCGTTATCCCAAATATTCATCTCCCAGCCTCTGTTCTGTGCAGCTCTCCTTTGCTTTCTCAGTCTGTCCTGGCACTCTCCACAGTCCAAGCAGGGCTTGCAGCTCCTATCAAAATGCTGGAGCCAAGTCACCTTCCCTCCCCAGGAACCAGGAGTGGGTCTGCAACACTCTGATGGTGCCTGCAACGATGCTCTGAGGCAACAACCTCGGGTCCAGCCACACACCCAGCACTGGAGAGTGATGCTGTGACACCAGGGGACAGTGCCACGAGCTGCTCTGCTGCCATGATGGGGAGGCAGCTCTGCTTTGGGGCACGCTACAGCTTTTCGCTGAAATAAGGGATATTTTCACACCCAGGGCTTGGGATTCACCCAGGAACTGCTGGGCACTTTGGACACCACCGACGTTACGGAACAAGCAACATCCCACCCCACCTCTTGTCCCCTTCCAGCCCACAGGGGCTCAGCCAGCACAGCCCAGAGATGCTGCCCAGCCCAGCCCAGAATGGGGAGCTCTGCTGAGGGCACAGCTCCGGGCCTTACCAGCCTGGTTGGTGGTGATGTTGACGGAGGCGAACTGCGGGGAGAAGGGGCTCTGGTCGGTGACGCCGTTGACAGCCTGGATCTCGAAGGTGTACTGGGTGTGGGCCATCAGGTTGCTGATGTAGATGCGTCGCTCGGTGAGGCCCAGCTGGCGCGGGGCGAACTGCACGTTGTCCCCGCAGCGCGTGCACGCCCCGCGCCCCGCCCCGCAGCTCTTGCAGATGATGTTGTACACCAGGTCCTCCCGGCCCCCCGAGTCCCGCGGAGGGCTCCACTCCAGCATCAGGGACGTCTCGTTCACGCTGGAGATCACGGCCTGGGGGGCGGACGGGATGGCTGGAAAGGGAACAGACAGACGTGGGAAGGTGTGAGACAGCCGCACCCCCTCGTGCTCCCCATCCCTGGGCAGGACTCTGCGTGAGCTGAGCCCAGTGCTTCTCTTGGTGTCAGGGACGTGTGCAGCAAGCTGGACATCCAAAGGCAAGAGTGGGAATAAAACCAGTCCTCTTGTCCCAGGCTAATTTCATTGTGCGACTGATGCCTTAGGGTTTAACTTTTCTATTTTCCAACCCTGCAGTGCCCAGTGTGTAACTCTGGAGTTGCCTGTTCCCTGTTCAGTGCTGCTCTCTGTGCTGGGCACACACAACAAAGCCTCTCCAGGCTGCTCTCCAAGGACACCCAGCCCCTCCTGGGCCCAAAAAGTATCAACCAAAGAGCCTCTGAGAGGGGGGCAAGCTGAGGGAAATTACATCATTAAACTGAATCTTTAATTGGAGAATTAACCCTGATATGCAAATGAATCAAACCTACAAAAGTGTGAAGAACTCGTGACCTCTCGTTCATTTTGGGGTCCATCTGGGCAGCAGCCTCTGGCTCCCCAGGGTGTTCCTTTGAAGGCCTTTCAAATAAATATCTGCCTTTATTCCCTTGCTCCTGTCTAGCCTCTGTTTTTAGCTGGCCTCTCAAGGCATCACGACAGCCCTGGCAAAATTTACCAGTCGGTCTGTGCAGTGTCCCCCAACACCCCACTGGGACAGACACCTTTGTCAAGCATCCCTCGGGACTTTGACTGATGATCATCTCCTCTCCCCACCACGGGGTCCCCTCCCAGTTGCCCAGACCCACATACTGGTGCATGGCATGTCCACGGGATCGGCGTCAGCCCGGTAATATCCATTTCGGCACACGCAGTTTGTGGCCCCTTCCGAGGTCGTCCGGCTGTTGATGGGGCAGTGGACACAGCCTTCATCCCCCTGGCTGGCCTTGAATGTCCCCGAGGGGCAGCCTGGAAGAGAAGGAGAGCAGTGTGAAAAGCGAGAAGGGGGCTGAGGGGATGTCTGGAGCCCAGCACCACTGCCAAAACAACCCTTGGGGCTTTGCAGAGCCCAAAGGAAATCCTGACAACTGGAACTGAACACGGTGGAGAAGGAGCAGCTGGTTGGAAGGCCCTGAGGAGGCACCTGCAGAGATGGGTCCCCATGCAGACACCTCTGTCCCCACTCCCCAACCGTGAGTGCAGAACAGGGATTGTAGGGATGCAGAGGGGATTTTTAGCCACTTCCACACAAGATGTAGTGGCTGTACCAGGTCAGACCACAGACACCAGAATCCTCCCCCAAAAGAGACTGTCAGGAAGGATATCAGGGAAAGGTTCTTCCCCCAGAGGGTGCTGGACACTGCCCAGGCTCCCCAGGGAATGGGCACAGCCCTGAGGCTGCCAGAGCTCCAGGAGCGTTTGGACAGTGCTCCCAGGCACAAGGTGGGATTGCTGGGGTCAAGGGCTGGATTTGATCCCTATGGGTTCCTTCCAGCTCAGGATATTCCATGATTCCATGACCACCCAAGGAGCAGGGCATGAACCAGGTGCACATGTTGCCCACAACACCTCCCCACTGCTAAGTGCAGCTCCTTGCACTCAAAACCCCACGTGGGTGTTTCTCCCACTCAGTTACTCATTTCTGTATTCTCTGCAAATGTCCTGCACCTGTCTGACCCCCAAAGAGCCCTGTGCTGTAACCACTTGCTGCAGGAGAAACTGCTGCTCTCTGCTTTGGAGTCAAGCTGCCATTCCTGATGCCATCCCACACTTCCATTGCCAATGGACACTCAATCACCATCCACCTTGTCCAAACCTCTGGAGTTGTCCAAACCTCTGTCCTGCTCCACACTGCATGACAACATCCACTATTTTATTCTCTTTTTTTTTCAGCAGCGCTCACATTATTTTTTAACCACGACTGTAGGGGCTGTGAAAGCCCCAAGATCTGAGTCATGAGGGACACCGGGCCAACTCCCAGCTCATCTCTGTGCAGGTGGGTGTGAGCTGGTCTACTGGAAGATGCCCTTGCCCATGGCAGATGGTCTTTAAGGCACCTCCAAGTCCAAACCATTCTGTGATTCCACCATTTCATGAGCTTGGGGTTGTTTTCTCCCATTTGTATCACCTCAAGTCTTTTCAATTCCAACAGCCTTCTCATTCCCTGGTCATAGTGTCTCATGGGGTCCTTTTGCAACTCCCCACAGAGTTTTGTCTTCATGACTTTGTAGATGTGGCACTTGGGGACATGGCTTAGTGGTGGACATGGCAGTGCTGGGTTGATGATCCTAGGGGGCATTTCCCACCTTAATGATTTTATGACTCAATATTACGAATGAATTGCTGGTTCTGCTGAGCAGTAGCAGCAGGCTGGGCTCTCCCTCCAGGGCTCTGAGCCCCTCTCAGGTGAAGAAGATGCTCCATAAGCAGCAGCCACTCTACCCCATATGTGTCCAGCCCCACAGGGTGGGCGAGGGGGCTGTGGGGGTGTGTGGTGCCTACAGCAGGTGGTGGTGAAGGCTGGACCACGCTGGGATACAGCACTCCCAGATCCAGCACTCACGGATAAAAACAGCCCTGCAAAGCTCTCAGCACCAGGAGGTCCCCTCCAAGCCCAGGGATCACCAGTGCCCAAGGAAAAGCTCGGCTTGGAGCACTCCTCTGTGGTTGCTCCTGTTGGGACTTTCTGCTGCTGTTAATTCTTACACAGCCTGAAGAGCCTGGGGGGAGGCAGGTGGTTCCTGTGCTGAAACAAGTTTAACAAACTTCTCCTTCAGTCGCCTGCCAAGGCTCCCAGGAATGAGGCAGATCAGAAAACAGCCTGGGAAAAGCATTCACTGGGGTTGCTGTGAGCACAAGCCATTGCTAAGAAGGATTGCTATTTTTCATTTGGGAAAAAAGGAAAAAAATAAGGTTTTGGCTTTTTTTTTTTTCAGTTTTCATCTCCCTTCCTCTGGAATTATCCTGAGTTTCCAATGAGAAAAACTCTACAGAAAAATTCCATCAGCCTTCCCATTTGCACAGCCCCTCTTTCCTGTTAGGGTTAAAGGGGCTGTTGAAAACCGGGATTCTCCTCACGTTCCTGGACTTTTCCATCGATCCCTCACCCGTTCGATTCCATTCCTGACTCAGTTCCCTCGGGACCAGCCCATCTCAGAGGGTGTTAAGCTGTTGGGAGAGGCGATGGCTGGGCAGTTCTGCAATCCCCAGAAGCAATGGGGACATGATAACAGGCTTCCTGCACTAATACCAATATTTGAGACACACAAAAGACCAACACATAAAATTGCTCTCGTCTGACAGCCCGGGCGAAATGCAGGCTCATCACAGCAAGGATGGTTTCAGACAGGGGCCTCTTTCACCTTCCTCAGGTTTATTTTAAAAATAGCTACTTTCCTGTAATGCTTCTTCTGTATCAAGACAGAGAGACATCCAAAAAGTGCCCAGGCTGAGGAGTGTAGTGACTACTCCAAGGGGTAAAAACATTCCCCACATTGGCCCTGGCATAGGTCAATGGCTGGAGAGAGATAAAAACTGGGGCTCAGTGGTTGCTCCTCAAAAATACCAAGCTGGGACACTGAAACTCTTTGCATGAGCCACCAAAACACAGCCAGGAGTTTTGGCAAGTCCCCTCCTCCCCAGTAGGTCCTGCATGGGCTAAAATAATCCTGGAAAAATCAGAACTTCTCCAAAGTTAAATGTTCTAAAATCACACGGAAAGACGGGAAAATCACTGAAATTTGATGCAAAGGCCTTTTTTTTAAATTGATTTATTTTTCTCAAGTAATGACAACCTCCAGAAGTAAAATAAATGAATGTTGTGTTCTAAACTGTTCTGCTCCCTCCAGGTCTTCCCCTGGGTGAGAAAACAGCTTTTCTTTTGGAATCCACCCAATTTCTTGTTTCCAGAGTAAACAGCAAATCAAAAGTGAAATCTTCACACGGGGGCTAAACCCCCTCCTGCCTGAACAATGGGAATGTTCTCACCACGTGCTGGTAGCATCACAGAATCATGGAATATCCTGAGCTGGAAGGCACCCACAAAGATCCTCAGTCCCACCCCTGGCCTTGCCCAGACCCCCCAACAGCCCCACCCTGGGCATCCCTGGCAGCGCTGTCCAAACGCTCCTGGAGCTCTGGCAGCCTCGGGGCCGGGACCATTCCCTGGGCAGCCTGGGCAGTGCCCAGCACCTTCTGGGGAAGAGCCTTTTCCTCATGTCCAGCCTGACACCGACATAAGGACACCCCAGTTTTCTTCCCTGGTGTGTGACAGAAGCTTTGGCACTTTGCAGCTTTTCCTTAGGCCTTGAGCAAGGACATCCCTAGAAATTCCTGCTTGGAAAAAGGGAATTGAACCAGCGAAAGCACAGAAATTTTTATTTTATCTGAGCACCCCTCATCCCTGGAGGGCGATTACAGTGCCAGTGGCTCTGGCCCCACCACTGCAGCAGTTTCCCACACCTCCAGCACCAATGTGATGCTAACAGGAGTTCACAGGGAACAGATGGACCTTTAATTGCCTCGCTGCTGCACAGATCCATGGATGGCTGCCTCGCTGGGGTATGGCTCCGAAGGCAGCCTGCAGTCCTGGCTGTGGTGAGCAGCACCGGGGGTCCTTGCTTCCCAGTCACTCATTCCCAGAGCATGGAAAGGTGGCTGTGCCTGGGAAGGCACATGCTTTGGGAATCACAGAATCACAGAACAAACTGAGCTGCAGTGGACCCACAGGGATCATGGAGTCCAGCTCCTGAAGGGAAGGGAACACCATGAGAAGGACCCATGGAGGATCCTGCCCGCCCTGCAGAGGACCACACCAGGATGTGGGAGGCAAGGCCACCTTCCAGCCCTCCTGTCCCAGGACAGCTCAGCAGGGAAAGGCATCCCACGGCTCAGGAGAAGCCTTTGGCCAAACGCACAGGAGGTGCCACAGAGGGGTTCCCTGCTCCCTCGTGTCTCACTGCCTCTCTCCAACCATTTAATTAATCCAGTGCAAGCTGGGCAGGCTCCAAACACGCTCCTCTGCATCCCAAACTGCCCTAGCCTTCAGAGCCCAGGCCCCTCCTGGAAACAGCTCTGAGCAAACAGCTCCCTCCTGCAATAAAAGTTCCTAAAATGGCACCTTCAGCCTGTGCTGAGGGCTCTGAGGAAGGAAGGATTCTCCTCGCCCCCTCTGCCTGGCCCTGTTTCTCCTGGCAGCAAGGATCCCTGCACTCCAGAGTGAGGCATTTTTAAAGGCTGATGGAAACCAGGCAGCCCTGGCTCTGTCAGGATCTGCCAGGAGCCTTAAATCCCCAGCCTTATCTCCCCACTGGCTCCTTTCTCCCTGCGGGGCCGGGGCTGGGGGCTGGCTCTGCAGCTTCCCTGCTGCTGCAGGACCCAGGGCTGGTCCCCCTGGCCACATCCTGCCTCTTGCCCTCCTCTGTGGGTTTGGGGTCCATATTCATGCTTTTGGGATCCCCCCTCCATGCTCTTGGGGTCCCTGTCCCACAGGCACCCTCATCACCCCACAAGCCCAACCCCACAGTGCTGCTCCCACTCTGACCCCACATGGAAGGAGTCACACAGAAATGCTCTTATGGAGAATAAGGAAAACAATGTCCTGGGCCAAGCCAGGAGGAGCGTGGCCAGGACATCGGGGGATGCCAGGCACTTTCCCTTGCCAGGCACTGGGGATGCTGCCATGGCTGGGCTACGGTTGCCTGGTTCAAGGGTGACATGGAAAAGCAGGAGAGTCCAGGAGGATCACCAAGACGGTCATCCCTGGGGCACAGGGCATAGGGGAGGTGGGAAGAGCTGGATGGGGTAACTGGGGATACTGGGGTAAGGGGGGATCTAACTGCACCTGCTGAAGACAGACCCAAACATCTCTCAGGGTGTCCGACCCTGCAACACAGGGCAAGGACCACAGGTTCAGATTAGGAAAAACCACTTCTCCAAAAGATGGTGCTGACCTGGGAGAGGGGTGGTGGAGCTCCACGCTTGGGGGAGATCGAGCAGAATTCCACAGCTGCCTTGAGCTCATGCTGGTGGCAGCCCCAGTGCAAATGGGGGTTGGACATGAAATCCCAGACCCTCTCTCACAAGCATTTCTGGCTCTCCACTGTCTGTGGGGTGTGGGGTGTTTCATGGAATCATGGAATGACAGGACAGTTTGGACTCGAAGGGATCTTAAAGCTCTTCTCAGATTCAATTCCCTTCCACTGTCCCAGGCTGCTCCAAACCCCATCCATCCTGGCCTTGGACACTGCCAGGGATCCAGGGGCAGCCACAGCTGCTCTGGGCACCCTGTGCCAGGACCTGCCTACCCTCACAGGGAAGAATTCCTGCCCAATATCCCATCTAAATTGACTCTCTTCCAGTTTAAAGCCATTTATGATGTTCTGTGCAGAACTATTATGTCCAACCAGCTCTAAATTTCCCCCTTTTTCCTTTCAACAATCACACCCTGCTTGGAAGATGAGGCAGGTGTTGCAATGACATTGTCACTTCTCCCACATTCTGCTCCATGCTGTCCCTTGCACCTTGACCTTTGTTTTCAGATCTGCATCCAAACAGATCTCACTTTGCCTCACTGGTAAATTTGTCCCTCCTCTGCTTGTTCCTGTCCCCTGTCCCTCACCTGATGGTTTTTGTCCTCTTAGTGAAATGGTGGCCTTTGGACAACCTAAAGGAGCAACGCTGCCTTTGGATCCACTTCCAGCTCTTCCACAGAGTCCCCAGCCCGGAGAATGCTGCAGGGACGAGAACTCAGTCTGCCCTTGAGGAGGCAGGAGGTGACACCCAAGCCCTTTGGATCCTGGAGCTGGCTGCTAGGTTGGAAAGAGTGAGGAGTGGGACTTGTAGGTGCCAGCTCTCTGCACTCTTCCCTCCCGGGGCTGCACGGGTCCTCCGGTTTCCTTAGGGATAAATTTAATTAGCAGCCTATGCCGTTACCTCATCCTCAGATAAGCAATTAATGCCATTGCCAGGTGCTGTCACTGCCAACAGCTCTGACAGCATTTGGAGAGCAGGGGAGGGAAATACAGGAGGGAAAACAGGGTTAAATGAGATTAACTGGAGGGGAACCTCCGTGCTGTGGATTACAGAATTGTCAATACAGGGAGAGGTCCCAGCGCAAATGTTCCTGTTTAACCCCATCATTCTCCATGGGACAGAAATGGAAGCAAGACAGCACAGGCTGCAAAAGCATCCTGGCTCACAGACACATCCCCACTGGCAGGGCCAACACCCTGCACCTCACCAGGAGCTCCAGGACATCACCTGGGTCTCATCACCTGCCCAGCTCTGGCCTCACAGCTGGCGGTGCCAGCACTCCAAACCTCACATTCCCCACAGCAGTGCCCCCCACCAGCCCCCTCACCTGCCCCAGCTCCACCCCAGGCTCCTGCAGACACAACTGCCTCAGAAGTGCCCTACGTGTCCACAGCTCGTGGTGGTTTCAGAGCTCACATCTCATTCTCAGCATCATGTCCTGTGTCCCTTGGTCCCTGGGAAGAGGGGCAGTGGTGGGACAGCGTGGGGCTGAAACAGGACCTTAGTGCTGGGGTGTCACAGAGGTTTGGAGAGGACAGAGCAGGGCAGAGTGATGCCCTGCTCTGAGAGCTCCCCAAAACACACCACGCCAGAAGGTCCTGCAAGGGACAAGTACACCCTGACCTCTGGCCAGGCTGTCTTCAGCCCAAAGCTCCGCACACCAAGGGCCTAGGATCAAGGATCCCTTCTTTGGACACCCTGGGACAAACCAGTGGTGCTCCTCACACACCAAATCCAGGCAGGTACAATTCCCTGCTCTCCTGAGAGCATCCCCAGCATGGGGCAGGACCAGCCTCATCCCAGCCGTGACAGCTCCCTCCCAGTGCTGTGCTCCTGCAGCAGAGCTGAGCTCTCACCTGGGAGAGGCTTCCCCACAAATTCCCCCCTGCAGGTTCCCGGGTTCACAAGGTCACCTCCCTTCCAGCACTGCTCCCAAGTTCAGGCATCTGGTGAGCCCAGCACACCTGTGGGCAGCACACCTGCGAGTCCCCCCGTCCTGCTGGGGGGAGGGCACATCCATCAGCGCTGATGGGATTCGGCTGTCACAGAGAAACGCCTGGAATTTCTTACCTGCCCGGTCAGCCTGGTTCAGCCTCCCCAGCCTGTCACAGGGTCTTAAAGAGAAATGGAAAGTTTTCTGTCCCTGCCTGAGCATGGGGGACTGTGATGTCACCAACAATCTCAGAGTATGGATGGAGAGGACCATTATCCAGCATTTATCCTGTCAGGGCTGTCCATACACAAGGGGAGAGGACCTCCCTGTCCCTATTTGGGGCCAGTCTCCTCTGCCAAGTAAGAAGCAAAAGAACAAGAGGAAACGGCTTTAAATTGTGCCAGGGGAGGTTTAGATTGAATATTAAGGAAAATTATGTCATGGAAAGAATGGTCAGGTATTGGCACAGGCTGCCCAGGGCAATGGAGGAGTCACCATCCTTGGAAGTGCTCAAAAAACATGTGGATGTGGCACTTGGGGACATGGGTTAATGGTGGCCCTGGCAGTGCTGGGTTAACAGATGGACTCAATTTTAGCTTTTCCAACCTTAATGAGTCCATGATTCTCTGGTTCTGTCCCAAGGAGACGTAGATCTGTGTGTCCATCATGCTGCTGTGACCAGGGCTGGCTGCAGCCCAAAAGCTCAGCTCACTGCACACTTCCAGAGGCCTCCATGGGAAGCTCAAAGCAGGGGGTGAGTTCGAAGCTCAGGAGCACAGTGCAGGTGGCAGTAAATGCCTTTAAACTCCTGGCTCCTGCAGACACCTGAAGAGTAGCCCAGGATGTAGCTGCTCCCAGGCCAAGCTCAGCAGCTCAGTGCTCTCCTGAAGCAGGACATTCCCCACCCCAGGAATGCCACGTGCTGCTGGCTCCGGAGCAATCCCAGTGCCAGGCATGGGGGGAGCAGTGCCTGCACACTATCAGCCTCCAAACCTTGTCTTGGCAGCTTGGCACACATAAGAGGAACCAGAGCTCTGGGGGCTGGAAAAAAGCATTGCCTGGGAGCCCTGGGGTGACTCACATGGAGCAGGGGAGGACTGGAACTTTCATCTCTGGGGTCCTCAGCACGAGAAGGACATGGAGCTGCTGGAGTTCCCAGGGCTGGAGCCCCTCTGCTCTGAGCCAGGCTGGGAGAGCTGGGGGGAATTCATGTGGAGACGAGAAGGAGCCAGGGAGACCTCAGAGCCCCTTCGAGACTGAAGGGGCTCCAGGAGAGCTGGAGAGGGACTGGGGACAAGGCATGGAGGGACAGGACACAGGGAATGGCTTCCCAGTGCCAGAAAGCAGGGCTGGATGGGATATTGAGAAGGAATTGCTGTCTGTGAGGGTGGGGAGGCCCTGGCTCAGGGTGCCCAGAGCAGCTGTGGCTGCCCCTGGATCCCTGGCAGTGCCCAAGGCCAGGCTGGATGGGGCTTGGAGCACAACAGCTTGGAGCTACCAACAGTGGAAGGTGTCCCTGCCTATGGGAGGGGGTGGATTGGGATGAGCTTTAAGGTCCCTTCCAGCCCAAACCATTCTATGTCTAAGTCTATGATTTTATTTTCATATTTCAAACACACTGCTCAGGCCAGCAGCACGTCCCTTTTCTGTTGATGTAAACACTGAAGCACTCACACAGTGACTGTGGACTCCCACAGTGACTATTCTGAGCCAGCTTTCTCCAAGAAGTCTCCCGAAGAATTCAGGACCTTCACATTTTGTTACTTTGTTTGGTCTTGTTTAATTGTTTCCCCAAGCTTCTGCCTGGGAGAGCTCTGCCTCCGGAGAGGGGCAATGTTAACCATTATGGGAACACTTGCCAAGGGTTTAATGCAGGGAAAGGAACAAACCAAGCAGGCAAGTGGTGACATCTAAGTTGCACTGATGGAAATCCCCTAATCCTATAAACCCTTCCCGCTTTAATTGGTGTTAAAACAAAGATAATCTTATCTCAACCCTATAAAAGAAGGGATAGGATGTTCTTTCTTTAAAAGCCTCTCTAAAAGCCCTCGTAAACTTGACAAACATTCCATGTTTCCAGCCCGAGGAGAACAACTTTAATCCTAAAGGAAACAGGAAAGCAAAAAGGGTTCTTTTCCTGGACAAGAGCCCTTCAAGTGTCCCCAGCCCTCGTGGTCCTGGTGCCAATCTGGAGTCACACCCCAGCACTGTGGGGCTGCTGGGGACAGGCACAGACCCCCCAGGACCAGACACGGACTGGGGGCACCGGAGCAGGCATGGTCCAGGCAGTGTCTGCACACTCCCAGCTCTGAGCAGAGCCAGGATCAGACCCGGGATGGATTTGTGCCTCCCTCTCCAGGTACTCCACGTGCATCTGGGGCTGCTGAGTGTTTTTACCTGTCTTGTCTCCACTCCCTTGTCCCAGATGTTGGAGGAGCAGTTTCAGAGCCTGCCATGGGGTCTCTGAAGGAGCCCCCACCTGACCCAGAGGCCCCAGCCCAGTGTGCAGCCAATGGCACTATTCCCAAATTGCTCTGCCTTGACTTCCCCCAGCACCAGGAGCTCTCCCACCCCATGCTCCCCTCCCATCTCCAGCAGACCCCCTCCAGGTGCCCTTCCCAGGGCACAAGCAGCTTTTCCAGGTGGAACTGGGGGTGGCCAGGAACCCCTGGAGAGGGAGTGGGCATGTTTCATCATCACATTTTAATGCTGCTTAGCACCCAGTTGGGACAAATTCAAAGGTTCAGTTGATTTGGTGCCAGCAGACACTTTGCAGATGACAACACTGCTCTGTGTCAGCCCTCTGTGCTGAGTGGAACTGGCAGAAGGGTGATTAAAAATGGGCCATTATGGTGGGTTAAGTCACTGGAGGAGCTGCATAGAGCCTTTCCTTCCTGGCCTGCAGTGAGTAGAGTGGGAAGGGCTCACACTGCCCATCTGTGCTTCCCAAAATGCCCTGAAAGAGGCTTAGGAAAGGCAAAAACCCAAGGAGAACCAACCTTCCTCCAAAAAAAGCTCCCAAGCGCACTGGCAATGGAGGGCTGTTCCAGTTTGGGCTCCCCAGTACAAGAAAGGACTCCAGGGAAGGCCACCAGGATGCTGGAGCACAGGGTGGGTGAGGAGAGGCTGAGGATGGATGTGGGCCTGGAGAAGTCGAAGCAGAGACCCTGCTGCTGCCTGCAGGGTGTAAGGAAGGTGGAGCCACACCTCTGAAGGAGGGCAAGACTCAAGCTGGCACATGGAAAACTCCAGCTTGACACAAGGACATTTTTCACCACGAGGGAGGTCAAGTACTGGAACGACGGACGAGAACAGGGATCCACATCCTCTGAGACAGCCACAGCCTCTCCCTGGGAACTGAGCTGCTTTCCTGACACTCCAGCTGCCTACAGCCAACTGAGCTTCCACTTCTCAAGGTCCAGGAATGGTCTGTAGGAGCAGACTGGGAAAAAATGCACTTTTCCCTTTGCTAAAGCAATCCCAGTTGAAGCGAGGTCCTTTCGGTGCTGTCCCCACCATGACTCAGGGACGGCAGTGCCAGCCTGTGACTCCAGCTCCGCTCCACAACTCCATCTGTCCCTGCCACCTCGGATTCCCTCATGTCCCAGCAGCCACACTTCTGGTGCTCAGACATTTTCAGGGCTTCCCCAGCAACCTGAGCTGAAGCAGCCCCACCCAGCAGTGATGATGGAACACGGTGTTTGTTCTTGCAGAGTGAACTGCAGGGATAACCCAAAATCGCTGTGTCCGCAGGCACCTGAGCAGCCAAAAAGCTGGGGCTCCATTGAAACAGGCCCCCCATTGCTGGGATAATTTAGGTTGGAAAAGCCTTCCAAGATCCTCAAGTCCAACTGCCAACCCAGAACTGCCAGGGCCACCAAGTGCCACATCCACAGATAACATTGAACAATTCCAGGGATTGGTGACTCCACTACTGCCCTGGACAACCAGTGCCAATGTCTGGCCACCCTTTCTTGTGAAGAAAGTTTCCCTAATATCCAGTCTAAACCTCCCCTGGCACAACTTGAGGCTGTTTCCTCTCCTGTCCCTGTTCCCTGGGAGCAGAGCCCAATCCCCCCGGCTGCCCCCTCCTGTCAGGGAGTTGTGCAGAGCCACAAGGTCCCCCCTGAGCCTTCTTTTCTTCAGGCTGAGCCCCTTTCCCAGCTCCCTCAGCCCCTCCTCATGAGACCTGTGCTCCAGCCCCTTGACCAAGGAAGTCCAAGGAAGGAAGACACATTTTTGCAATCAACACAAGAATTTTTGACAGAAAACAGGAAATACGATGTGAGGCTGTACAATGAAGTCTGAGAAAACTACTGTCACCTCCAAATCTTCCCAAAGAGCAGCTTGAACCATTCTGCACATGAGAAGCACCAGTGTGGCCATGTCAAGACCACCCTGTGCCAGGGATGTGCATGTCAGGAAAGCCAAAGTAGGGATTTTAGACATTATTTCCTAGGAAATCTTTTATAAAGCCTCCCTGTGTTGCACGAGTGTAACAACTGCCACAATTCATGGCTGAACAAACACCCAGGAGCAATTCCCACTGTCTACATTCCCTGTGCACTCCATGTGTCATTGGGCTGTAGTGCTCGTACAGCATCGAGGGCTGTGAGGGATCAACATCAGAGGGAGGAGGCTGAGCCCTCAGTCCCCAGGCCCCCATTCCACTGATAACTTTCTCTGAAAGGATGCTCTGATGAGGGAAAAACAGCAGCAAATAATTATCTCTCTAAATCCATCAGGAGCAGTGCTCAATGGAGGGATCTGAGAGCCGAGCATGCCGGAAAACAGATGGGAAGAGGCAATTTTCAACAGCTCATAATTCCCATTATTTGGGTGGGTTTTGCCTGCATCCATCAAAATGCACCTTCCACATCTGAAAGCTTTCTTCCACCAGATTTCATACTTCCAAGCTCCCAGATTTTCCTACTCCCACTGGAAGGCAGTGCAAGGAACGTGAGGCAGGAAAGATGTGAGGTTGCTCAAAGAGGAGGTTGGGAGGTGCCAGCCAATGTCTGCCGTGAGAAGGCTGAACCCAGCCCCTGCCTCTGTGCCTTTAAAAGTAACTCTGTAAATCAGGGTCTTCCCTGCTTCCCAGATTTCCAGGGCTCTCCCACTGCTCTAGAGGGCTGGCTGCCAGCCCCAGTGTGAGCATGGAACAGGTTCCCAGAGATGCCAACAAAGCCATCAAGGACATGGAGTACAAATGAACCACCATGAATAATAAGCAAAATAGCCTCAAATAAAGTTGCTGCTGCCCCCAGGAAAAGGCAATTCATATTTTTACAATAAAAATTAATTCTGAACCAAAAATGACAGTGAAGGAGTAAAAATGCATCTTAAAAAGTCGTGAACTGGCAGCAGTGGCTTTAAATTAGTCAGCAGGAAATACAGCAGTTGGTAAAAGCAGTGGAAAGAACAGGGCTCTTAAGATTAACAGCAACAAGATGGAAATCAAGAACACAAGAAAAATGAAGCCACAGTCAGGAGATGGGCCTGTCCCCAAAATATGGGAAAATCAGCCACTGTGCCACAGAAAGAAAGGGATATTTAATCACATAGTGTGTGCATGGAGAGGGATTGTTTCATAACCAATGCTTCCCTAAAATTTTCCACTCCTCCTGAAGTAGGAGGAATATCAGCTACGGGCTCCCCGAGCAGGATTAGATAACTGGGACCCAAGAGCTTTAAGGCTCAGCCAAGGAAACTCTGAGATGCGGCTGCTGTGAGGCCATTCCAGGGAAGCAGACACATGGATCATGCCGAGCCAAAGCATCTCCAAGGGCAGGAGGTGCTCAGCTCTCCTGGCCAAGGTGATGGCACCACTGCCTGGCATGAAGAGTGGAACAAATGACTTGAAATAAAGTCCCCTGATACATTTTCTTGGTGTTGTTTGTCTCTGCAGAGCGGGCCCAGACGCTCAGAGCATCCTCCCAGCCCCGTTCTGCACAACGTGGTCCTTGGCATGATGTGCCACAGAGAAACCAGGATGGGAAACAGCCAGGGGGCTGCAGAGAACAGGCTGAGTGTGAGGGCCCAGCAGGGAGCTGCAGCAATGGAGCCACAAGATCTCAGATGGAGAGGACCCTCCACTCTACTCCGGAGACCCCCCCGAATGCTGCCTTGGGCCCTGGGGTCCTCAGCAGAGGAAGGATGTGAAGCTGCTGGAGAGTCCAGAGGAGGCCATGGAGCTGCTCCCAGGGCTGGAGCCCCTCTGCTCTGAGCCAGGCTGGGAGAGCTGGGGGTGCTCGCCTGGAGAGGAGAAGGCTCCAGGGACACCTCAGAGCCCCTTCCAGAGACTAAAGGGGCTCCAGGAGAGCTGGAGAGGGACTGGGGACAAGGGACGGAGGGACAGGACAAGGAAGAACGGCTTGGCACTGCCAGAGGGCAGGGGCAGATGGGATATTGGGAAGGAATTGTGCCGTGTGGGGATGGGGAGGCCCTGGCACAGGGTGCCCAGAGAAGCTGTGGCTGCCCCTGGATCCCTGGCAGTGCCCAAGGCCAGGCTGGACGGCCCTTGGAGCATCCTGGGACAGTGGGAGGTGTCCCTACCATGGCAGGATGATATGAGCTTGAAGGTCCTTTCAACCCAAATCATTCTGGAATCCTTTGAAGACAGAGAATGTCCAATGCATTGGGTCAGGCCTGGATGTGATGTGAGAACTTGCACAGGCAGTGTGGCACAACCAGCAATTTCCCTCTGCAGCCAAAACACAGAGAGATTTGGGCTTCTTGATCCTCAGGCTGCCCAGGCACTGAGCTCACTTGGCTGAGAGGGGTCCCAGTCATTCTCCAGGGACCTTCACTGCCTTTCCCCAAGGTCAGCCACTCCCAAAGCCAGGCACGGCTGGGGCTGACACCAGGATTTCCTCTGTCTGCAGAGGAGAGGGGGAAGGCAGCCACGCTGCCTCGGTGGGAAGCAGCTGGGATATTTGGAAAAGGGGCTGCGGTCGGAGAAGGGTTTTCTTCAAAGCACGAGACTCCTGGAGCAGTTCCAGGCAGAGCTGGGAGCAGGACAGATGGCAGAGCCCCACTAATCCAGACGGGCAAGCCAAGCCCAGCACTGCACAGCTCCCTGGGACGCTGCCAAGCGCCAGCTCCCACTTGCAAGGCCCTGCTGGCTCGGACAGATTAACCCAGCCCCGAGAAGATCCTGTGGGGAGACCCTCCTGTTGGGGAAGATTTGAGCTCTGATTGATGAAGGATGTGGGACTGGAGCAGAGAGAGGCGAGCAGAGCCAGGCTGGAGCATGGGGTGCATGTCCCATCTCTCGCCTGCTGTAATCCTCACCAGCAGAGTGCAAACCCCACTTGAAATTGGTGAAATTCTCCAACCTGACACATCCCATCCTTCATCCCAGCAGGAACGTGCTGCAGCGCTGGGATGTTAACAAGGAATTGCCTTATTAGTAGGGGAGGATTTCACTGTTCTCAACAACTGCTTGTAAGGAGGTGGTTGTAAAGCAGGGGTTGGACTCTTCTCCCAGTAACAAGCGATGGGACAAGAGGAAATGGCATCAAGTCATGCCAGGGAAGGTTTAGATTGGGTATTAGGAAAAATTTCTTCATGGAAAGGGCATTGGACCAGGCCGCCATGGGCAGTGGTGGATTCACCATCCCTAGAAGTGTTGAAAACAGGTTTAGATGTGGTGCTCAGGGGCAGGATTTAGTGGTGGACCCAACAGTGCTGCATTTACACTTGGACCCGATGGTCTTAGAGGACTCTTCCAACCTGCTCCTGCTTCTTTTGGCTCCATCTGCAATTCTTCAGAGCCTGGGTTTCCACAGAAAGGCAATGTCACAGCAAGGGCACACAGACTGACTGCAGGCAGCTTGCAAGGCAGATCTCTGCTTGGCAGGACAAGGACCAAGAGACCCTGTTTTGCCATCAGCAGCTCTGCCAGGACTAAACACAAGCTCCTCCAGCACCTTTAGGAGGATTCCACTCTTCCTACCTTGTGACTTCTCCTGCCCCCACTCTCTGGGGTACCTCAGGCCACTGCTTTTGCTCCTGTGATTTCACCTGCTCCCACAGCAAACCACAGCTATGTGTCCCCCCAGCTGGTTCCTGCCATCCTTCCACACAAGGACCTCAGCAACCCTGGTGATCATCACAGTGGGATGGGATGTGGAGACTGCTCTGCTCCTGTGCTGGTCCCTCACGCTGTGCTCCTGCCCTGCTGGCCCTGCTCTTGCTCTCTGGCTGGTCCAACATGAGGTATGGATGGATGGCACCTCTGGGAGGGAGTGCCAAAAAAGTGATGAGAAAATTCACAAAATCCCAGACTGGTTTGGGGTGAAGAGACCTTAAAATCATCACGTTCCACCTCCTGCCATGGGTAGGGACACCTCCCACTGTCCCAGGCTGCTCCAAACCCTGTCCAGCCTGGCCTTGGACCCTGCCAGGGATCCAGGGGCAGCCACAGCTGCTCTGGGCACCCTGTGCCCGGGCCTGCCCACCCTCACAGGGAGGAATTTCTAATCTAAACCTCTTTCACTTTATAGCCACAAGTCCTCGACTGGAGCTCCTGGTACAGAGATGCCTGAAGCCAAATGGAGGTGCCCAGTGGCATGAGAGCCATGGGCCCTCCACACCTGCCAGCCAAGCACAGAGCAGTGACAGCTCCTTGTGTCTCTGTCTCACAGACACCTCACATCACAGCTCCTGGGCTCCTCTGTGAGGAAAGGCTGGGAGAGCTGGGGGGGCTCATGTGGAGAGGAGAAGGATCCAGAGAGACCTCAGAGCCCCTTGCAGGGCCTGAAAGAGCTCTAAGAGAGTTAGAGAGGGTCATGGGACAAGGGATGAGGGACAGGACACAGGGAATGGCTTCCCACTGCCAGAGGGTAGGGATAGAAGGGATATTGGAAAGGAATTTCTCCCTGAGAGGAGAGGGTGGGCAGGCCCTGGCACAGGGTGCCCAGAGCAGCTGTGGCTGCCCCTGGATCCCTGGCAGTGCCCAAGGCCAGGCTGGATGGGGCTTGGAGCACCCTGGGACAGTGGAAGGTGTCCCTGCCCAAGGCAAGGGGTGGCACAAGATGAGCTTTAAGGGTCCTTCCAACCCAAACCATGGGGTCTGACTGGTCCCTCCAGGCAATGAGCAGCAAATCCAATCAGGCACAGCTGTCCCAGGGAACCCCTGGCTCTCCCCGTGCCAGATCCCAGGGCAGGGATCACCACAGCATGGAACAGGCTGCATGCACAAACCAGCAGCAGGAGGGGGCTGGAGGCAGCTCATGGCATGTCCCTCAGCCTGGCCACGGGCCCTGGTCCAGCCCACACAGCCTGTCCTGGGGCAGACGCTGGGCTGGGGCTGTGCCCTGTGGCTGCTCACCCCTGGGCAGCAGCAGCACACTGAGCACAGCAGGGCCCTGTCCTGGCCACCACTGCCCTCCAGTCCATCCCAGCACAAGCAGGGCCATGGAACTGGAACCCAGATACTCCCAGGACTGCTCTCGCTGGTCTAGAGCTGAAAATTAAATTAAAACCGCGACAGGGACAGTTAATTAAAGCAGATTAGTGCGAGACTAATTAGGGACGCTGACACTGCAACCATCAAGCCCTGTGATGTTAATTAGCTGTTCATTAATGTCAGCTCCCTGTTCAGCACAGAAATATGAACTGCTGATCTCCTGGGCTTCATTTGCAGCAGAGCACACGGGATCACTTGGTCACCTCCTCCGGGGGCGCATCCTGCCTTGTCACCACCCCTCAGAGACACTGTCACCAACAACTGTGTCACCCTCACCACCACTGAGACCCTCACCACCAACAGAGACCCTCACCACCACCACCAGCAGGGCGCTCACCCCCAGCACCAGTGAGACCCTCATTACCAACACTGAGACCCTCACCACCACCCAGCACAGAGACACAGCCACCACTGACAGAAATGCACTGTCCCCACCCTGTGCCCCACAGCCAGGAGGTCCCCCCTCCACCACCATGCACAGCAGGACACCCCAGCACCCCCTGTGAGTGCTGGCCATGTCCCTCATGGACACCTTCCCCTGTGTCACTGTCAGGGAAGCTGAGTGGTGCCCAGCACCCACCCACAGCACTCCCTAAAACTGGCACCCACTGACTCCCACAAGATGGACAGACCTTGTTTCTCCTCATCCTAAGCCTTGAAAAGGTACTAGGAGATGGAATTATGGAGTTGTTTGGGTTAGAAAAGCCCTCTAAGATCATTGAGTCCAACTGTCAACCCAGCTCTGCCATGTTCACCACTAACCCATGTACCCAAGTTCCACATCCACATGGTTTTTGAACACCTCCAGGGATGGTGATTCCATCACTGCCCGGGGCAGCCTGGTTCAGTGCATAATCACCCTTTTCATGAGGAAATTTTTCCAGGATCCAGCCTGAACTTCCCCAGCACAGTTTGAGGCTGTTTCCTCTCCTCCTGTCCCTGTTCCCTGGGAGCAGAGCCCGACCCCCCCCCGGCTGCCCCCTCCTGTCAGGGAGCTGTGCAGAGCCACAAGGTCCCCCCTGAGCCTCCTTTTCTTCAGGCTGAGCCCCTTTCCCAGCTCCCTCAGCTGCTCCTGGAGCTCCAGCCCCTTCCCCAGTCCTTTTCCTTCCCTGGACACGCTCTCATCCCACCACTGTGGCCAGAGTTGGGACATAAAGAATAAGGCTGGAGGACACTGGAAAACCACTGAGATTCTTGGGTGGGAACACTCAGGACTGTAGGGAGCACACCTGGTGCTCCAGGGAGCACATCCTGCTCATAGAGAACGTGCACAGCAACTGCTGGGAGAACACACGGGATGTACGGAGCACATGAGGGCTGCAGGGAGCAGAACGGGGCTGCTCGAGGCAGGCAGAGGGTTCTGGGGACACAAAGGTTACAGGGAGCACAGAGGTGCTGCAGGGAGCACACACTGTAGGAACTCTGCACGTGTTGTTAGCAACTCCACAAGTGGCTGTAGAGAGCCCACACAGCGGCTCTATGGGGCACAACAGGGTTGTGTGGGGCACAACAGGGGCTATAGAAAGCACAAACAGGTTGTGGGAGGCACACACAGACTGCAGGGAGCACAGACAGTGTGTAGGGAGCAGAGGTTCAGGGGACACATGCACAGGCTGAAGGGAGCTCACACGGGCATGCAGGAGCACAGAGGGGGCTGAGGAGCCACCAGTGGCTCTCGGGCTGCTCCCACTCATAGCGCAGCACGAGCCAGGGGTACCATGCATCCCAGCCTGCTGACTTCAGCCCCCCATGAACTCTCTGGCTGCCACAGGGCCTGCCTGCCCCACACAGCCCCTAGCAGGGTCCTGGGGACATGAGAGTGCTCCTGTGCCTGGTGACAGTCAGTGTTGAGCACTGAGCTGTCACCCAGAGGAAATGAAGCTGCAATGGAGCATCTCCCATAGATAATCCAGCTGCTGGGCTGTACCAGCCCCCAAACCTTGCACATCTCTCAAACACGGCCACATTCCCCACCACACACCCAGAACCAAGCTACACCTTCACATCTCCCCGTGGAAAGCACAGGAAGGGGCTCACACCTTCTCTAACCCGCACCCTGCTCCAGCACTGCAAGAAACTCTGTGGATGCATCCAACATCACCCCCCTGGGCTAGTGGAGGGCGTCCCTGCCCATGGCAGGGGGTGGAGTAAGATGAGGTTTAGGGTCCCTTCCAACCCAAACCATGCTGTGATTCTGTGTTTCAGCCAGCTCTGGAGGAAAAAGGTGCCTCCTGTGGGTGTGCAAACTGGTGATGGGTGGGAGCCAAGAGGGGATGTCCTAATGGGAAGCAATCAGACTCCACTGCTCCTCCTCCCCCAGAGCATATTTAGAGCTTTCAGAAAGAAACAAAACTTGTTTATCTTAACGCTAATCAATTTATAGCAATCAAAATAAAACCCATTAGGAGCCATTCTCCATTTGAATTTCAAAGAGGCTTCTGACCCCAGGAGGCTCCCAGCTGATTGATTAGAAATTTCTGACACTAATGTGTGTCTTCGAAGGGTCCAGTGTGGCTTTAATTCCTCTCTCCTGAGACACTGATCGTGTGTTAACATCTGTCAGCCCCTTCCTGCACTTAGGGGAGGGGAAATTCATGAGCACACGGAGTTGCCTGGCACAGCTGGGGAGAAGGCGGCATTTGCTGGCTTAAACAGCTTCCAGGAATCCCCTGGGGTAAATCATTTGCATGATCCTTTTCTCCTTGGGCAAAAAAAGAGCTGGAGCGAACCAAGAAATGAAAAGCAGGGATGCAGAGCGGGGGCAGAGAGTGGAGGGTTAGAGCTCAGGGCTGGGATTTGGCTTTTGCATCCCAGGTTTACCCCAGACTCCTCGTGTCCCTTAAAGCCCTAGGAAACACAGGATGGGTTGGGTTGGAAAGGACCTTAAAGATCATCTCATTCCAACTCCCCTACCATGGGCAGGAACACCTTCCACTCATCCCTGGCTTCCTCCAGAAAAACCACAGATGGCACAAGGGAAAAAAAAATCTCAAACCCAAGCCACATTGTTCCCAGGGTTTTCTTCTGAACCACAGTCCCAGCTTGGAAACCCCAGCCTTCACTTTTGGTGGGCAGGAATTCACATCCTTCAAGGGTGTTCCATGACCCAAAGGAGATTGGGTCAGTCCTGGGCAGTCCCTGGGCATCCCTGCTCTCCCTCTGTGGGGGGGAAACAGGGGAACAGCAATGAAACATATAGGAGAGGTGATTTTTATCTGGAGAGGTGATTTCTGTCTGGAGATAGGTGTAGGTAGGAGCCTTCATCCTCCAGGATGGACCATGCTTGGTTCACCCGTGGTTTGTAAAGTGGTGATGAGCACACCTGTCCCCACTTGCGGACAGACCTGAAGCAGAGAGCTCCTGGTCCTGGAATGGGGTCCTGCCCACCTGGGGGACACTTCCTGCCTGTGCAGGCACAGAGGATGACCTGCCAGACCTCCTGCCTTGAGGGCACCACCCTGCTGACCACAGGCCCCTTTACCAGAGCTGGACACACACGGCTGGGCAAGAAAGGGCATTTTTTTGGTGGGGAGATTGAAATAATTGACCCAGCGACAGAGGGATTTGACCCATTACCCCACACCTCTTTGTCTGATGCAGAAAAGCTGAGGGTGGTCGAACACTCAGGCTCAGGATCTATCCATGGAAGGATCCATAGGGGACAGCACAGGAGCAGCTTAATCCCTTGCACGCTTCTCCAGCTGCACAAAGGAAAGGGGTGGAGAAGGGGTGGGAGGAGAAGGGGCAAATCTGCCCGTGCAAGGGGAAGCAGCACAAGCAGCAGGCAGAGGCTCCCTGCTGCCTCCACCCCGCTCCCACTGACATCCATCCATCCACCCATCCGTCCATCCATCCATCCACCCATCCATCCACCCATCCATCCACCCATCCATCCACCCATCTATCCATCCATCCACCCATCTATCCACCCATCCACCCCCTGTGCGGTGCTCCCAGGCAGGTGGCACCGAGTGCCTCTCACTTTCAGCAGATTAAAGCAGCTAATCTGGTTAATGAAGGCAGATCAGCCCAGTGCTGCTGCTCTTCCCTGCAGCAGGGTGGGGGTCATGGAGCAGAGCTCTGCAGCCCTGCAGCAGCCCGGGGCTCCCAGTGCTGAGCCACTGGTGCTGCAGAGTCCCGGGGGGCCAGGCTGGGCTGTCACTGCCCCAGTGGGCAGGCAAGAGCAGCACATGCGGCAGGAGGCACCTGGGGCTTGCAGGAGCCTTTGGCCTCCTCCCCATCCCACCCAGGAGACGCTGCCAGGCCCTGGGTGCAGGATGGGGCATGGGGAATTGGTGTGGGTGTGGTGGGACTCGCCAGAGCGAAGGTCCTTGGGCACGGCAGGGCAGGGCAGGGCAGGGCAGGGATGCAGCAGCAGGGCTGAGGGGGAAGCAGGGGCTGTCCTGGGACATATTACAGATGGCATCAGAGTGAGGAACGAGATGAGCTTTAAGGTCCCTTCCATCCCAAACCAGTCCACAATCCAAAGGATGCTGCACCAGAGACTTGCTGTCCTCGGGCCCTCCTGCAGCCCAGGAGGCAGCAGACGGGGGCATCTCTCCACCCTGACACCAGAGGGAGGAACCACTGCTGCCAAGGCCATCACACAGGTCACATCCTATGGACACCTCCCTCCCTCTGCACCAGGACCCCCAGCTGGGCAGCCCAGTGCCTGTGGTGCCAGCAGGGGACGGGAGGCATGGGATGGGCTGTTGGCAATGCCTGCACAAAGGTCCCCTCAGTGGCTGCTGCCAGCAGAGAGGACACTGCCCATGCTCTCACAGGCACTGCTGGGTCTTCTCAGCACCCCTGGGGCTGGGCCCTCCCCAGCCTTGCACAGATTTGGGGTTCAGGGTCCTGCCCCTCATCCCTTTGCTCTTTGATACCCTGGTGGCTGGTCCTCAGCTAAAGCCCAATGCCCAGCAATGAACCATTTTGTTTGACATGCTCCAAAACGTGGAGAAGTCCCTCATCTCATTAGCTTGCTCTAGTGGTTAATCACTTAGAAACACATGCCTAATTTTTTAAATTTGTTTAGCGTCAGTTTAACCCTACTAGTTCTTGTTATCCCTTCCTCTGGCAGTTCAAAAGCCCTTTAGAGGCTGGGCTTTCCTCTTGGTAATCATCTCACCTAATCTTCATTAGGAGAAATCACTGAACTACTGAGCTTTTCAGTTCCCAATGGAAGGGCATTTTCCATGGCTCTTGGGACCACATTTGTCTTTCCCTGCAGCATCCTCCAGGTTTATTTTTCATATCCCACTTGAACCTTGCAGAGCAGGGTGCTCTGCTCACCTAGAGGCATTTTTGCTCACCTGGAGGCATTTTTCTGACCTCAGGCTACAGGACAGGCAAATTTTGCATTTAAATTCTTCATCTGAGATGTGGCTTGGCACGACCTCCCAAACTTCCTCACTTGCTGCTCACTGTTTTAGCAGCAGAGATTTTCCACTCCCTACCACTTACAGCAGGTCTAGGTGCTGCTGACCCATGCTGGGGTCCTCTGTCCCATTCTGCACCTAAAGATCATATTTAGAATCACAGAATAGTTCAGGTTGGAAAATTCCTCTGAGATCACTGAGTCCAACCCAGCACTGCCATGTCCACCACTTAAACCATGTCCCCAGGTGCCACATCACAGTGACTTCACCACTGCCCAGGGAAGCCTCTTCCTGTTTGACAACCCTTTCGGTGATTAAATCTTTCCTAATATCCAGTGTAAGCCTTCCCTGGCACAACTAGAGGCTTTTTCCCCTCGTTCCACCACTCGTTACTTGAGGAGCAATCCCATGACCTCAAGCTGGCCCCAGCACCCTGCCAGGGCTCACTCTGTCTCCAGAGCTGGGGTGGTGCTCGGGTCAAGCTGGCATCGTGGTCCTGGCATGGAGCATCCATGGCATCCCAGCAGGGATGATGGGAAGGCACCTCTGAGGTGTCCAGGCCACTCTCCAGCTCACAGAATGGCTCAGTCCTGAGGGCTCAGGGCAGCTGCCTATAGCCAAGCCTTGGAAGTCCCTGAGGATGGTGGTGCTCAACCTCTCTGGGAACTCCTCTGCTCTTCCAAAGCCCATCCCGAGCCTCCCAAGCTGCAGCTTGTGGCTGCTCTTCCTTCCTACAGGACCTGGCACCACCAGTGGGGGGGCCTGGCTCCTTCCTTTTTCAGCGGCCCCACACAGAGCTGTGGCTGTGCTGAGATTCCTTCTTGGCTTTCTTCCCCAGGTTCCCTGCACTGCGCTGAAATCAGCTTGGGCTGAGCTCCAGCCAAAGCAGCAGCAGTTCAAGCCACATCCCTCCACCACTCCATACAGCACGTGATCCAACCCTGCTGCTCAGGAGTTGGGAAAGAGCCTCCTGAGACACGAGATGAAGGCCTCTGGCAGCCCAAGAGTACTGAGATCTGCAACAGAGCTCAACTCGTCCAAAAATCCCCATCCAGCCTGAAAATCACAGAATACCCCAAGCTGGAATGGAGTCACAAGGATCATCAAGTCAACCGCCTGGCCCTGCACAGACACCCCAACCATCCCACCCTGGGCATTCCTGGCAGCGCTGTCCTGGAGCTCTGGCAGCCTCAGGGTCATGCCCAGCACCCTCTGGGGGAAGAGCCTTTCCTGATATCCAACCCAAACCCCCCTGACACACCTCCAGCTCAAATCCTGTCCCTGGGCACACAGAGCAGAGATCAGTGCCTGCCCCTCCCCTGCCCTCACCAGGAAGCTGTAACTGTGCTGAGTGTCCCCTCAGTCCCCTCCTGTCCCAGTGGCCTCCATCAGGCCCACCAAGGGCGAGCCCCCACTGCACAAAGCGTGGATGACATCCCCAGACAGGCACAGGCTGAGGTGGATGCCGGGGGTGTCGACCCTGATGATGCTGAACAGGGAGCTGCCCTGAGCATCCCGCGGGCTGGGGCAGGGGGTGACGAGTGACACGGGACGGCCTCCTGGTGTCCCCAAATCAGCCAGGTTTGCCAGAGCTGATGGAAGATCTCCAGGTGCCGAACGAGCGGGCAAGAACGCGGCAAATGAAATTCAGCGGTGACAAAAGGAAACGAATGCACTTGGGGGAAAAGAGCCCTAATTATACAAACACAATGATGGGCACTAAATTAGCTATTAACATGCGGGGAGGGGATCTCGGCAGCACTAGAGATAATGCTCTGAAAACATCAGTTCAAAGCTCATCCATCATCAAAAAAAATGAGAAACAGTAAGAATTATAAAGAAAGGAGCCCAGTGCAGAGCAGGAATGTCATTAAGCCATGCATGGAGCCATGGCTTGAACGTGCTGGCAGTGGTGGTCACCCCGAGACAAGGGCATGAGGGAGCTGATAAAAATGATTAGGGACACAGAGCAGCCTCCATATGGAGAGTCAATCAACTCAGAGCTTCCACGTGAAAAGAGGCCACTCAGGGAGGGATATAAAGCCATCAGGAATATGGGAGACATGAATGGGAATAGATTGCTTGCAATTTCATACAGTGTGCAAGGACATATTTTTTAACATGGTGCATAATTAAATTGCATAACTTACTGCCACGGGCACCCTGGGCACTGGAAATATGAACGGCACGGCAGGGGACAGGAGGAATCATCACTCATCTACCCCTTATTTCTCTCCTGTCTGGCCAGTACAGAGCTCTGCAGACCAACCAACAGCAGGGTGTTCCTGGAAAGGTCATGTTTATCCTTCACACATCGTGAAGGCCCAGCACATGGCCTTGGACACCTCCTGGATGTTTCTGGGTCTGCCCAGACCAACTGCTTGGCACCCTTGGGACCTCCAGCTACCAACAGCTGCAGCCAACAGCTTCCCAGGAGACACAAGCTGGGGGATTTCCACGCTCCAGCCCCACACCCAGCTCCTGGTGAACCACGTGAACAATGCCAGCACCTGGAACTGAATGTGCAGGGGCTGCTAAACAGAGACTGCGGGGCAAGGGACAGATGCCACCTCCCCACGAGAGCAGTGCTATGGAGATTGCACTGAGGAACCTGGACTGTGTCCCTGTCACCTCAGCATCCCACAGACCTGAGCACAGGAGCAGATCTCTGGAGCCCTGGTCGCTGCCCCTGCACCATGTGCCTGACCCTGCCCACCCACCCTCTGTGCTCAATCACGGCATTTAAACCTGTCCTAGGAGGCTGCTCCAATCCTCTGCTGGCCTCCCAGAGCCTTCTCTGGAATAAGAAACCACCCCCAAACAGATCAAAGATGTCCACAGAGAGGCTGTTTAAGGGGAAAGAGCTTCTGGGCTTCCCATTTGAGGGGTATGTTTCCCTTCATGCTCAGCCCAGTGATTAGTGCTCGCCAGGGAATCGGAGCTGCAAAATGAATTTGAGAAGACAGAGCAGTGTCAGGCTGTTAGAGGCTCAAAAAGGATCTTGGCTCCCCTGAGCCCCAAGGCTGAGCACTTACCATTCACATTTAACAACCAAACGCTTCCAAGGCAGGCAGAGGCCTCCCCGCTCGCCTCTCCCTCCCCGACCTGTCCCCGAGGACACCATTAGCACCTGAAAAGGGAGAAGCTACGGCCTTGGCAGCGCTCGGGACTGGCCCCGGTGCTGCCGAGCGAGGCGGGGGCTGCACGAGAGCCCGGGCTCCGAGACAGCCTCGCGCGCCGGGGCTCGTATTTTTGGAAACAGCATCCCAGAGGGCTGCACTGGATGCTGCTTGTTCTCCTGCCAGCCCTGACTGTTTCGGAAAGTTTGGTTGAGCTCCGTTTGGCTGCCTCTGAGTTATTCAAGCACAGAAAGGGGGTTATTGCTTACGGGGAGGGGGGGGCTCAGATTTTTTTTTCCGAGCGCGGTTCGGGTGAGGAAGCCCAGATTTGGGCTGCCCGTGCAGCTCCTGCAGGAAGGCGATGCAGAGTCATGGCTAACTGAGCCGAGTCATTTAAAAGCATGTATTCAGAGCTCCCGGCTCTGCTCTGCAGCCGGGGGCAAGAGGCACCTTCTCCGCAGCCCAAACACGTCCAGCCCACCTTCCCCCCGCGCTGCCTCCCCGCCTCGGGCAGCAGCCGCTCTCCTCGCCAGGCAGAAGGCTTGGCACGAAAAGCTGGACAGGAGCAGGCAGGGCTGCTCCAGGCTGCACCACGAGCCACCCCAGGAGCCGGGACACCCCCTCCTCTCCCTCAGCTGCTCGCCAGCCTCATGCTGATCATAAAGAAACCTCTGTGCGTCTCCAGGGAAGCGGGACTCGGAGAGGGGCACAAAGCCTCCCGCAGCTGTGTGTTTGCAAACAACCCAGCTGAGCTGTGAAGAGGGGCTGAAAGCAGTAATTGTCTTTAATTAAAGGAGGTTGGAGGCATCTCAAGCTTTGACAAAAGACATTTCCAGTCTGCTAGCAGCTCCAGCACTCAGTGCTGCCGCAGCCGCAACCCGGCCGGGGGTTCAAAGGCGGTGGGTGACGGTGGGGACATGGGGACATGGGGACGTTGGCCCTGGGGTGCAGATACAGCAGTGCCAGGGCAGTGCCACACAGCCACAGGGCACGAGAGAAGGACACACCCACACTCCAAGGAGGATGCAGGCAGTCAGCAGGATGCAATACCTGGGACTCCTGTAAACCTTGTGCTTGGCACCAGATGTGGGCCAGATGTGCCTGTGCAGGGACCCAGCAGCTGCCTGAGGCATCCCACCCTCCTGGTGGACCTGGCTGCACGTGTCTGTGCCCAGGGGTGCCACCTCAGCCCTGCTGGGGTCTCCCTGAGATGCTGCAGACAGCCAGGCCACAGACCAGACACCAAGAGCACTGCTGCTGCAGCTCCTCCCGGGCTAATTAATGAATCCTGCTTATCAGTGAGCTACCTGGGCTGGCGTGGAGCTCTGTCAAAGTGCTGCATCCTTGCAAGCTCATGCTGGGTTACACAGCCCGGCCCACAGCCTGAGCTGGCACACACCAGACCCTCCCCACCCGCACAGCTGCTGCCCCCACAAAGCCCTTCCCAGGGGTGGCCCTTGCACCCAGCCACACTCTGAGCACCAGAGAGATCACAATGTGCTCCTGAAGCTCAGGGTAATGCAGTTCAGGGTAGCAAAATGTCCTCCTCTTCTCCATCCTTCAGGCTCCCCAGGGAGGGCCTGTTGCCCACCATCCTCTGCTTCCTCCCTCCCACCTTTGCTTTTGGCTTTCCAGCACATCAGCATGCAGGAAATCATTACTCTGGTTTCCATGGAAACCCCATCATAGAGGGGGACACCCCCAAAATGTATGAAACAGTCGTTCTGGCACAGCTTTGGTGGTCCCACGTGTCCTGCTACCCCACCTCTGGCTTGGCAACCCCCTCCTGGGCTCACCCACAGCCCTTCTGAGCCCTGGGGTCAGGCAACCCAGGATGGAGGGAGGAATTCTGCTTCCAGAAACATCACTGCCTCTCTTCTTGTTTGGCCAGAGCAGTTGTGGCTGCCCCTGGATCCCTGGCAGTGCCCAAGGCCAGGCTGGATGGGGCTGGGAACAGCCTGGGACAGTGGAAGGTGTCCCTGCCCATGGCAGGGGTGGGACTGGATGAGGTTATTTAAGGTCCCTTGAACCCAAACCATTCCAGAATTCTTTAGGCAGGACTGAGCAGCAAACCTGCACCTGCTTCAGTCTGAACCCTCTGCTCAGCTCTGCACCCTTTGCTCCAACTGTGTTCCCATGTGTCCTCCCCCATCCCATGCTCTCACCCACTCCATGTCTGCCTTGCAGCTGGAAGTGCTGGAAAACCAGCCCTTGGACAAGGGTGAATCCCCACCACAGCTCCTGCAGAGGGGCAGAGAGCCAAACACACCCAACATCACATTGCAGAGGACCCACCCTGCATGCTGGGCAGGTCCCCATGCGAATATTTTTGCCTGGGAAATCCTGGAAAGAGCAGCCGTGCTCTAATTCAAGAGAAACAAAAACAAACTGGGATCACTTCCATCTGTGCCAGACAGCAAAAAAACTTTCAGAAGAAGAAAAAAAAAAAAACCAAAACCAGTTCTAATTATAGGGTATCATGAAGATACACACACTCAGATTTGTCACTCTGTTTCCAGATTAGCCCTACACACAGGGTGACAATGTGAGGGAGCACCGGGCAAAGTGACATTCCTCTCCTGCTTCACAGCCCCCTTTGGAAAGCAGGAACATGAGCAGAGTGAGCACTCAGGGAGGGTGAGCCAGTGCCTCCTGCATTTCCTTTTATAGAATCCCTACAGTAGGAGAAGCCCTCCAAGATCATCAAGTCCAGCCATTAACCCAGCCCTGTCAGACCCACACGAAACACGTCCCCAGCTGCCACATCCAGTCCTTGTCTGAACACCTCCAGGGATGGGGACTCCACAGCTGCCCTGAGCAGCCTGTGCCAATGCCTGACCACCCTTTCCAGGAAGAAATTTCCCTAATATTCAACTGAACCTCCCCTGGCACAGCTTGAGGCCAGTTCCTGTCCCTGTTCCCTGGGAGCAGAGCCCGACCCCCCCAGCTGCCCCCTCCTGTCAGGGAGCTGTGCAGAGCCACAAGGTCCCCCCTGAGCCTCCTTTGCTCCAGGCTGAGCCCCTCTCCCAGTTCCCTCAGCCGCTCCTCATGCTCCAGACCTTTCCCCAGCTCTATTCCTATCTCTGGACATGCTCCAGGAAGGTTCTCAGGCTGGGATTTGCCTGCATGGAAAAGAAAGCTGGAGAAAACCTGGAGATTATTTTTCCTACAATGGCTCCCTCGTCTCTTATTTTTCATTTGGTGCCACAGGTTCCGTCCCGGGGGGTAAACCAAGAGTAAAACACCACCATTCCTGCCTGGATCCATGTGGGAACTGAGGCAGGTGCCTGTGAAGGTGACAGGATGGCAGTGCTCTCTGTCCCCACACCAGGACAAACAGCACTGCAAGGGCAAAGGAAGGCAGGCTTTAATCCATCATTGGGGTGCACTGTAGGAAAAGGGGAATGAGAAGCTTCTCTGGGTGTGACTCATTCCCCAAATGTTTCTTCTATTCCCGTTTTCCCCGCTTTCCCTCATTCTGTTTTATTAATGAGGCTGCACGGATGCACTGAAAGACTCAGAATTAATTTTGCTCGCTGTGCTGCAAGGGAAGGTCTGCACCAGGAGCACTTCCACTGGGATAAACCCTCCGAAGTTTCCTGCCTCCAGCTCTGGGAATCCTCCGGGTGATGGCTGCCATGAGGGAGCAGCTCCAGCATCCACAGCCTGGGCAGCCTGAGGAATCACCTCCTCCTCCTCTTCCTTCTTTGAGATCCCTGAGAGCCAAAGGTGCACCACGAGCCTGGTGGTGGGTTTGGGTTCTGTAGGATCCCAAACCATTGAGCAGGGGGTGAACAGGGAATCTGCCAAAATAATCCTCTGAGATGGTGGTGACAGCAATGTGGACAGACACTGGAGAACTGTCACATGAGACGAGGGATAAGCAAAAAGGAAGAGGAAGGAAAGGGGCAGAGAAAGGCTCAGGAAGAACAGTTGGTTTCCACTGAAATGTCTCAGGAGAGAGATCAGCCCCTCAGAAATTCCCAGGTAAGGGTCTGATGCCCAGCAGTGTCCTGCATCCTGCCCGTTCCCCACGCTTGGGCACTTTGGGCCACTGCCTGGAGCACCAGCCCCCAGCCATCCATTCTGCACATCCTGGGGGTGCAGACACCCTGCCCAGGAAGGGCTGTCCTGAGGGGCAGGCACGAAGAGCAACAGCCTGATGGGAACTACTCCCTGCTGCCCCACAGACAACACAGCCCTGACGCTGCACAGCCCCTCCTGCCTCCCCTGGAGCCTCCCGAGAGCCCAAGGGCCATAAAAAGGCAGATCTGGGGAGCTCCATGGAATGTGCTCTCTGCTGTTCCTGCAGCCACTGCAGAAGTCATGATGATCTTTTCCAAAGCCACCCAGGCTGGGAGAAATGCCACAGGGAGCACAGCAAGGGTGCTACTCTGATCCATGGGCTCCACTTGAGGCTGCACTGTAATCCTGACTGCTCTGGAGGGTTTGGGCATTTTGACAGTTTGAATGACAAAGCCTTTCTCAAGTGGCCATTTATTGTTCACTCTGCTCCTCTTCCTGTCCAGCTCCAGGTGTAACAACCACAGGACTCTTGGGATCAAAATGATTTGGAAGGAAATTGCTGGCTGTGGTTTCAGCCTTAAAAATGGTTTTGAACACAGGGTCTCTGTGAGCTCCAGAAGTGCCAGTAGTCTGAAAGTGCCAAAAGACTCTAAAAGTAGGAGGTTGTCAATGCTGAAAACTCTCGATGCCCAGCTCCTGAAGATATTCTCTCAAAGTGCAGAATTTGAATTTGCTCCTGGTCATAGGAGTTATTTCCTGTGGATCTCCAAGGAGACCCTCCCTTGGTGGTGCAGGGTGCAGCTGCAGCATCACTGTGGTACTTGCAGCCCTTCACGGAGGTGGGGGCCAGCCCAGGTGCCTGGAATGTGTTTGGGAGCAGAACCCTACACTCAAGCATCAAGATTCCCACTGGCCAACTGAAAACATCACTTTCTGCAAAGGTCTCTCTGGTTTCTGACACAAGGAGCAAAGCCAAGATCCCTGGGTTACCTCCAAGGACTCCAAGGTGAAGATGCCAGCACCTTGGCAGGTGTCATTTCAACACGCTGAGGAGAAGAAGAGATCTGTCTTTGAAGAAATTGCTGCAGAAACGTGGAAAGGCTTCACAGGTTGTCACAATGTGTTCACACATGTCCCCTTCTGGGTGCCAAGGCACAGAGCTGGTGGCTCCAGGTCTGATCAGAACCTTTTCCTGCCTCCCCTTCCCAGGCTGCTTCCCAGACCCAGTGACTTCTACTTTCCTCATGCTGCTCCCTGTTCCCCACATTCCAGTCTTCAAGACCTGCCATCCTGCAAATCCCCAGTTTCTCTGGTACCACAGCCAGCTTCCCCACTTCCTGGACTCCAACAAAAGCATCCAAGACAGGTGGGCAGGGGGCTCCTGCCCTCTGGGAGGAAACCTCCTGCTGTAGCTCACAGCAGGGACAAGTCAAGGATGTGGTTCAGAACCTCTTCTGTTTAAGCTCTTGGGGAGCACCTAAAGAAGGTCCACGAGGATGGGGAAGGGTCTGGAGGGGGAGGCAGGAGGTGTTTAAGTTCCAACCAGCCACACAAGGGCTGGACATCACAGATCAGTGTCACCAAACTTCAGGTCTCCTTCAAAACATGACAATATTGTGTATTTTGCTAGGCCAAACCTAATTAAACCTCTTCTGAAGTTTGGCCTGTGTTAACAGAGCCATTGTATGAGCTGTGAACACTTTGATTCCATTTCCCAACCTTTATGGGGACTTTTCTGTACAGCTCCCAGTGATAGATTACGTTTCTAAGGCATATGGGGAACAACAACAAGTTTCCCGGGAGCTAATTAAGCTAATCATGGCTTCTAGATTAAATTCTCTGTAAGGTTTTTACCTTGTGTGGTGAAAATCAAAGAGCTGTGCTCTTACTGAACACATCTGACTCATCTGACATCAGAAAAACTTTAAATCAGTGCAGATGATGTCTGAAGGTATATCCCAAAATTACATGTTCAACACAATCTCTTGGCTTTGGCCTGAGTTGCTGAAAAATCCCAAATGAAAAAGAAAAAAATCCTCAAAAGCAGTATTTCCTCCAGTTTTCCTCAAGTGACATATGATGAAGAGTATTCTCCTCTTGCCCCAAAAAAATCCAGCACTGTGAGGAATTCAAGGAAAAATCCTCCTCCCCCCACTGAGATCTCTGAGCACTTTCAATCAAAGGAAGAAACTAATGGCAAAAAACACATTCCCTTCTTTTTATGGCAATAATGAGTTAAAATCCTGGAATCCTGGGCCTGAATCCCAGCTATTCATTCCAGTTCCTATTAATGTTTACCACTTTTCTCAGAAGAAAAAAAAAAAAAAAGGGGGGGGGAGGGGGAGAAAGGGGAGGCCAACGAAGGAGAGAGAGGAATAAATGCAGCTCTCCCACCGGCGTCGGCACGGGATGCTGCCAGAGCTGCTATTCCCTGCTCACACGGGTGTAGCAGCACCAGGAATGTGGTGTTTGATCCAAAACGCTGTTTCATCTGTAAAAATAAGCCAGGGGGAGATTTTCTCCTGGGTGCACATCAGCTCCAGGAAAGCACCCGTGTTACTGCATGTCCCTGTGTCCAAAGGGACAGAGGGGACACCACCCCCAGGTCTGCTTTCACCCACCTCCCCCAGCTCCTCGCTGATCCCAGCACAGTGGGGTGGAGGGAACAGCCTGTCCCAGAGCAGGTGGTGGGGGGGCAGAGACCATCCCTGCAGCTCTGTGTGATCTTCAAAGTCCCTTCCAACCCAAACCATTACGAGACCCAGAGCAGAGGGATGAAGGGGCTGGGGCAAAGGGACTGGGAAGCAGCAGCTGTGGCAGACAGTGGCAATGCAAAAGTCTACCATGTTTCTCTGAGAAATCCTGGGGATGGTCATCATTTCCATCAGGAAACTACTACTGGGTTTTGCTGGACCTGAGATCTCCATCCCTCCCTCCAACCCAAGGGATTCGTGACCTGCCCACACTGATCAATGAGAAGGTGCTGCTCCCCTCTGGGCTCCCATGGGCTGCTCTCAGGTCACCTTGTGCATCCTGATGAGGTCTTTCCTACACCATCACAGCAGGGCTGGGAGAGCTCTGCAACCTACCGCTCAAAATCCACTCTCATGTCCTGGAAAACCTCATCTCCTCCCTTTCTCTGTACAGAAAATACTTTTGAGGAAGGTCCATTCCTTGTCTTGAAAGCAAAACGAGAAAGGAACTCTCATTTCCTTTGTTTCCCAAGAAGGTGTAGGTCCTCAGAAGTTGCATTTCCCATTCCAAGGTGAGTGATCCATCTCCCTCCTCTGGTAGCACATCTCTTGCCCCACTCCTGGACCATCTGTGACCCTCCCTGTGAGATCAGCATCTCCTGGGGCTTCACACCACCAGCTAATCAATACCTCAACCACCCTGTCTGACACCCCTTGGTCTGTCAAGCTCCCCCGGGTCCCATTCCAGCCTCCCAAAGCCCAAACTCCAACAGGAATGTGCAGAGGACAAGCACCAGGCAGGTGTGGAGTAGCTCCCAGTGAGCAGCTGCAGTCTCCACCACAGCCCTAATTGGATTCACAACATGGAGAGGTCAGTGAGAAAAATCAAAGCCATGGAAAGAAAGACGCTGTATTCTTGCTTCCCAGACAGAGAGGGAGGAGAGGGAGAAGCCCCAAAAGCAGTATCCAACAATGCCACCGAGCCTCGGCCGGCTGGGAGCATTCAAATTGTCAACAAGCCTGTAGAAAAGGCAGACAAATTCCTGTTTTGTACTTGGGAAGGAGCCAGGTGATGTAATCATCTTCGAGGATGATGGTGGAATACTTTCCATTCCAGCAGTAACTCAAGATGTTAAATAGCAGCCACTAAAGTTAAACATTGCTAAATCAGCCTGTCAGGGCAGCACCTACCCAAGGGGGTGCAGGGAGAGGGCTGATGGGGCAGGGCACACTCAGCGTTCACTTTCCACACGCCATGAGGCAACAGGCTGTTTCAGAGATGGAGGAAAAGCTATTTGCTAAATGAGGCAGTTGTGGCTATTTTAGGGTTGCAATGTCAGTACCAGGCAAATAAGGATGTGCCAGATCCAGGACCGGGTCAGCGAGGGATTAAAGGAAGGTAGGGATAGAGCAACCAACCTGTGTGCACTTAGGGAAAACAGATTAAGGCAAATTAGCCTTGTACGGGTTTTAGATGCAATTACAAGATTGACCAGGGGGGTAATGGCATTAATGTCACACCCCAAACCTCTGCAGAGCCTTTCCCTGGCTAACACACGGGATATTTTCATTCTGAAATCAGTGGCTCCACTGACACCGTGGGACATCCTCGATGAATTAAAACTTGGCAGGAGGACGCGGCGCGGCCGGAGATCTGAGCGGGGCTGTTTCTGCTGCAGCCAACAAATGTGGTTCGTGCCTCTGGGCTGTTTAACATTTTTATCAATGACCCCGGAGAAAGCCCAAAGCATTCCCAATAAAGTTAGCTGTTGACATGGAAGCTGTGGTGTGGTAAATACTGAGAATGATGCGTTCCTGATACAGCAATCCCAATGCCCTGGGGAGCTGGGCACAAGCAAGGAATGCACATTTCAGTACAAACACGTGTCAAATCACACCTACAGGGACAGGGATGCAGTCCCAGTTCTCCCAGTCCCACAAGGAGGATCCTTCAAAAGCACCCAGAGAAATGCCATTGCCAAAATGGTTAAACAAAAGGGGGATGGAGGCAGAAGGAATCACAGCATCCCCTCTGGCATGCAGCTGATCACCATGAGCAGCCTGTATGAGCTGGATCTGCCAAGGGAAAGGTTAAAGCAGTGCCAAGGGCTGGGAAGAGCCAAAAAAGTTGGCTGAAAACCTTACCAGAGGACCAGGGGCCAAAGATTACCCTTAAACACTTAAACAGGCACACAGAGCACAGAGGTCTGGCAATGGATGAAGCTCTCCAAGGTAGGAGCGCCAGGCACAGCGGGGTAGGAAGGCAGGGACAACCTCTGGAAGCATTTAATGGGCAGTTCTCTGTCTCTGGAAACACTTCCAGCACAATTGGCTGTATCTGCTCCAGTTCAACCAGGAATGGTTCCTGGAAGAACTCGATTACCCCTAGAGCCCTACAATTTATTGGCTGGGTTCAGCACTATCAGTGGAGGCCCAGACCCGAAACAGGCACGGAGCCATAAATAGCCTCTTATCACGAAAACATCACATCCTCATGGGCCGTGACTGTGAGACAGCTCGGACAGGCCCTGCTCTGGCACATTGGGAAGCTGCTCCGAGCCCTCAGCACGTACTTGGCCCCCTCCAAATCCCAAGCACAGCTTGGCTGCTTCCCAGCCTCTGTGCCGGAGGGATGGCTCAGGGTCCTTGTCACACATGCTCGTCACGCCTGCGCCCACGTCCCCCATGCATGGTGGGGTGGTGGCCAGTCTGCTGGACATCAAAATCATGGCAGGGAAGGGGACACTGCTGAGTCCTTGGGCTCTCCTCAGGGAGCTCCACCTTGAGCTGGAAAATCAGAGAATCCCAGAATGATTTGGGGTGAAAGGACCTTAAACCTCAGCTCCTTCTACCCCCTGCCATGGGCAGGGACACCTTCCACAGCCCAGGATGCTCCAAGCCCCGTCCAGCCTGACCTTGGACACTGCCAGGGATCCAGGGGCAGCCACAGCTGCTCACCCTCAAAGGTTCCCAATATCCCATCTGTCCCTGCCCTTTGTCCATCTGAAGCTTTCCCTGTATCCTGTCCCTCCATCCCTTGTCTCAAGTCCCTCTTCAGCTCTTCTGGAGCCCCTTTAGGCCCTGCAAGGGGCTCTGAGGTCTCCCTGGAGCCTTCTCTCCTCCAGGTGAATACCCCCAGCTGGCCTCAAAGGTTCCCAATATCCCATCTGTCCCTGCCCTTTGTCCATCTGAAGCTTTCCCTGTATCCTGTCCCTCCATCCCTTGTCTCAAGTCCCTCTTCAGCTCTTCTGGAGCCCCTTTAGGCCCTGCAAGGGGCTCTGAGGTCTCCCTGGAGCCTTCTCTCCTCCAGGTGAATACCCCCAGCTGGAGCCTGGCTCCAAAGCAGAGGGGCTCCAGCCCTGGGAGCAGCTCCAGGGCCTCCTCTGAACTCTCTCCAGCAGCTCCACATCCTTCTGATGCTGGGGACCCCAGAGCTGGAGGCAGCATTGCAGGGGGGTCTCATAAAAGTGGAGTAGAGGGTCAGAGAACAGAGAAGAGGGCCAAGGAGAAGACAGCTGCCAGCCTAAATCCAACCTGGCTTCTCCTCTTCCCCTCAGGTCACCAGTTCCTCTCCTCCTCAGGCCTATGACCCCAAGGGATGACACCACATGTCTCTGACAGCCACAGAGTGTCACCACCAGCTTCTGCAGGGCAAAACCATCCCTTGTCACCCCAGCACGACCAGGACTCCCAGTGCTCGGTGCTGTACGAGCACAACAAAGAGAATGCAGGGACCAGAGATATCCTGCTGTGCTGGAGAGGAGCTGCAGAAGGGATGAAGGGTTGAATTGCTGGGAGCAGCAGCCATCAGCTGCTGTCCCTGAGCAGGCACAGGCCATGCTGCAGCATCCATCCGCTGTCCAGCCAGCCCGGCGAGAGCGGCAGCACAATGGCTCTGCCTCCGCTGTGGCTGAGGGAGCCAATGGCTACGGGAGGCAGGGGGAGAAATGCGTTTAATGTGCTGCATGGGAGGGACGGGGAGGGGAGGGAAGGGGGGAGGCGCAGACAAAGAACAGGGAGATGGAGAGAAAAGACGCAGGCAGGGAGCAGAAGGTGAAGCGGGGAGGACGAGGCTGGGGGAGGCGCGTGCGTGGAGCCCCTTGCCAGCGAGGAGCTGAGGAGTCAGTGGAGAGCAGCGCAAGGAGAGGAGTGGGCAGCCAGCCCCTCACAGGGCCCTGTGGGAGCAGCAAGCCAGGCCCAGCGAAATGAAAATCTCTTAACCACACAGAATTGTTAACTGCCCCCAAATCCTTTTGTGCTGGGGCTGCGAGCTTAGAAGAGCTTAAGCTGTTAGATGCATGAACTTCCTCCATAAATATCCCTTGTGCACACTGCCGCGAGCAGGCTGCCGCACTATTAGCCAGATGAAAAACCCAGCGGAGAAAATGAGCAACTCCTTCCAGCTGCACAGAGAGGTTGTCCATTCCTTGGGATGCCCTTCTCCACCTGGACTCCTTGGTGGGGCAGGACCGTAGCCCCCCATGCTCCCTGCCACGTCGTGTTTGGGCGCCTGAGTGTGCGAGAGAACTTCACCCCGAAAGCCGGCTCGGATTTGCTTTTGTTTTGCTTCTGGAAAGGGGCCCAGATTCCCTCCCACCCCTGGAAACACGAGCAAACCTGCCAGCCACATGTAGGAGTGAGTCCCCCAAGCCAGGCGGCTCTGCTGCTGCCTCCGCAGGGAGCAGGGGCAGGGATGCAGGGATACATCCCCCTGTCCTTCCCCAGCAGAGCTGGGGAAACCGGCCCCTTCCCAGCCCTTTGTGGGGCTCACTGCGAGGGCTGGGAGAGGATGGGGATGCCATGGCTGTCCTGCCAACTCTGTGGCTGGCTCTCCTCCCAGTCCCCACTCCCCTTCTGGGGGCTGCCAGTGAAAAATGGAGGGGCNAGGGGAGGCAGTCCCGGAGCCAGCTGCCCCATGGAGACGATGGGCTGCCGGCCACCGCGTGATTAATGAGGGCGGGGAGCGCGGGGCCGGCGTGCGCCAGCACCGGCTGCAGGAACAGCTGCCGAGGTACCGGACCTCCCAAAATGCTGCTGCTGGCAGACAAAGAGGGGACCGGCCTCCCCCTCCACCTCGGCTCCCGCTCCTTCCCGTTCCGCTCCCCCAGCCCTGCGCGGACACGGCTCTGGAGGAGGGGTCCTGGGAGCCCCGGGCCGTGCGAGGGGACTGTCCCTTGGNACCTCAGCTCCTTCTACCCCCTGCCATGGGCAGGGACACCTTCCACAGCCCAGGATGCTCCAAGCCCTGTCCAGCCTGACCTTGGACACTGCCAGGGATCCAGGGGCAGCCACAGCTGCTCACCCTCAAAGGTTCCCAATATCCCATCTGTCCCTGCCCTTTGTCCATCTGAAGCTTTCCCTGTATCCTGTCCCTCCATCCCTTGTCTCAAGTCCCTCTTCAGCTCTTCTGGAGCCCCTTTAGGCCCTGCAAGGGGCTCTGAGGTCTCCCTGGAGCCTTCTCTCCTCCAGGTGAATACCCCCAGCTGGAGCCTGGCTCCAAAGCAGAGGGGCTCCAGCCCTGGGAGCAGCTCCAGGGCCTCCTCTGAACTCTCTCCAGCAGCTCCACATCCTTCTGATGCTGGGGACCCCAGAGCTGGAGGCAGCATTGCAGGGGGGTCTCATAAAAGTGGAGTAGAGGGTCAGAGAACAGAGAAGAGGGCCAAGGAGAAGACAGCTGCCAGCCTAAATCCAACCTGGCTTCTCCTCTTCCCCTCAGGTCACCAGTTCCTCTCCTCCTCAGGCCTATGACCCCAAGGGATGACACCACATGTCTCTGACAGCCACAGAGTGTCACCACCAGCTTCTGCAGGGCAAAACCATCCCTTGTCACCCCAGCACGACCAGGACTCCCAGTGCTCGGTGCTGTACGAGCACAACAAAGAGAATGCAGGGACCAGAGATATCCTGCTGTGCTGGAGAGGAGCTGCAGAAGGGATGAAGGGTTGAATTGCTGGGAGCAGCAGCCATCAGCTGCTGTCCCTGAGCAGGCACAGGCCATGCTGCAGCATCCATCCGCTGTCCAGCCAGCCCGGCGAGAGCGGCAGCACAATGGCTCTGCCTCCGCTGTGGCTGAGGGAGCCAATGGCTACGGGAGGCAGGGGGAGAAATGCGTTTAATGTGCTGCATGGGAGGGACGGGGAGGGGAGGGAAGGGGGGAGGCGCAGACAAAGAACAGGGAGATGGAGAGAAAAGACGCAGGCAGGGAGCAGAAGGTGAAGCGGGGAGGACGAGGCTGGGGGAGGCGCGTGCGTGGAGCCCCTTGCCAGCGAGGAGCTGAGGAGTCAGTGGAGAGCAGCGCAAGGAGAGGAGTGGGCAGCCAGCCCCTCACAGGGCCCTGTGGGAGCAGCAAGCCAGGCCCAGCGAAATGAAAATCTCTTAACCACACAGAATTGTTAACTGCCCCCAAATCCTTTTGTGCTGGGGCTGCGAGCTTAGAAGAGCTTAAGCTGTTAGATGCATGAACTTCCTCCATAAATATCCCTTGTGCACACTGCCGCGAGCAGGCTGCCGCACTATTAGCCAGATGAAAAACCCAGCGGAGAAAATGAGCAACTCCTTCCAGCTGCACAGAGAGGTTGTCCATTCCTTGGGATGCCCTTCTCCACCTGGACTCCTTGGTGGGGCAGGACCGTAGCCCCCCATGCTCCCTGCCACGTCGTGTTTGGGCGCCTGAGTGTGCGAGAGAACTTCACCCCGAAAGCCGGCTCGGATTTGCTTTTGTTTTGCTTCTGGAAAGGGGCCCAGATTCCCTCCCACCCCTGGAAACACGAGCAAACCTGCCAGCCACATGTAGGAGTGAGTCCCCCAAGCCAGGCGGCTCTGCTGCTGCCTCCGCAGGGAGCAGGGGCAGGGATGCAGGGATACATCCCCCTGTCCTTCCCCAGCAGAGCTGGGGAAACCGGCCCCTTCCCAGCCCTTTGTGGGGCTCACTGCGAGGGCTGGGAGAGGATGGGGATGCCATGGCTGTCCTGCCAACTCTGTGGCTGGCTCTCCTCCCAGTCCCCACTCCCCTTCTGGGGGCTGCCAGTGAAAAATGGAGGGGCTGTCCCAGTCTGGCACAATCCTGGGGTCACATCCAGCCCTGATCCCACCCANAATGCTGCTGCTGGCAGACAAAGAGGGGACCGGCCTCCCCCTCCACCTCGGCTCCCGCTCCTTCCCGTTCCGCTCCCCCAGCCCTGCGCGGACACGGCTCTGGAGGAGGGGTCCTGGGAGCCCCGGGCCGTGCGAGGGGACTGTCCCTTGGCTGGGCTGGCAGTCGCACCTGGGAGCTCCTCAAGAAACCGCGGCTGCACCAGAGCAAAGCGCTGTGCAGGGCTGTGTCTGCTCGGGGAAATAAAACAGGCTGAGATGGAAAAGCTGCCATGAATCATTGGGGCTTTCTGGCGTTGCTACGGATGCTTCACTTGGGAGTTGTAAAACCCCCCGTCTGCCCTCGGAGGCAGGGATTAGCCGGGCTCGGCTTCCAGCAGTACTTCCTCGCTGTCCCCATCCCCATCCCTGCTAAGGCTGGAAGACACTTGATCTGCCCGAGCTCGGTGGGAAGAGTCGCAGCGGCTCAGTGAGGAGTAACTGAAATCACGGCTATTAAATGATCCCCACTGCACACCAGGAGCTGAGTTTTGGTGCACGAGCAGCCCAGCCGCCAGCAGCAGACATGGAGCCGTCTCCACGGGGACCATCCAGCCTGCAGTCCCTACTGAGCACAGTCAGACTGTCCGTCCCCCTCTCCAGTCTGTCTGTCTCCCACTACCAGCACCTTCCCCATGCTCGGTTCTACCTGGCTACCCTTTCACAGCCAGAAGATAGGAGACACAGCTCTTCCCTTGGCTCTGCAGGGGCCACCGATGTATCTATAATTGATCTCAGAGAAGCCCCGTCTCTGCTCGGAGTGTGCTGATGCTATCGGAACCGCAGAGGGATTTGGATGCTCAAATGGGGGAAAAAGATCCTGTTTGCCAAACTCTGTGGTTTGCTTCACGCATGGCACACCCTGCTCCACGCATGGCATTCCCACCTCCCTCCCAGCAACCCCAGGAGCTCCTTTCTCAACCTTCCCAAGCCCATGTGTGACTGGGCAGGAGCACAGACATCAGTTTAGGGAGGGGATGCCGAGCCTCTTGCTGGCCTGGGACCACACCAGTTCCATGGTGCTCAGCTGAGCTCAGCAGGTGCTCATGGAGTCTGCTCTGAACATCTACAGGAGCAGGAGAACATCTACAGAGGCAGAGCATTCATACGGCAGGAAACCTCTGGCTGTTGAGGAACCCAGGGGCCAGGCAGCTCTGAACAGCCCAGGACCATGTCCCACCCTGAGCCATTTGCACCTCAATGGGACAACGCTGTAGACAACTTGCCCCCTCCCACTGCAACCTTTTGGCAGCCTGCATTCCCACTACCCTCATCCCAGGAGCTACTCAGCCCATGCCAAAGCACACAGCAGAACAGCCCCAGTATTTTGGGAGGCAACTGCAGATTGGTGCACCACAGGTGTGTACCTCCAAAACCTGGAGAGCATGGATGGCCCCAGCAACAGGCACCAGCCCTGAACCTGGCGGCTCTGGGGACCCAGAGGTCACACGCAGCCTCTGCAATGGATAGATGAGTCTGGGGCAGGCAGTGAGGAGCTGGGGAAGGAGTCCACCTCCACACACGCCCCCTCTGCCACCCCTGCCCAAGGAGGTCCCTCCCAAGTGGTTCACGCAGATCCCAGATGCAAATCCCGAGTGTCCCCACCAGCAGTGAGGTGAGCACAGGAGTGAGCCCAGGGCCTGTGGTTACCTCTGCAGACGGTCCCGTTCTCCACTGACTCGTAGCCGGCCCGGCACATGCAGCGGCCGATGGGAACCAGCCACTCGCCATCGCCATTGCAGTACAGCTTGATGGGCACGTCCACCTCCTCGGCGTTGGCAATGCACGTCCCCCTGGCTGCCACCAGCGAGGTGCTCTCCGCTCCCGACAGCGTTTCTTGGAAGACGGCCCCGTTCTGGATCACACGGGGACATTTGCGGTAGAAGACACGGACGGCGATCAGGGACATGCAGCCCCCGTAGTCCTGGAAGGCCAGGTAGAAACCATTCTTGGAGACAGGCCCGAAACTGCGCACCTCAGTGTTGATCTTCATCACCCGTCCACCTAAGTCCACCTGTGAGAAGCTCTCGTCAGCAGCAATTGTGTCCACCTTCATCCAAGGATTCTCCATCCAGTTAGGAAAAGTCTTGGTGGCTGAGTCAAAGTCCGACTCAAAATAGTACAGGTTAAAAGTCTCCTTACAGGAGCCTGGGACATTTGGGATGCTGCTGCAGTCCCGGACAGAAAATTTCATCTCCACATGGATGCGGTGTGCTCCTCGCCTCCGGATGTACTTGGTCCGCAGCCAGTTGTTCTGGCTGGACTCGAAGACGTTGCACACCTGGTACGTGCGGATCGTGTTCATGTTCTCGTCGTACCCACTCACCTCTTCCCACTGCGGGCAGAACACAGACAGTCAAGGGGCTGCACTGAATGGATGCTCCCCATCCTCCTCACCTCTTCCCATCCCCACTATGTACCAACACCAGCTGCCCCACTCTGTGCCCACCCCATCTCACAGGCTGCCCCAGAGTGCCCAGCACCCCCTTGCAGGTGCCCTGTACCTGCCACACCATGCCCCAGGCAGGCTCCACACTGTGGGGACAAAGTGGCCCCTTGGGGCCACCTCACTGCCACCAGCACCGTGCTCCATGCCTGCATTCAGGGTGAAGCTTCTCTGTTGCTGGTAGGACAGCGAGGCCACTGCTCTGCAGCAATGGTTTTAGCAGGGGCAGTGCCTGTGGCTGTGCCCCTGGCACAGGAACACGGTGCCTTTAGCACAGGGATTCCCACCAGTGCCACTATGGGTACAGACATGGCAGACAGGACCTGCTCCCTCACAAGCCATAAAACCTCCTGGCTGGCTGCAGCCAGTGCCCCTTCCCAGGGGCAGGACAGGACCATGCCAATCCTGCTGTGTTCCAGAAAGGGAGGTGCTGGGTAGGTCCCACTGGAGCCCTCATCCCTGCCCCTTCGACGGTCAAAGGCTTCGGGGTCCCTCCAGCAGGTGTGCTCAGGTCCCAGCCCCAGCTGCCCTAAACTGGATCTATGGGATGCAGATATGCCTACGAGCCTTGCCATGACAGCAACATCCTTGTCAGCAAGACAGCTCAGAGCTGACAGATTTCCCCATGGGAAGCTCTGCCCAGCTCCCCACAGCTGACTGACTACCAGCTCTGGAGGAAGCTCCTTAGAATTACAGAAGAGAATATCCTGAGCTGGAAGGGACCCACAAGGATCATCAATTCAGCCTCCTGGTCCTACACAGACACCCCAACAATCCCACCCTGTGCTTGAGAGTGGTGTCCAAACACTCCTGGAGCTCATCCTGGGGGCTGTGCCCAGTCCCTGGGGAGCCTGGGCAGTGCCCAGCACCCGCCGGGGGAAGAACCTTTTCCAAATATCCAGTCTAAACCCCTTTGACACAGTTCCAGCCATTCCCTTGGGTCCCCACAGACCTCATGACTGCTTTGACATCTCCTGGCCTTCTCCAGCTCTCTGCCCTTTTCCCAGGCAGTTTTTTCCCAAATCCTCCAGCGCTTGTCTCCATCCTGTGTAGGATGGGGATGCTTCAGGGTGGGGAATGCAGGGCATGAACAGCAGCCTGTAACTGGCCACTGCTCCTCTGTGGAGAGCACCAACGGGGAAGGGTCTTTGTAGGAGGAGAACCCTCAGTTCACAGAGCATCTCCCCCAGCCCAACCCCTGCCAGAGTGCAGAGCACCTCCCTGCAGTCCCATCCCCACCCAGGGCACCTGTGTGATGCTGGCAGTAGGGACCAGAGTCCTGCTGGCATGTGACACAGTCCCAGCCAGCTGGAACTGCTCCTTCTGAACTCGTTCATAAACCTGCTCAAGTGGAAGCCAGGCTGCTTCCCATGGACGTGACACCCCAAGCACAACCCTGCCCTGGATGCAGGAGCACAACACCCAGGGCAGGGCAGCAGCACAGCCCAGATCCAGCACCAGTGCCATGACCAAATGCAGGGAAAATCCTGCAGGAGAAGAGCACCCCCAGCCCCTCAGGTTGCAAACGGCCTCACAAGGGCACCCGGGACTGGGGAGAGAGGCTCAGGAGATGGGAGACAGATTGCTCCTCACACATCAAGGCTCACAGCCTAACAGAAGGCTGTCAGGGAAGATCCCCAACAGCTCCAACCACTTCAGATTGGCAATGGCTGTAAATCTGTTGCCACGGCTGGGGGACAGGAAGAGCATCCTCGCAGAACACAGCAGGAGTATTTGCTTTGTTTTCCAGAAATAAATTTGGTGTGCTAGTGGAAAATTGCAGGATCTCCCTGTTTTTCAGGGCATTGGCTGGGAGGGGAGAGAGGGAATCAAGGACAAGGCATGCAGAAGCAATTCCTTCCCTTGCCTCTGATGTGGCTCTCCCTCACCTGGACCACTCCAGACACATACCTTAGCAGCCACCAAGAGCCAGGGACCCCCCACCCACACCTGCCCAGCCCCCAGGGAGGGTAAGGACACGAGCCCAGAGAGCTCAGCCTTGGACAGGCAGGAGCAGCACATGGTGGAATGAGGGTCGCCAAGGCTTGGGATGAACAGGAGACGGTGGAGGCAGGGCTTGGGGACATCTATGAATGGCACAAGAGCTTCAGAGCCAGACATAAAGCAACTGGGCTTTTGGGTCTCTAATAATCCCCAAACAGGAGCACACAGCAGCTTCTGTCTTCCAGGTGATACTGGCTGCACCCAAGCTGGCCAGTCACCTCTGGGTGGGATGCACTGCCTTGTCCTGCCCGTGGACATCAGGCCGTGAAGGCACCGCAGCATCGTCACCCACGACAAGCACAGAGCAGGGCAGGGTGAGCCCTGCCCAGAGGTGGAGACAGGAGGTGATCCCACCAACCACTGGGACTGCGCTGCACCGTCCAGATGGGCATCTCCATCCTGATGGGGGACCTGGGAGCACCCTGGGGCCAGGCTCGGGACCCCTGGCATCCTCCCACATCGCTGCCGCAGCACGGCTGGTTCCCGACTTCCCTTTTCCCAGATGGGAGAGAAAGTCACCCCTGTGCACCAGCCCCTGCGCTTCCTCGACGCTTAATTAGAAGCCTCTCCCTTTCTCCTGGCTCTCTAATTAACATGCCGGGAGCTCAAAAGAAGGCAGCAGCACAATAACCCTGGGAGACGGCTTCCAGCAGGCCCCGGCCTCATTACGGCCGGGCTGGGGAGCAGGAGCAGGGCGTGCTTTACATATGGAAACACCGCAAACAAGAAAGGCTGGGCCAGGAGAGAAAAAGACTTGACCTCTGCTCCCCCTCATTGTGTGCCCGTCATGCCCCTCGGCGGGCGCTGGCGGGGCTGGGGCAGCTCTGCCCTTTATCATGGTGATGGGCCCGGCCGCCAGCGCCCGCGCCCGGCGCGACACCGCGGCCACGCTGCCCCGGCTCGGTTTAATCTCCCCAGACGAGGCTTTTCTTGGCTGTTTCTTTTCTTCTGCCAAGGCGGCTCGGATCGGGGGCATGCTGTCAGCTGGGGGGTGAGGTCCACGGAAATGTCTTCATCCAGCCCCTGCGGAGGGTGGATGGAAGGCAGGATGGAGCCTGAGCCACCACTGCCACGCAGGGGCATGGGAAGCATCTCCAGGCCTTGGCCAGGCTGGATTGGGCCAGCCAAGTGCAAGGGAGCAGGTCTGGGGGGTCATACACTGGGGCTGCTGCTGGTCAGGGCAGCCAGAGGTGGGCAGGATGCTCTGAAGCACCTCGATGCCTCCTGTGAGATACAGAGGTGGCTCCACTCTGGTTTTGTCTCATGAGCAGAAAAGGGTGCAGAGATCACAGAATCATGGAATGTTCCAAGTTGGACAGGACCCAGAGAGATCATCCAGTTCCACTCCTGACCCTACTCCACCAATCCACCCCTGTGCCTGAGAGCAGTGTCCAAACACTCCTGGAGCTCTGGCAGCCTCGGGGCTGTGCCCATTCCCTGGGGAGCCTGGGCAATGCCCAGCACCCTCTGGGGGATGAACCTGATGCACTGCCTTGTCCAAGCTCTTCTTTAAAGAAGCTTCTTCTTTAGGCTGGTCTTGGCTTGTCTCATAGTACTCCTGGCCCTGGTAAAGCACAGAGATAGTTCTGCTGAGCCAGCAAATGTCTCTCTCTGGGATGCCAGGGATGCTGGACAGTCCTTTCAGAACCTGAGCCTAATGCCCTCATGCTGCTGCAAGTGACAGGCAATGGAATAACAAGTGAGACACTGGGGTAAGTGATGGTGGTCTTGGCATGTTGTTTCTCCCTGTCCTGATTTTTAGGTGTCTGCAGGCCAGCTCTGTGGAGAGTATGAGTCTTCTACCACCACACTGGTTTGACTCTGTAGGGTGGGAATTACATCCCTCCAACACTGGGGTATTTTTGGAGCATCATCTAGAAAACTACTGGAAACCTCAAGTGTCACCTTCTTCTGTGCTCTTCTCACATGGCCAAGGCACTTTGCTTCAGTGCCTGACTTTTGCTGGGCCAAGCCTGCCACGTTCATGTGCAGCAGAGACCCCAGAGCAGCTCCAGGTCCCCATAAGGTGATGCCTTACCCCTGACGGAGGATGCACCGTCCAGCCCAGCTCTGCTGTCGCTGTTGTGGAGTCCATCAGTGTCTCTGTGGAAGGAAGGTGAAACAAGGAGTCATTGGATGCTGATGAAAGGACTGAAGATGGAGACAGTGAAAAAGGCAGAGAGGAGCCAGCCCAGAGCTGCAGGGCTGGAGTCCACCACACACTGAGCCTTCTGGCCACGTCTCAGCTGGGGAGAGCCAGGTACTGGTCCCTCCACCCAACTGCTCCCCACCCACTGCCCACTGCTCACTGCTCCCTGGCCCCCATGCAGAATCATGGAATCACAGAATGTTAAGGCTGGAAATGACGACCAAGATCATCAAGTGCAACCATCAGCCCAGCACCAAAACCATGTTCATCATTAAATCATGTCCACAAGTGCCACATCTATACATTTTTTGAACACCTCCAGGGATTGGTGATTCCACCACTGCCCTGGTCCAATGCCTGACCACCATTTCCACAAAGGAATTTTTCCTAATATCCAGTCTAAACCTTTCATGGCACAACTTGAGGCTGTTCCCTCTCCTCCTGTCCCTGTTCCCTGGCAGCAGAGCCCGATCTCCCTCCTGTCAGGGAGTTGTGCAGAGCCACAAGGTCCTCCCTGAGCCTCCTTTTCTCCAGGCTGAGCCCCTTTCCCAGCTCCCTCAGCCACTGCTGGTGAGTGCTCCAGACCCTTCCCCAGCACTGTTCCCTTCCCTGGACATGCTCCAGCCCCTCAATGTCTTTATTTTCATGAGGAAAACTGACCCCAGGATTTGAGGTGGGACCCCGAGGTGCCCAGCACAGGCAATGTCTCCTGCTGTGAATAGGGACTCTTCCATCCATCATCTCAGCTGGATTTTCCTCCTCTCAATCCCAAATCCAGGTACCCCTAGCCTAGAGCAGTTCTAGCCCTGCAGATGAGGAGCAGCCTGAGCAGGGATCCTCTGTCACCTTCTAGTTTCCTTTGCCAAAAGCAGGATATTTTTTTCTCAGCACTTTGCACAGTAGGGAGAATCCTCAGAGATGCAGTAGGATGTGGGAAGGCACAGCACTTTTAGGACTTAAAAGTACTAAAAAATTAAACCACTGTTAAAGCTGGTTTTCCAGATGATTTGGGTTGAAATAGGTTAGGTGATGCTACCACCGACCAGCACAGAGAAGTTCTCTGAAGCCACCCAGCAGCAAAGCCTCCTCGCCCTTTCTGCAGCTCATTGTACTTCCAGCACTGGAACTCTTTTCATCCAAATAGCTGTAGGTTGGTTTGACTCCACCAATGGCACAAGGAGGGGTGCTCAGGTTATGGTACCCCAGTACCTGGGCCAACATGAGCAGGTGAATGTGGGCCAGCCAGCCCCATCAGAAATAATTGGGCCAGACACTTGGAATCATGGAATCATTAAGGTTGGAAAAGCCATCGAATATCGTCGAGTTCAGTCATTTCTGCAGCACTGCCATGCTCAGCACTAAACCACGGCTCCAAGCACCACATCTGCACACTTCCTTAACACTTCCCAGGGAGTGCTCAAAAGTGTTTTTTGGACACTTCCACAAGTGGTTTCCACAGTCTGGGTAACTCTCTGTCCTCAGGTCTGCAGCAACATGCTCACTGCAGTAAAGGGATTTTTCTGCACCAACCCCAAGGCTGACAGTTTAAGAAAACAGGACAATATTCCAGAATTTAGGAAATTCAGTTTAGAAATTCTGCCAAAAGACCTCAGCACACTGAGGCTGGGCACGAGGAGAGTGTGGTGGGACAGACTGCACAGGGCAGCACACGGCCAGTGATTCTGTGCTGAGACCAGGGTGGTGCCCAGAGAGGAAATTCTGTCTCTCTGCTCTGCAGAGGGAATGTGAATCTGCCCCTGATTTCAGCACATGCCCTGGGGATGCCAACTGTGCTTGCGGGGACGCTGGAAAGTGTCCACCCCACACACACTTAAGAGTCCCACAATGGCTGGGGTTGGGAGGGACCTTCAAGACCATCTGGTCCCACCCTACTGCCATGGGCAGGAACACCTTCAATCATCCCAGGCTGCTCCAAGCCCCATCCAACCTGGCCTTGGACACTGCCTGGGGTAGTCCCAGAATGGGAAAGGAGAGTTACTGGATGTAACCATGTCCTTCAGCTGTCCTTCTCCCCACCAGAAAACCAAGCATTCTGCCACAAAGCCCCCACGAGCATCTCCACCTTCTCCACTTTCACTCCACTGAACAAAAACAAAGGAAGAAAAGCTCAGCCTTGAGCAGACCCATCACAGAAGAGCCAGGCCTGGATGCAGAGGTGACCACTGCTCAGTGCATATGACCTCCCCTTCCCCACTGGCACCTCAAAAAGTGCCTCGGCAGCGCTGTGCTCCCTGCACCTACTCCTGGCAGTAAATCCTCCTCAGACTGTGGCTTGTTCATTACTCCTGGTTTGAGCCAGCGGTTTCCAGTTCACAGGAAACCAGGATTTCGAAATTTGGTGTTATTCCAAGAGTAAAAAGCAAAAAATAGTTCTTTTCAATTTTTCCCACTAGGAAGAGTTCTGGAAAACAGCTAATCCCAAAATGTTGTGGGTCAGATTTACAAAATTTCTTTTTAAACTGAATATTTGTTTACATAGGGCAATAATAGTGTTTATTTTATCAGAGGATCTGGCTTTTTCATTAAAACGCCAGTGGCGTTTGATCTGAAAGGAAAACAACATTTTTCACCCAGTGCTAGCAAGAAGCTTTAAAAACCCCCTAAATTTGTTACTTTATCTTAACTATCAATGACAGTGGTGCATAGTAAGTACATTAGTAGCAGTGGCTAAAATGGAAAAGAAGATATATTCTAAGCCATTACAAATAATTCCCCAAATAAACTTCATATTTTGAAGCATTTTGCATTTTTAAAAGACTTTTATTTAATGAAAACTCGATGCAGTGGAAATGCCCTGCTCGGAACACCACTGCCCCCAGCCCCTTACTCTCAGCTGAAGGATCCCCTTGGAGCTCTGCATCCACTCTGGCTGGCCCAGGGACAAGGAGAAGAAGAAATCTGCAGGTTTTAAGCAAGTTTTTCCACCGGCAAATTATTTTCCCATAAAAAACACCAGATATTCCATTAATTTTAGTCTGGATTTACACCATTTGGCTGCCAGCTATTGGATTTCCTTTTCCTTCTACAAAGACCCTGCAGTCCAAAACCTTTCCCTCTTGTGGTGCTCATGGGTGGCAAACGATCCATCTCCAAGACAGCTAAATTAGCTCAGCTTCCTTCTTCTTCCTCCCTAAACCAGGTTCCTGTCTTTGAGGCTCCTGTTTATCAGCATTCATTGTGCAGGGGGTCCCAGGGCTGTGGTCCCCATCGCACACAGCTGCAACACACCTTTTGAGGAAGCTTTTGCACCAAGTTGCTGCTCGGGCTGAAGTCCTTTTGGAGAAGGAGTTATACTGAGCAGAGGGTGCCTAAATTACAGAAAATTGGGAATAACTGGTCCCTGTGAATCACAGTGACCCTGCAGGATCAGCACAAGTGGGTGTGAATCAGAATCGTAGAACCACAGAATGGTTTGTGTTGGGACGGACCTTAAAGCCCATCCAGTTCCACCTCCTGCCATGGGCAGGGACTCCTTCCACTGCCCCAGGCTGCTCCAAGCCCTGTCCAACACAGGATTATAGAATCACAGAATAGGCTGAGCTGGAAGAGACCCTCGAGGATCATTGAGTCCAACTCCTGGCCCTGCACAGGAAACCCCAACAACTCCAGTCTATGCCTGAGAGCGTTGTCCAAATGCGCCTTGAGCTCAGACAGGCTTGTGACCACTGCCCTGGGGAGCCTGTTCAGTGCCCAACCAACCTCTGGGAGAAAAACTTTTTCCTAATATCCAACCTAAACCTCCTCTGATGCAGCTCCAGCCATTTCCTCAAGTCCTGTGACCAGAGTGAAGAGTGGAGAGTACCTGCTCCTCTGCTGCCCTTCAGGAGGATGTTGAAGAGCACAATGAGGTCTCCTTCCAGTCTCCTCCAGGCTGAATGGACCAAGTGACCTCAGCCACTCCTCAAAAAGCCCCTCCAGACCCTTCCCCATCACCATGACCTCCTTTGGATGCTCTCTAATGGCTTAATGTCTTTATAATATTGTGGTGATTTTACCAGGCAATGAAGTGAGACTGACAGGCCTGTAATTTCCAGGGTCCTCCTTCCTGCCCTTCCTGAAAATTAGGACAACGTTCACCAACTTCCAGTCAGCTGAAGCCTCTCTGGAATCCCAAGACTGCTCAAAAATCACCAAGAGAGGCTTTGCAATAACATCAGCAGCTCTGAGGATCTTGGATGAATCATAGAATCCCAGAGTGGTTTGGTTTGAAAGAGACTTAAAGCCCATCTCATCCCACCCCTGCCATGGGCAGGGACACTTTCCACTGTCCCAGGCTGCTCCAAACCCCGTCCAACCCGGCCTTGGACACTGCCAGGGATGGGGAGTCTGGGCAACCTCTCTGGGCACCCTGCTCCAGATGCTCATGGACATTTCTCAGTGACAGGTGACTCCAGGCCCAGAGACATAATTTGGACAAAGTTCTGCCACAGCTGCAAACTCCACACGAGGTGTGATAAGCCCCAAGGCATGGGAACCCATCACACCCTCCTGAGGCAGCTCCTCCACCTGCAGTTCCCACCGGGCTGCCCTCTGCTGCTGCCACTTGTGTGCCCATGGTGACCTGTGGTGGGCTGTCACAGCCAGATCTCCCCCAGCAGCTTCCCTGGTTCTACCTGGGGCTGCCCCACACTCATTCAAGCACGTGGGCACCCAACAGGACCAGCTCCTGTGCTGGGAACAAAACACACAGAGCAATTCCTGGATGGGCAACCCTGAGCCCAGCTGTTAATGCCTTGACAACCACCTCAGCAACTTCACCCACTGTCACAGCCACTTTCACAGTGCCATCCTGCTGGTTTGGCAGCACCAGATAACAAACAGGCTGAGAGGCTGATGCCTCGGCAGCCCCATAAAGCTCCCCGTGGCACCCAGGACACGGAGCAAAGCCATGAGGCAGCAGCAGGGGTGGAGCCTGGCCCCTGGCCCACCTCTGGTGGCTGCGATAGCTGCAGCTCAGCGCAGCGCTCCCTCCACAGCAGTGTCTTCTCAATGTTGTTGTTTCTGTTCTCCCCTCCCGTGTGTTTATCTGCAGCTTCACATGCTGCCCACGGCATTATAAATAAATCTGCAGCTGCTCCAAGCCAGCAGACACAACTCTGGCTTGCTTCCCACCGGGAACTGCGCTGCTCCCCATGGGACACCCAGAGACCAGTGCCTGTCCTTTGCACTCTGAAGCTGTTTTCTCTGAGCAGCTTCCCACCAGCACTGGGGCCTGGCCCTGGCACTGCTGCCCGCTCCAAGGACACACCATGGCTCTGGAGGGACATTTAGTATCTCCAGTCACATCATCACCACCACCCCACCACCTCCAGATGCTCAAAGCCACGCTAAGACGGCGTCACATTGAGGATCTGCTGTGACAATGACCTGGGTGGGGATTCCTGTGCTTCCACATGGTGTTCTTGCTGCTCAGCCACAAGTGAGATGAGTGTGGGCTTCGCAGCTGCACCAGCTTTTCCCATCTGGCCAGATCAGGAATGAGATCGGTGAACAGAACTGGGAGGACAGGATCAGTCTGGGATCACGCTGGGTGCTGGTGGTGGCAGGCCACCAGCATGGGCTGGCCAGGAGTGGGGATGGAGAGCGGCAGAACCAAGGGACAGTGGCAGAGGCTGGAGGTGAAAGGGATTAACAGAGGAGCTGTGCACACTGCAGACGCACTTCTCTCCGTCCGGAAAAATAACTTCCATGGAGTTTTGCCAATTCAGACCAATTTAGAGCATCTGGACCTGAGTTTCTCAGAAGTCCTGGCAAATCCTTCACATTCACAAGCTCCAAGCTCATCCAGATAAAGAAACAGCTGGACAAATAAATAGCCCCACAGATAGCTGGAGCCTCCACCCTCATTTTTCCACCCACAACTTTTTCCCTTCCCCTTTCACTCCTCACGCCAGCTCGTCTCTCAGAGTAGGACACTTGCCAGGATTTTAATCCTGGTCCAGTATTATCAACACAGGGAGCAAGCTTCTTGCAGACCCACGACCACATCAGCTGTGGCCAGTGCTGGATGTGCAAAGCAGGCAAGAAGCTCCCAGCCCACTCTGATGGGTTGGGAGCAAAGTCATCCTAAGGCAGAGACAGTGGGAAATCATTCCTTGTCACTGTGTCCCTTACATGACCTGGAAGCCCATCTAAAACACCTCATCAGCTCCAGGCTGGAGGGACACTCAGTGTCAGAGCCCAGCCAGGTGGAGCAAGACCAGGATCTGCACTGGAGACACCACAGGCTGGGATGAACTCCTCCATGCCAGAGCATGTGCTCCCGGAACCATGTTCCCATCCTGGCCTCAGGCACAGCCACCACTTCCCGGGGCAGGGGGTGGCTAATGAGAAACCCGTCTGTCCCCGCCCGAGGAGCCCTCGCAGCAGATCTCTTTACCCTTCCCCGAGTTGAAAGGCCCCTCTCTGCCTCCTGTGCTTTACTGGAGTCTGATTATGATATTTTTGCCAGCGTGAGCTGAGAGGGGCTGAGCAAACCCAGTGGCCCTTCCCTGCAGCCCGAGCTTTGCTTTGCCTGGCCGGGGGCCAGCGGAACAAGCTGAAACCCAATCCCCCCCCGTCCGAGCCGCTGGCGCGGGAACAGCTCGCTGCATTGTGAGCCGGCAGCTACGGGATACTTGGGATACTTCACTCAGGGATCCACTTAAACTCCAAGAGGGAGAGTGATTGATAGGGAGCGAAAAGAGGCAGTTGACTGAGCTGGGACGGGGACCCCGGCACGCCCCGCACCCAGAGCCCCTAAGGCCACCCCAGGGTCATGCCGGTGGTCCCAGTGCTGTGGACCCAGCACTGAGATACCTGGTCATTCGATGCCTCTCCCTGAAAAATTAGGTCCAGTCAGACTCAGAGACCCAAGAATTAGGATGTCCATCGTCTCCATCACTCCATCACAGAGTGCCTCTGACCTGCCAAGCAGGATCCAGGCTGATAGTCCATGGAGCAGGGAGAGCTGAACCCAGAGACACCACACAGCATTGGCAAGGGAAAGATGCCCTCACTTTGGGGGAGTCATGGAGCCTTCCTGGCTCCTCAGCTCCCTAGGACATCAGTCATGGCTCCTGCAAGCCCTGTGAGACATGAGCCAGCCCCAGAGCCAGCAGGGGAGCAGGGGATGGAAGCTGGTGGGGCTCAGCAGCATCTGCTATTGGACAGTGCTCAGCTGCTTGTGACACCTGGGGTCAGGACTAGTGTCAAACAAGGGGACGGCCCCAATGCCCTGCCCTTGGCACAGCATTTCAGCAACACCAGGTGAAACTCCCCCTGCATTTCCACGAGGGAAATGCCATGAGCTGAACTATGCTTCCCCATTGCCAACAAAATCCCTCCCTTACTCTGATTGTCCACACCTTGTCTGGACCATCCTGAGGGGACCAAACCCAGGGCTGATACTGTTATGCAGCAAGAAACCACTGAGGCCTTTGGCTCCCAGCCTTGCTAGACCAGGAAATACGGAAAGCTGGGCTTGGAGCAGAGCTGCACCTGGCCATGGGGACCACAGCAATGCCAATGGGTGAGCCAGGAGCCAGGGCTGAACACAGCCACAGCCCAAATCCAGCGGCTTCCAGCCCCTCTTCCCAGCTCCTCCTCTCCCTGTGAAGGTCCCGGCTGCACAAGCACCACCCTGCAGCATGCTGACTGCTCCACTGCTGAAAAGCTCAAAGCAAGGAGAAGCCAAACTCAACAGCCCATGGGGTCCTGCAGGTCACCCCCGCACGTGTTCTGCTTTCCAAGCACTCAGCTGACCCTCAGCCCATCCAGGACTGTCCCTCTCACCTGCCTGGCTGGGAGGAGAATGAGAGTTCCAGGTCTCAGCAGGGAATTCTGATTCTGTGACCTCTCAGCCCCTGCTGAAGAAGCAGGTGAGGCTGGATGTGAGGCAGGACCACTCTCCATCCAGCTGCCACGTTATCCCAGTCATGGCTGCGGATGCATCCTGTCTGTCCCAGTTTCCCCACAGCAGCTGCTCCAGAGGTCAGCAGAAACAGGACAACCCCACCAGAGTTCTCTGGGAAGCTGCTCCAGCAGCACCAGGGACCCACTGGCAGCATCTGTCCGGAAAGGAGCTGGGACTTGGAGGTGGTCTGAGTTCAGGCGAGGGCAGGCTGCTGGGAAGAGACAATGCAGATGCCAAATGCCAGCGAGCAGAGGCCCTCCTGCTGCTGCTGGGAATGCAGGAGCCACACAGAGGAGCCACAGATGCAGGCGTTTAACAGCCACTGCTACTGTCACTGCTGATGGCTCTCTGTGATGGCACTGACCCCATCGGCTGTGAGATACCCTGAGGGAGGGAGTCCCAGGGTAAAGTGTTGCATCCAGTCTCATCCAGGCCCAGCAAGACTACATTTCCCACTAAGCCTTTTTCCAAGCATATGGAACAGGTCCATGTCCCTCCCAAGTGCCTCCAGGTCTCTCTTCCTCTCTTGGGGATGGACACAGCGGTGCTCTGGAGGTTGGAGTCCCATGTCCAGAAGCTCCTTCTAGAGGTGCCCCAGACCCAAAGGAACCATCAGCCTCCACCACGCAGTGCCCTGAGCATGGCACAGCCACCACATGGGAGATGGGCACTGGTGCCACCACTGGTGCCCAAACACAGAGCCACTGGCACTGGTGTGCAGGAGCAGATGCCATGTGCAGCTCCAGGCTGCAGCATCCCTGCAAAAAGCTGCTGTATAACGTAACAACCTGCTCCCACCACCGTGCCACGGGGTCACTGGTACGGGGTGTAATGCCCAGGGTGCCTAGCACTGCCCAGTCCCCTTTGATACCCACAGTCTGTATCCTAGACACAGCATCCTGTGTCACCGTCTGTGTCCCCAGGCACAGGGGCAAGGTGACCTCAGGAGATTTGGGATGCAGCAGGAAGCCTGGAGGCTGCAGAGCATCACTGCGTAAGGAGCACATGCTTGGCTCTTGGACATCATCCCTTTCCTCACTAACCCCTGCCCATGGTCTGATGTGAAGAGCATGGAGGGGACCAGGAGGGGTGACACAAGCCCCAGGTATGGCTTTGTGGCCAGCTCTGTCCCTCCTCCCCTTGGGGCCACCCCACCCACAGTGGGGACAGTGAGTGCAGCCAGTGCCACCTCCCAGCACCGCTGGCACTAAATGAAGTTTTGTCATCCTGCTTGGTGGCATGGGCTGCAAGCAACTTGTTCCCAGCGGGCTCCAGAGCCCTGCTCAGAATCCCAACTGAGCTATCCTTAATGGGCTTCAATTTTAATTTGCTTTTATTGGAAAACACAGATGGTGACCCCCCTCTCTCCTGGCCCGAACATACACAGGATAATAACATTTACAGGGAAAGATGTTATCTCCAAGCAGCCAAAGCTGCAGCAGAAGCCCCACCGCCCTGCAGTGACACACAGCTGTGCCCCACAGCCCTGCCCAGGCCACCCAGAGCCACCAGTGCGGGGAGGCAGGACCATGGGCCAGCGAAGGAGAATTAAAGAGCAGGATGAGCCCCTGGTGCAGCCAAATCTCTCAGTCTGACCTGGGTAACCTCCTCTGTGACTGGGTCTCTGCAGAGCAGCAGAGGGCACTGCCCGGAGCAGAGGGAGGCCCAAAGCTGCTGCCAGCACTGCTGCCCCCCTCCCAGAGCCAGACCCTGCCTGCAGCCCCTCCAGCTGCTCAAGTACCCCTGACTCCAGCCACCCTCTGCAAAAAGTGCACGTCAGAGCTCAGGATGGCGGTGGGGAGGTGATGGCAGTGCAGGGACAGGCAGGGACAGGCAGTGCTACAGGCATCAGGCTACACCTGCACCAGGGATCCAGGATTGGGGTCCCCAGCAAACAACGAGCATCAAACAGCTCTGGGCTTGTGCCACATTAGCCAGGGCACCCAAACACCAAAGCCTGTGGGTGCTGCTGCTCCTCTGGCACTGCTGGTGCCATGTAGAGCTGGGCCCCTTTGTGCACCCCCCCAAACCCGGGCATGGGTGAGCAAGGATGCCCTCTGTCACACACGTCTGCTCTGTGGATCTACCTGACATTCCTTCGTTTGCCTGTTGTTACTGACAAGCTGGAAATGTGCTTCCAAGCAGGAATGGCTTGGGAGGAACTGCTGCCTTGTTTTTGTCAAGCATGGGAGGGATCCTCTGGGCAGCAAGGGGCTTCAGCTCAGGCTCCTGGACAGAGGAAGCTTCTCCCCAGGCCAGATGCAGGAAAGCCCAAAACTCCTTCAAGCAGCTTGCCTTCCCTCCAGTCCCTCCTGAGGCCAAAGCATCTCCCCCCACTGCCACTTTTCTATCTCCAGGGTTTTGCCAGGAATGTAAACCCTGCATCTCCTCCAGCCCCACCATGGCAGGTAAAGCCCCAGAGGAGCCAGCAGCTGTGGGTGGTGGGAATTTTTACTGAGAGGCGAATGTTTCCTTCCTTGGGAAAACCCCATCTTCAACACCTCACCATGCAGAGGGCTTCCCTCCGCCCCTTACACACTGACTCACCCTCAAGGGCAATGGGTTGAACTGAGGGATGCTCTGCTGGTGGGTGCCACTGTGCTCCTGCTCGCTGGTGGTCCTGCTTGGGCAAGGGATGTGCTACATCGCTCCCTCCCTCCCTTCCATCCATCCATCCATCCATCCATCCATCCATCCATCCATCCATCCATCCACCCATCCACCCATCCATCCATCCCTCCCTTCCATCCATCCATCCATCCATCCATCCATCCATCCATCCATCCCTCAATCCATCCATCCATGCATCCATCCCTCCATTCCATCCACCCATCCACCCATCCATCCATCCATCCATCCATCCATCCATCCATCCACCCATTCCTCCATCCATCCCTCCATCCCTCCATCCATCCCTCTATCCACCCATCCCTGTGTCCATCCATCCATCCGTCCATCCACCCATCCATCCATCCATCCATCCATCCATCCATCCATCCATCCATCCATCCACCCATTCCTCCATCCATCCCTCCATCCCTCCATCCATCCCTCTATCCACCCATCCCTGTGTCCATCCATCCATCCGTCCATCCACCCATCCATCCATCCATCCATCCATCCATTCATTCATCCATCCATCCATCCATCCATCCTAGTGTTGCCCACCACGCAGCTGCCTTCCACTGGAAAAAAGCACCCCTGGAGCAGGCAGGAGATGGGCTGTGGGACCACAAGGAGAGAAGCCCCTCTGCCATCACCCACAGGGGCTGCAGCAAGGAGCTAGGGGATCAGGGACTGGCACAGCAGTGGGGAATGTCCACTCTGGGATGCCCCTACAGCACTGCAGGCCAGCCTGGAGAAGGTGGCAGCAGTTTGTGAACCAGCTGTGGCTCTTGGAGCTGGAGGAGAGAACATGCTGGGGTCCAGGCTGCCACTGGGGTGGGCTCCTGGAGACCCCAAGGTTTGTGGAGCCTCATTTCCCTCCCAGAACAATGGATGTGGGGAGCGGCAGAGCAAAGCTCAGCCGTGAGCAGAGGCTGAGCGCTCGCGCAGGTACAGACAGCCCTAATCCGGTTCCACGGCTGTGGGAAGGGATTTTTGCATGCAGCAAAAAGAAACACACCCGGAGGTGGAAAAAGGGCAATTTCCACAAGTTGAAAGGGATTATTAGCAAAAATTGATCGGGGGGGAAATGTAAACACAAACAATGAAGAGTAATTACGGCTTATGGCAGCTTTGCCAAAATCTCATAAATCCACGATCATAAAAGAAGGAGTCTTGAGTTCAAAATTATCTTGGCTTGGAATAAAAGGAAAAAATGGCAGTAAAAATAAACATATTGTATAAATTAAACCCAGGGGAAGTTGGCAGCAGCGAATTAGCAGCTCTAAGATGCAGACAGTTGCAAAAGGATGTATCAATGAAAAAACTGACTGCCAGGAGACAGAAAGGAGGGAAAAAAAGGAAATTTTAAATACACCAAAAGCAAACACAACCAGAGCTGTGGAAAGGCAAGTCCATGGGGATGCTCAAGTGTGAAAGCAGCAGACACAGACACCCCAACCGAAACAAGGGCACAGCCAGGAAGGTTGAGCAGCCGTGGCAGCTCTGGGGACCTGCAGTACTCAGGAGATGCCTGCAGACACGGACATCCCTGAGATCCCCGGCTGGCAGCATCCCACTGCCTCGGGCAGCTGCTCACCCTGCCCCATCCAGGAGCAAGGGCTGTGAGGTGGTGCGGTCAGGACAGCAATTCTGGAGTTGTTTCCTGAGAGCAACGTCAGCCCTGAGACAACGATTTGTGCTCCAGCAGCAACGTGGTGTGGTCAGCAGAGCCCAACAGACCCATGGGGCAAGGACAGCCCGAGCTCCCCTCTCCCCTTCCAACACCTTGTGCTGTGCACCAAGCAGGGACAGGGCACTCCAAGGATGGGGAATGATTTTGTAGCATCCCACAGGGCTGGTGGAAAGGAGCTTGGGGGTCTTGGCTCAGCCCCATATCCACCATGAGACTGGGGCAACTGGGGCTCTGGGAGAGCTCTGGGATGAAGTCCCAGTGCCTCAAGGACACATCCAGCTGCTCAGCAAACCCTTCCAGGACCAGGTGGATCCTAAAGCACCAGGTGCTGCCTGCAAAGAGGCCATGGTGGCTCTACAAGCACTGCTGCAGAATCCATCCTGGTCCCTCAGGAATGATCACCAAATCCTGGGAGGAGAAACAGCCCGACAGCTCCATGAAAGCCACAGCAGTCACCCAGCCAACTCAGCCAACATACTGGCAGGAGTCAAACCAGAGAGAGACCAGGGAATTAGCCAGGATATAGGACAGCAGAATGAGCATCAGGGAGGGCAGATCCAGTGCTGAGAGCTCTGCAGGCCAAAACCCAGGTGGTTCACACGCTCCAGGCTGCACTGGAACCTCCCTGCTCTGCATCTCAGATGCTTTGTGGAGGTGCAGCAATGGTCTCCCACCCCAAACAAGCCTTAAGGATAAAGCAGCAGAGGTATCAGATGCAGCCATGAACCTGTGGCATCCCTCAGGATGGCTGGGGCCACCCTCAGTAGCACAGACACAGGACAGCAAGGACAGGCCATCAGGAGTGTCCTATGGGCAGGAGCCGAGCTGGGGAAGGACAGACCAGGGCCACTGTGCAAGGTCCCTCTTTCATTCCTCGGTGGAGAAGGCTCTTCTTTCACTGCCTTTTCTCACTGTGGGTAAAAGCCACATCCGTGCCACGAGGAGAGATTGCTCTTCTCCAAAGCTGGCAGTGGAACTGAAGCACAGAGCCCCCGGCACTGCCTGCCCTGGGTCAGGCTGGGGGATCAGTGAGCACAGAGCACCCTGTCCCCTTGCCACCATCAGCACCACTGGGGCCTGCCCGCACAGGACACTGAAGTGACACCACAGAAGTTGACACTGCCTGTGCCCAGAGACACCCAGCACCTGCAGCTCCTGCTGGGACAACACGTCCTTGAGCCAGGCTGTGCCCATACCCTCACCCCAAACCCCCAGTAATCTTTGCATGGATGCATCTTGGGGACCCTGGAAGGATCCTCCAGTTGCATCCCAGCTCCCTCCCTACTCTGCCAAGAGAGAGCATCCCTGCATTTTCTGAGGATGCAAACTATTCACAGACAACCTCTAACAGCTTTGTGGGATTTAGGGTTTGCTGCCTGAGCCTCATAAAAGTACCACACTTCCAAAATTTAGTTTACAGGGTGACCGAGGTGTTACCTGACATCAGCCTTGACATGGGAAATCAGGCGAAAAGTGCTGTGCAGCGAATGCCCCATCCCCCAAATTCCCCACTCAGCATGAAGCAGCCTTTATAAATCAATGTCTGCAGGAGGAAAACACGTGAGGGAGCAGCAAATTCATCCTCCCCTTGCTGCTGCACTCCCAGTGATGCCTGAACCCCACAGGTGTGATGGGAAGGGATCTCTCCAGGACTGATGCCCCACTCAGTGCTCAGGGAGAAACTGTGACCTGTGGGATGTGCTTGAGCACCCATGGATGCACCCAAATCTCAGGGAGCAATAAAAGGACACTGCTTTTCTCCCTTTGCCCAGCACTACACTCAGCCCTTTCCTCTCCTGTGCTTCCAGGACATGGAGCCCCTGGGAGCATCCCACAGGTCCTGCTGCTGCTGTACAAGGGCCTGAGCCAGCCACAGTGGGCAAGCCATGGGAACCCCCAGCACGCTGTGCTGCTGTCAGTGACACTGGAGCACGGGATGCACAGGGCATCTGTAGCTTGGCCACACTGATGTCCTCAAGACCAGGCAGAGCAGGAGGCTACACTCAGCTCCCTGTGTGGGCATCACTGGCACCACAGCATGTCCCAAAAACACTGATGAGCCGCCAGTGCCAAGGAGACCCCAGAAGCTGCTGTGTCACCACGGCTCAGATGTGACCCTCCAGTTACCTGTCCCCAGGGCAGGGTGCTGACAAGGTGAGCACAGCCTGGGGCTGCCAATGCTGCCAGGCCTACAGGAGGTGCCTCCTGCCATAACAAAACCCAAATGCACAGGGCAGGGCTCCCCAAACCCCCTGTGCTTGGCAGGCAGAGAAGGGGACACCAACCAGTCCCAGCCCTGACAGGAGGGTTGATTTAATTAGATATTGGGGAGAAATTGTTCCCTGTGAGGGTGGGGAGGCCCTGGCACAGGGTGCCCAGAGCAGCTGTGGCTGCCCCTGGATCCCTGGCAGTGTCCAAGGCCAGGCTGGACATTGGGGCTGGGAGCAGCCTGGGACAGTGGAAGGTGTCCCTGTCCATGGCAGGGGTGGGACTGGGTGGGTTTTAAGGTCCCTGCACCCTATGGCACCACAGCAGCCTGGGCAGCGGAAAACATTTCCATGGGGTGAAAAACACCTCCTTAATCCATGAGCAGCAGCCCTCCCTCTCGCAGGGGATGCAGCACTCCTCCGTGTCCCCTGATTTATCCTGCCTGGGGAAGAGGCACCAGGGCTGGTGGGATGCTCTGGGCTGCTGGCCCCATCCACCTGCTCACACTGCCCAGGATTTATAGATGGATAAAAACCTCTTGGCTGAGCCTTTATTTACTTTGCTCAGAGAAAATAATGAACTCTTAACATAGTTCTGGTGTCCCTTCCCATGGCAAGGGAGTGGAATGAGATGAGCTTTAGTATTTCATCCAGTCCAAATCATTCTGGGTTTCTCTGATTTAAGAAACTTGGTGAAACCCTAAAGCTGTCCCGCTCCAAGCATGGCACACATCATAATATTCCCTGTATCACAACACAGCAGTGCCAAGCCTCAGCTCCACACACTCACTGTCCCCATGCCACGATGTCCCCAGGCTGGGACTGATCCCAGGGTTGGTCTGCAAGGAGCAAAGCCCTGCACTGGGGAGCCTGGGAAAGAAGCCACGGAGTGATGGGAGAGGTGGGGGGCAGCGGGAACATCCCTGCAGGAGTCAGCTGTGGTGGCTGTGAGAGCCAGCTGGCTGCCAGCACGGAGCAGCTGGGAGGGTGTCAAACAAGACCATCAGACCTCTGGTGCCTTTCGTCCCCAGTAATTCTTCTACCTGCAAATATCACGGATTTGCTCAAGGTCACTCTTGTGACAAAGCTACCAAAGCAAAATGTTGCATCACAGAGACACTGGTGACAGGAGGGGACACCCAAAGAACTCTGCCACCTCCAACCAGGTGGGTACTGTGAGGCAGCACCTGGGATGGAGCCGAGCAGGTGGTGCCTGGGAGCAGAGCCCTCCCCAGCATTCCCTACAGGGACAGCACAAGGCTGGCAAATTCCCACTCAGTGCTGAGGGAAGCACTTGCTTTGGCCAGCACCCCCAAAACCAAGATGTTTCTGTTCCCTGCAGAGCAGAGAAACATCCGACCCTGGAAAACACCACCCTGAGCAGCCCCAAACACACATGAACAGAACAGCTTTACCCCCTTTGTGCTACAGGGGAGTGGGCAGGGAAGCTCCAGGCACTGACCCCCTGGCAGGGGCAGCAGGTCCCAAATCCCTGTGGCCAGGAGCTGTTGGCAGCAGGGCCAGCTGTCCCGGCCAGTGGCAGCCACAAGGACAGGGGAACAAAGGCCAGTTCCCAGCTCCATCGATCCCGAGGTCAGACGGGTGAGGGGGGAACATCTGCTCCGACCCTGCCCAGCTCCGGCCCAAAGATTTCCCCAGGGTTATTCAGGCAACGGTGAATTTTCAGAAGGAAGCAACCAATACTGCTGCTAAAAATCCCCAGCATGGAAAGCCCCAGCCCTGGTTTGTGCCCATGGGGAGGGACCAGGAACAGCACAGGGTAAGTGCCAGTGATTCTGTAGTGGCCAAGAACCATGTGGCTGGAAGATGCCAGAAGGATAACCCAGATCAGCAGCTTGTGTCCAGGTATCTCCAGCCTTCCACTTGAAGTGTCCAAGGCCAGGTTGGACAGGGCTTGGAGCAACCTGGTCTAGCAGAAGGTGTCCCTGCCCATGGCAGAGGGTGTCACTCAGGCTGCCTGGCCAGAACGTGGCCAGGATGGCTAAAGATGGAGCAGCATTCGCCAGAGAGAAGAGCCCCGGAGGACAAAACCAGTTTTATGAGAAATCAGTCACCTTTGATCTACAGATTCAAGCAATAGTGAATCAACTCCACCCCTGGGTGATCTTCTGTACAGTTAATTAGACACGTGATTAAAAATATGCTCCTCTACCAGGCTGAATTAGTCCGGCTTCCAAGCCACAGAGTCCTGCCCTGTCTAATTAAACAGACCTTCCTATTAACAATCCTTCCTCCAGGCCGCTACCAGTAGACAAGGCAGCAGACACTCCTCAGTCTCCTGAGTAAGTCCAACAACAGGCAGGATTCCACACCTTGAGTCATGACCATGAAAGTAGTTTATTTTTATTTTGATTCTCCTTTGGCTGCGGACACCAGAAACAGATCCAGAGGCCCCCAGGGCTGGCCTCGGGATCACAAGGACAGGGCACGCAGGTATGTCCTGGCTCACCAATCAAGGAGCTGATCAGCTCTTTCACTCCAGGAGTATCCCGTTTCCAAGGTGTTTTCAGAGCCAGAGATTTCCTGGTTGTCCTGGTTATGCCCCATAGCCGTGCACCACACTGTGCTCCCAGTTACAGCATGGCCATACTCAGACCCACTTCTGGTCCCTGATGTGCCAAATTCCCTCAGGCGTAACCAACCCATCCCCTCCAGCCTTCGCTGCTCTCCCAACACGGGTACTTGCTGCAGATGGGAATCTCCCACTCAGAGCATTTTCCTCTGACCAGCCAGTTTCAAGCTCCTCCAGTGCACACCTGTAAATCCATCTCTTGCTGGATCACAGTGGGAACCCCTCCTTACTCCTAATGCTTCGGAGCTGCACATAAAAGGTGTGAACCCCCTGCTTCCCTCTGCAACAGCTCTGGGGTGACTCATCCGTTCCCTGGTTTGAAAGCACCAGGTGCTGCCCACGTGCTTTACTGCAGGCAGTGTATCCCACATCTCCATGGAATCCCCATCCTTACAGCCAGCCTGAGCTGCAGCTGGATCCTCAGGGCAGCTTTGTGTCCCACGATGCTGCAGAACACATCCTGCTGCTGCCCTGCTCCCCCAAACCCCACATCTGAACCCGAGGGATTGGCTGAGGCTGTGCCAGGGGGGTTTAGATTGGATATCAAGGAAAGGTTCTTCCCCCAGAGGGTGCTGGGCACTGCCCAGGCTCCCCAGGGAATGGTCCCGGCCCCGAGGCTGCCAGAGCTCCAGGAGCGTTTGGGCAGCGCTGCCAGGGATGCCCAGGGTGGGGCTGTTGAGGGGTCTGTGCAGGGCCAGGGGCTGGGCTGGATGATCCCCGTGGGTCCCTTCCAGCTCAGGAAGTTCCATGATTCTGTGAACCCTACATGTCCACTGGCAGCACAGAGAAAGCACAGCCCCCCTTGGAGAGCATTGCTGTGAATTCATTTTCCCCCTTGGCTCACACCCCCGCAGGGTTCCAGAGCTGACTGTTCCCAAGCCAGCTGCCCCACCTCCCAGGAGCCAGCCCAGATGCCCAGGAGCCTTGTGGGGACCACGCAGGCTGGACCCACCCTCCCCAGCACCCTGACCCCTTCCAGCTGGGAGCCTCCGCCTCGCTCCAGAGGCTTTTATTAGAAACACACAGTCACCAAAGGCTGCAAGTGGAATCCATTACACAGCATTTAGTACGAGTCATTTGTATTTCACAGCCTGCAATCCTTCTGATTTCACAGGGAAACGGCTGTTAAAGACCCTGCTGCAGCCAACGGGGAGGGACCAGGTGATAGCAGGGATGGGAGGAGCATTCCCAGATCCGGGATGGACCTGCTCCCACACCTGGTCATCGTTCACAGCCGCATCCCCCACGTGTGAAGTGCTTTGGAATGTGGGAGGAGGCAGCTCTGCTACCTGCAAATAATCACCCCTATCTGAGTCAGGAGATTTTGGAAGCTGGGAAAGGACTGTAAATCATTGCTCCAAGAAAAAAGAATCATAGAATCCCAGAATCATTTGGGTTGGGAGAAATCTTAAAGCTCATCCAGTCCCACCCCCGGAGGGGCAGGGACCCCTTCCACTGTCCCAGGATGCTCCAAGTCCCGTCCAATCTGACCTTGGGCACTGCCAGGGATCCAGGGGTAGCCACAGCTTCTCTGGGCACCCTGTGCCAGGGCTTCTCCACCTTCACAGGGAAGAATTTCTTCCCAATATCCAACCTAACCCTTCCTTCTGGCAATGGGAGGCCATTCCCCCTTGTCCTGTCACTCCATGCCCTTGTGAACAGAACCCCTGATGCTTCCAGTGTTTAGTGTAGCACCACTCCAGCGAGGAATTCTGGATGTGTGCAGACATTCCCAGGTTGTGCACACAGAAAGGCTGTGAGCCATGCCTTACAGACAATTAACATACGGATTAGCTCCCTTCCCACCTCCTCCCAGGTGCTTCTTTCCCCAGCCTTTGGGAACAGGATCTCTGTGGCAATGGGGATCCATGGCAAATGGGATCAGCACCATTAGGCAAAGGTATGTGTGTACCACTGACACTTGGGGCAGAATGAGAACCAAAACCATGGTTTAAACTCTGAACCTGGCCATTCCCAGAGAGATGCAATTTCATAAAGAAAAAGCTGGAAGTAATGAAGGGAAAACGTAGCCCTCACCCACACTCAGCAACGTAGAAGGGATCTCATCCCATAAAACAAGAACAGTGACTCATCCCGTAAAATGAGAACAGCAAGTCACTCCAGGGTGGACATCTTGACCCACGAGAGACCATTTTAAAATATAAATTGTGACTTGGGATGTTCAAGTTGGATATTAACAGATGATTTAGGACACTGCTTCCCCAAGAGGGCTGTCCAGCCTTGAGTCTGGCCACCAGGGACCTGGGGGATCTCCAGCACTGGAGGTTTCCAGGAACTGGCTGCCCCAATCCACAGTCTGCTACATCTGGGACGGGGACCCTGGGCACAGGGAACCAGAGCTGGACATCTGCTCTGATCACAGATGGAGCTGACAAATCTTGCTCTTTTAGAAGGTGAGACACAGCAGGCTCCCAAATCACTGCTGTACAATGACCCCAGCCACAGCGTCATTCAAACACCCAGCGCTCTCTTTTTCTGGCAAGTGGAACTACAATTGCAGCTCTGGGAACCACGTCATTCCTACCCATCTCCACATTAACCACCTGAGCATGTGAAGCCCCCACAACCAACTAACAACACCTCTCCTGGCCCTAACCCAGGATGTTCACCTGTTGAGTATCAGAACTTATTTGGTGGGGGAAGAATAGCGTTGCTTCCTCTTTACTGTGTTTTGGAGCAAAAATCCAGCAGATGCATTAAGCCAGCAAGGCAGGAGGAAGCCTGGACTAACACCAGGCTCAGGCACACGAGTGGGTCTGTGCCCTGGCAATCCATCCCAAAAATCCAGAGTCTCAGTCACCCTTCAGTGGTGCCAAAAGGACTCTCCCTCCTTAAACAGCAGCAGTGCATCGAGACAGCAGGGTTCACACAGCCCCAGACCAAGAGACACCTGCAAATATCTGGCAGGTGCCACCTTCACAGGTGAAGGCTGGTTTTGCCAGGGCAGGGGGTCCTTCTCCAGCAGCCAAGCGGGACATGACTCCTGCTGACACAGGTCATTGCATGTCCTCTCAAATCCACCATCAGTGCTCCTTCCTCAGTCCTAAAACAGCCCGTTAGCTCCCCTGATACTGTGCCTTACCCAAGGCTGACGAAGTGCTGGACTCCCCTCTCCATTTCAGCAGGAAACCTGGGCAGGGCTCCTGAGGAGGAGGATGGTGAGAGCCAGGACAGGTGAGTGCAGGGTGACCAGCATGCCTGGCCCGAGCTGCCACAGCAGACTGCGCTGTCACCTCCCCACACCACGTCTCCTCCAGCTCCCTGCAAAGGATGGGATCCACCCACACCATCACTGGCACGTCAGCCCATCAGAGCTGGGGCTGCTCTACAGGCCTGGAGCACAAGTCCTGTGAGCAGCAGCTGAGGGAGCTGGGAAAGGGGCTCAGCCTGGAGAACAGGAGGCTCGGGGAGACCTTGGGGCTCTGCACAACTCCCTGACAGGAGGGGGCAACCAGGGGGGGGTCGGGCTCTGCTCCCAGGGAACAGGGACAGGGGCCTCAGGCTGTGCCAGGGGAGGCTCAGGTTGGATATTGGGAAAACTTCTTTATGGATCTTTATGTGTGATCACACACTGGCACAGGCTGCCCAGGGCAGTGGTGGAGTCACCAGCCCCGGAAGTGTTCAAAAGCCAGGTGGATGTGGCACTGGGGGACTTGGGTTAGTGGTGAACACGGCAGAGCCGGATTAACGGTTGAGTTTGATGATCTGGAGGGCTTTCCCAGCCTCAGTGATTCTGTGATTCTGTGAATCGGGAAGTTCAGCAGGAGAGGATGCTGGAGAAGACCCCTCAGTTCACACCAGTTCAGCTGAGCCTGCACTGCACCAACATAAATCACAGCGATGCTCAGGACGTGGCTGTCACGATGGGCAATGACACACGAGGTGGAAAGCCAACACAGTGCCCGTGACCCAGCTCCACCACCAGCTCTCTGCCCCTGCCTGGACACACTGGTACCTGTCAATATCTGTCACTGCTACGCTGTATCACACCCTGCCAGCGGTGAGGACAGGCTCGTTACATAATTTTAATGCACAAAGTGCATTAAAGACCCCGAGGTCTCAAATTTTGGACCTCATAATGACATGGAACGAGGGCTGAATCACTGGGCTGGAAGCATGGAGCTGCCCCAGCACTGATGACCACACTGTGTGTGGGCCAAAGGGAGAACAGACCAAACCTGAAATGGCTTTGCCTGTTGATCCAAACGTATCGATTTCCAAATTCTCATCAAATTTACAATCAGAGTCAACCAGGAAACAGGAGCAAAAAGTACAAATGGAAAGCAGAGGGGCTTGGGACTAGATCTTTAAGGTCCCTTCCAAACCAAAACCATTCTATGATTCTGTAAGAAAGTTTAAACTATTCATATATATATATATATATAAAGGCAATCTAGGAAAACAACAACTTAAACCAAAACCAGCCTCAGAGGAACAAAGTGTTCATGACAACCACACACACAAAGGCAATGCATGAGAAATGGAAGGAGAATAAGCACAATCCATATTTTATTGTGACTAGCAGGAAGTGAATAAAAGAAACCTCTGGGAAAGCCACGTCTGAAGACAAAGAAAAGTTATGATGTTCTTTTCAGCACATAGCAAAAATGCTAAGTAAAAACGTTAAAATTCATAGAAACATAAAGAAAAGCATTGAGACAGCCCAGGGCTGGAGGTGCTGCCACTGATTCGAGCCCTGCTGCAGTCCTGCTCCACTCCCAGGGTGATTAGTAGGGTTTTTTTTACTCTACACACAGTCAGAGCTTCCCTCACTGCAGTTCCTGGTGTGTGAAGGGTGGCTGTGGTCAGCCAGTTTGTGTCTTTATTAGGAAAGTGGGATGTTATTCCACAGCCCTCCAGAGGACAGGGCTGCTTCCTCCCCTGAGTACCCAGGATTCCTTAGCTCATACATAACTAACGAGCCAGGGAACGTCTGGCTGTAATTCCTTAAAAATCACACACGTTTGCAAGCATTTAGCAAATAACTGGGACTGGAATGGATGCAATGGGGCCACGTGGTGCCCAAACAACTCAGCTGTTTTCTCCACAGACAATGGCCTTGTGGAGGTGGGAAAAGTCCCAGCATCATTTATCTTCATTTCTGGCCATTTCAGCGATGACACTTCCATAAACAAGCCCATGGAACCATGACCACATCAAACTCCTGTGCGACACCTCCACAACAGACGTGAAAAATCAAATTCTGGGATAAGCCACTATCAAACTGGGAGAACACCACAAGAAAACTTCACAGCCTGGTTCCTGTACTCCTGTACTGGTCAAGGTTTGCAGGAGTAACTAACTGGGTAGTGGAATAACCCTGGGTAGCTCTTTCCAGCACTGTTTCCAGAGAGTATCACCATGCCCTCTGTCCCTGCTGCTGTCTGAGGTGATCACAACGGACAGAGCTCATAGACCTAATGAACTCAATGGACATTTTCTGGACAACTGTGGACATTTTCTGGACATTTTACAGGGATGACCCATAGACTAAGGGATCATAGAATGACCAAGACTGGAAAAGCCCTCCAAGACCATCGACTCCAACCACTACCCCAGTACTGCCAAGTTCACCACTAACCCGTGTCCCCAGGTACTACAAGCACATGCCTTTGAGCACTTCCAGGGCTGGTGACTCCACCACTGCCCTGGGCAGCCTGTGCCAGGGAATGCTACCTGGTATTATATCTGTGTGGGGATGAGCTGTCAGCTGCGGTTAAACCACGACAAAAGGGAGAACTAAGAAAATCCAGCACATTTCACAGTGACAGACCCAACACACTCCAAGGATTAGCAAGCAAGAGTCCATGAGGGGATGCCTGGAGAAGAACAAAGCTGGAAAGTCCTTGAAGACGCTAATGCAGAGCATCTCAGAGCAGAAGGATCACATCTAGTGGATGCACCAGGATTACAACGTGAGGGAATGGCAGGCACTTAAGGTCTCGCTCGGTTTGAAATCACTTCTGGGGAAATAATGGAAAAGCTGATGTAATTCCAATCATAAAGAATTAAAGAACGGGAGTATAATTAGCACTAGTCAACATACTTTTACAAGAAACAGGTCTTGTCAAACAAATCTGATTTCATTCTTCACTGAGATTACAAGTCTGATTGGTGAGAGGAGCCGTGTACAGGGAAGGGGAGTGTCTGAGTGCTGAAACCAGGAGATATGAGGGAAGCCTGGGGAACACAGGCCACTGTGCCAGCACTGCCTAGACCACCAAAAAACATGCTAAAAAAGGGGTTAAGAACTGATTAGGTGGCAGGTTCCAAGCAACAGTTCCTAGTGCTGGACCTCAGTGGGCTCCGCAGGAACCAGCCCCGAGTTCATTTGTGCCTTAGCACGATGGAGAGGGGTGAAGGAAACCACTGCTGAGGTGGGTAATGCCCTTGCAGCCTTGCAGAGCATTCTCAGGTTAAGGATATGGGATTCACCTCCCCTGGCGTTCGCCGTATGAAAAAATAATGCTCCCACTTTAATGCAGTTGTTAATTTTCTCCAGACAGCAAGGACAGAGAGGAAAGGGCCTCTGAGGACAGGCTGATGATCAAGACCAGTCAGCCAGGCAGGTGGGCTGAATTGCCCTCCACAGGATACTGAGGGGGAGGTTGCTCCCAGCTTACATTAGAAATCCCGTTTTTATGATAATGACTAAATTGTTCAAATCATCTTCAAAGAAAATTTAGGGGGGTAAAAACCTTAAAATAAATTAAAGTCAGTTGTGAAAAGCACTGGAAAGCCTGGTCGCTTCCAGCAACTGCTCCTGGAGCTGGTGTGGCTCAACAGATGTAAGCAGCAGCCAGGAAAAGCTCCAGATGGTCCCAGTGACACAGTGGCACTGATCAGGGACAGCCCCTTGTGCCCAGCTCTGGCACCACAGCACAGAGGCTGTTCCCACCCAACAGACGTTCGCTGTGCATGAAACAACAGGATGGCTTCAGTCCCTTTGCAAGCAGGCAGGTGTCACCCACAGGACTGTCACCACAGCTGGGACCTCCTGGCAGCCAGGAGGATTAGGGCTCTTCCTTCCCTACACTGCTGGGAGAGCAGGAGCGTAACTGGTTTTATGTTTTCCAGGAGAGAGATGACTGTCCCAGGCAGGAGTACCTGCATTGTCCCACACATCAGCAGCCCCAAGGCACCATCAAGGTATGCACACCTGCCTCAAGGATGCAGCAACCAGGATAAGGAACACCCTCAGCACCACTGAGGTCTCCCACCTGGGTATCCATCCATCCATCCATCCATCCCCTGTACCTCTGGCTCCCCAAAGGACGAACAAAACTCAAAGCACCTCAAGAAAGTCCCATGCATGGGGTTAAACTAGGAGCTCTTCCATGGCTGGCATCACACATGAAGGGCATGGGGAAGAAGGTGAAGGTGGGAGCACACCTGTGGCTAGAAAGAAACCACTTGGTCCCCAGACTGAGCTTCAGCTTTTCAAAATGTCTGGGGAGCTTTAACTCCGGAGCATTGCTCAGCTACAGCACAGACAGGACAGGTCTGAAGCGTGCTGGGAGACGGGAGAGGGAGTCCCAGGCCTTGCCTGCCCCAAGATCAGGGAAAATTCTCAGACACCCCAACCAACAGCAAATCCCTATGGAGAAAGCCCTCAGTGATGGGGAGGGAGCAGCTGCTGTTGTCTCTGCCTCCTGGGCTTGTCACGGCTGCCTCTCACCCGCTGCCTCCCCAGCCAGATCCTCTGACATCCAACACCGCCTCTGCCAAGCCAGCCCAGTTGGGTTCCCCCACTAAAGCAAGCAGAAAGCCCATTCTTTGGGGGCTGCTTTATATCACTGCCTCCCCCCAGAAAAGGCTTAGTCAAAGCAAATGCCAGACCCATTAAGTGCGAAGGACCTCACAGCCAACACAGGAATGCTGGTGCTTGATGGACTGTTTATAGAGTCTTTTATAGGAAGGATGGGTAACCTAATCCCAACTACAACATTTTTTATGCTGCTCTGTGAGGGTTCAGCTGTGATTAAACTGTTGGCACGGTCCCATGGCACATAAAACCATGGAGACCAGCATGTCTCATCCCCACCAGAGCCCTGCAAATGCAGGCGGCAGAAGTATTCCAAGTATTAAAGGCTGGCGAGCCCTGCTGTGGGGCATCCCTGCTTGCACCTCCGCCAGCCTCATGAGCCTGAGACACCAAAATAAAACATCTCTAGTGAATATTCACTCCTGCAGCCCAGAGCAGGGCAAAGGGTAGCCACCCCTGCAGGACTTGGTCTGGGTGCAGGAGACGCAACAAAACCACGCTCTCAGCAGTGGGCTTCAATGTCTTCCTCTCCCAGAAGCAGCCCCAGGATGAGCACGGAACCCTCCACCATCCTCCTGAAACACTGGATAAATCCCACAGCAACATTTGCTGCTTGGTTAAAACACTTGGTTTCGAGCCAGCCTCACTAAACTGAGATGTTCCAAGTTGTGGATCACCTGCTGTCTCTACCAGGCTGACGCTCCATGCCTGTAGCTAAGACCGCAGTCCCCAGCACGGGCAAAGTCCTCCCTGGGAGAGGACACCCAAATGTTCCAGCAGACATTGACCCAGGAAACCAAGCCCACCCGGGCCAAACCATTCACAGGGTGTGCAAATTTAACTGTCTGGAGGTGGAGAGATTGGAAGGGCGGGAAATCCCAACCCAGGCTGGGCACAGGGTCACACCAGCCCCATGCTGGAGGACAGGCAGGTGCAGCAAAGCTAGGCCCTGCTCCAGACCTTCCTCCTAGCTGGAAAGGGGAAAAGACTGGAAAGGGGGCTGGGGCAAGGCCAGGGCTGTAACACACTGATGGGGACAGCACAGGGGATGTGCATCCTCGGAGTGGGATCGCTCAATGTTGGACCAGCAGGGTCTCCCCTGCGCCGCTGGTGGGTGGGATTTCTTCAGGCGGGGTGAGCATGAAGTTTGTTACATTTTATTTTTATAGAATTGGAACAGAAGCCAGGTTTGCCTTTTTTTTATTCCTATTTTTTGGCTCTGTTGACTCATCCATCAGTTTGTCTGTTCACCCTCATGACACTTTCCTGATGCGATGCATTGTCTCCCTCGTGGCCACCACACACCCACCCCAGGTGGGCTCTCACCACCCACATTAGCCCACAGCCCTCTCAAGAGTTCCAGATCTGGAACATGCCTAGCACAACAGCTGACCACCATTGACTTCAACCCCTTCTGCACTGAGTAAAAACCACCAGCACCTCAGAACCCCTCACTGAGCATCCCCACCACAGCAGCCAGGAGAGGAGTGTGTTCTCCCAGGGCTTTTTCTCCAGGATGGAACTTGAGCAGCAGTTTTATTTTAGTCCTGGGCGAGTGTATAGCACATTCCTGCCACCAAAGGGAAGGAGATTCCAGAGTGTTTCCCGGTGCATCACCTGAGCCTGTGAGCAGGGTTCCTCCCCTAGCACAGACCCCGACACACCTTCAGGCAAACGGGCACCTTGATGGTGACACACGGGGTGGGGGTGGGCACATCTCTACAGCTCCATGACCTGCTGGCATCCCTGCGAGACCCGGGGAGGGCTGAGCCCTTCTCCACCCCTCTGGCCACCGAGCGGTTCAGGGCTGGTGGATGACACACCCAGGGCTGACCTCACGAATCCCATTTTTTTCCCTTTTCCCTCTGTAGCCCACACACTGAGGACCTCCCAACCACACAGTAAAAAGCCAGGTCAGCTTTCCAAGGGCTCAGCACCCACAAGCAGGAGCTCAGGTCATATTTAGGCCCCCCAAATTACAGGGCAAGGTTTCTGCTGGAGGGTGACCTGCTTGGCCTCCCCCAGCACAAAACCCCAAGGGCAGCCCCTGCCATCCCATCCAAGACGCCACAGGGATGTCTGGGCTCCACTGGTCCCTCCTGCTGGTCCCAAATGTGCTACTCCCAAACCTACCGCAGCCCTTGTCGGTGTCCCCTATACATCCCTTATTTTCCAGTCCAAAATTCAGCTCCCTGCCCTGTAGCCCCACCTTTTCTTATGCAGGGACCAACGGAAACCGGGAGAATCAAAGCAGCACCGTGAGAGACCCAACCTGGAGACACTGAACTTCAGCCCCAGCCCTGCAGATAAGGAAGGATGGGCTCCCGGAACAGCCAGGGATGAAAGGGAACACCGCAACTGTCGAGTTGGCTTGCTCAGCTTTTGGCTTGTGCCCATTTTCCTGCCATGTGCCACCCATGAGCCATGTCCCACCAGACAGGGACAGCCACTTGCTCAGCAGCCCAGAGGGACCAGCCTGGCAAAGCCTCACCTGCATGCATCTGCACCTTCTGCCTGTTGCACAAATCATGAACCAGTGGAGCTCAAGAGACCCACCCAGCCACTGCTCAGATCATCAGCAGCCTCCAGAGTGGTGCAAGGTTTAGCCAAACCTGGGAACAGGGACCAGGCGATGCATGGGAGCAGCTGACAGTAAACTCAGCATTTCCAGAGGATTTGTTTGTGCTGAAAGCTGCTGCTCTGAAGCCAGAACAGGTGTCAGTCACACCAAAATCTCAGGGCAGCTATTCAATGTGATGGCATAAGTTTGACATCAGATCAAAAAAAAACCTCAAAAGCAATGTGAGCAGCTCCTCTACTCTCTATTTCACCTACAGCCATGGAAAAAGAAAGGTGAGGAGCCAAAAGGAGGAGAAAAGCAGGTGAATCAGGGCTGGTTCTGCACAGCAGCAGCACAGCCACACAAAGCAGGCAGCTCCCCATCACTGGGGATGCTCCAAGCAGCCCCAGGACAAAGCCACATCACGACTCTCACCCAGCTGCCACAGGTGGGCTCAAAGCAGCACCCGCCTACCCCTGGATGGCTCCATCAGCCCTGAGCCAGCCTTGTCCCCCCCGCAGACTCACGAGCTGCCTGCTGCCCTGAGCTTTGTACGGAGCGTGACATGGAGCAGAGCCCACGCTGCCTCTTCAACACCTCCCACCAGCCAGACACCAACCCCTACTAATGCTGCCAACATCCTAATTAGCACCTTCCCTGTGCCTGCCCTGCTCCCGACTGCTCTGCAGCTGTCCAGACGCTCAGAGGTTCACCAAAGGTGACAGGGGAGGGGGACAAGTCCTGGATGTGCTGGGCACTCTGCCCCTCTTGGCCCATGGCAGCCCCGCTTCTCTGCTGTGAGTCTGCTGTCAAGGGATTACCACATAGCATAACCCACGCCTGAGTTTATCCTTCCCAAGCCTCTGGGACTGTCCATCCCTGTTGCAAGGCAAGACTGGGGCTTTGTCCAAGTTTCATCAAATCACAGGCTGGTTTGGGTTGGAAAAGACTTTAAAGATCATCTCCTTCCAACCCCTGCCACGGCAGGGACACCTTCCACCAGATCAGATTGCTCCAAGCCCTGTCCAGCCTGGCCTTGAACATTTCCAGGGACTGGACAAGGCATGGACAGGGCAGCTCCAGGCTCTGCCTGGGGAATGCATTTGTCTATCCATGCATTTGCCCATCCATGCATTTACAGCTATTTCCATGGCTGGACATTGTCCCTGGTGGGGCTGCTCTGCCTGCCCGATCCAACCCCTCAGAGCCCCATGCCAGCAGCCAGCTTAGGGGAGCTGACACCTCTATCCCACCTCTCAGCACGCTCCAGCACTGGGTGATCAATACTCTGCCACCAGCCATTCCCCATGTCCAGGCACCAGCTACTCTCTGCTCCCCAGGCAATGAAAATACAACGTCCCAGCTGGCTTTCCCTCCCAGAGCAATGCCCAGGGAGCCACAGGCCTGCTGCCATTTACCAACAAGGTGTCACAATATGCATACAAAGGCTGGAGACACAGAACCAATGCTCAGACACCTGCAAGGGCACTCTTCAAGCAGCCTTGGCGGTGTTGGGATCCTGCAGGAGACGTACCTTGGAAGAGATCCACAGGAAACGCTTTCCCAAGGCTGGCATGCTGCAGTTAGCTCCCCGCAGCCTGGCCAGGCCTCCCCCCATCCCTGCAGGCTCTATCCAGCCCAGACACCTTGTTTCACTCCATCCATGTTGCCCCCAGGTCACACATTTCTCCTGCTCGCTTTGTCCCCTGATACCAGACAGGCTTAAAAGTAAAACAAGGCCAAGATTTATGAAGTGAGGCTCACCGTAAAGGTTTCCGAGTCACAGTTGTGGAGCCTGGAAACAGGATTACAAGCAAAGCAAATCATGAAACGCGATCGTAACCTCGGCACGGCGAGACGTGACCCTCACGTGCTCCAGCCCAGCTCACTGCTGGGGCATGTGGTGTGCACTGCCTGGGGGCTGCTTGGCCAGCACAAACCTCCTTGTGATGGCCCAGGGCTTCCTTGACCTCCTCTCCATGGCACCCAGCTCACTGGGGTGGCCCAGTCCTGATCCTCAGCAGACTTTCTGCCACACCTCGCCTCAAACCAGCTGCACAGGCACTTGTCAGAGCAGAGCACTCCCAGATCTCCTTCAAGACCACAAACAGCTGCTTTGGACACATCCTTGTAATTCCATGGTGACTTTATTGCAGCCTTCCAGTGCCTACAAGGGCTCCAAGAGAACTGGAGGACTTTGGTCAAGAGACGGAGTGCCAGGACAACAAGGAATAGCTTCCCACTGACAGAGGGCAGGGACAGACTAGGAATATTAGGAAGAAAGTCCTCTCTGAGAGGATGGTGGGGCCGTAGCAGAGGTTGCCCAGAGAAGCTGTGGCTGCCCTGGATCCCTGGAAGTGTCCAAGGCCAGGTTGGATGGGGCTTGGAGCAAACGGGCCTAGAGGAAGGTGTTCCTGCCTATGGCAGGGCTGGAACTCAAAGAGCTTTAAGGTCTCTTCCAACCCAAAACAGTCAATGATTCTATGATTCTAGGACCAAGCCCCACTCCTGAGGCATCACTCCCACCCAAAAGCCTCCTGCTGGCTGTACAGAGGCAGAGCTTGACAAAGATGGGTCTCATGAAGCCAAACTCACTGAGGCATCACCCAGGGACAATGGCCTGCAAGTGATGGGAGCCAACAGCAGGGAATGATGATACCAGCTCCATCCAGAAGCACCTGCCACAGCCACCAGCGTGTGCCTGGAAGGAGTGGAGAGCAGCGGAGGTAGGCAGATATGGGCCCTGGTAGGGCACACACCCCCCTGTCTTAGGTGAAACCAACCACACACCTGGAGGTGCCTGAGCAGCCCATTCCTGCCTGGTTTGTCCTCAGACACATCCTGTTGCACCCTCCAGCCTCAGCAAGCAGCCCAAAGACCGTGGGTTTAGTGGCCACTTTGCAGGAACTAGTGGCCCCCTGGGAGGCTCAAAGAGCAGGAACTCCTCTGGAGGCCAAGGAGCATCCATGGACTGACTCCCTGTCCCCTGCTCCAAGGCAGAGTGCTCCGATCAGTCCTCCCCTGCCCCAAGAGACTCCAGGATAGGCAGAATGGTCCCACCACTGTGCTTCTCACCCACAGCCTGTGCACCAGGACTGTGCAGGATGGAGATGCCTTCCCTCTCCTGTACCCCTCTGCTGAACTTTTTCAGGCTCACAGAGGGTCCTGACAGGAGATCTGGAGGCTCCAGCCTCCTCTCTGACCCTCCTCACCCTCCTCCTGGTTGCCCTCTCCTCTGCCTCTAAGCAGAGAAGTGCTGCAGGAGTCTCCCAGCACAGATGCCATGACACTGGCATGCAACCAGAATTCACCAGGCTCCAGCAGGGTTCCACACACCTTGGGGACATGTTTAGGGAGCTGGGATGACACCTCACATGGAGCAGCACTCACCTCAGCCTGCTGCTGGACAGACAGACCCAGCTGGGCACGGCCAGGGAGCTGCCAGGGAGCTTGTGCATCACCAGGGACACAGCTCGTCCTTCAGCCTGCTGCAGGCTGGGTATCCCCGTGTCCCCAAAGCCTGGGTGGGAACAGAGGGAATCCCAGACCTTTTGCCTGCCCCTCCTCTCCCGGGCTGGGGGCTTGGAGCCAGCCACAGGCTACCCAGGAGCCGAGCCCATTGTTCCCTTTGTCTGGCCCTGGGAGCACCAGCCCGCGGCTCGAGGCGTCCCCTCTGCCCAGGGAGGTTCACATGCTCAGCCACCTTCACCACCCCCAACCCACTCAGCTGCCAGGCAAGGGGCTAAGCACATCCCCTAAACCCAGCCACCAGCCCCCCAGGTGAACCCAGGGCTCAGGGAAGCTCCTCTCCTCCCCAGTTCCAACCAGATGCTCTTGGTCCCTGGAACTCTGAGGAGGGCGAAGGCAAGCACCAGCAGGCATTTACCAAGGGACCCTCCTCTTGCCCGGCCATCTGGCCAAAACCATAAGCCTGTGGAAGGCTAAAGGTGTCCCCAGACACAGAGGGTTCACCTTCATGGTTTGCCAAGGCCATGAGCACCCAGAGCAATGTGGACCTCCCCAGCACTTTGCCTTGGAAGCTGCAGATATCTTGAAAGCCAAACTGGGAGCTGGGGGCCAGCAGGGCCCCACTGAGCCTGGGCACTCAGTGTGCAAGCCCACAGAAGGCACCTTTCCCTGTTCCCTTTCAAATACCACATCTGCCACGGGAGACTGAGCCAAAGGCATTCCCGGTTTCCATCCCACCTCCAGCAGTGCACCAGGATGCTCAGGGAGCACACCAGAACCGAGGGTACCTGAGGCCCCTGGTACCCCAGATGGGGGAGGGCTGGGCTACACCCTATCCTGCCTCCATCCTCCATCGCTCCTGCAGTGAAACCTTCTGCTTGAGAACTCCAGAGCAAGGGAAAAAATAGAAAATAAAGGATCATCACCCTTTCATCAGCCTCTTCTTTACATCTCCCACAGTCCAATGCACCTCTGTGCCCCCTCCCTCCCCAAGCTGCATCTTTCCCGGAGCCCCCCTCCCCTGTACTTCTCCTGTACAAGCATCTTCACTCCCATTCCCAGTCTTTCCCAGTTCGGAGCTGATGCTTTCAAAGAGCCATCCACAATGACTTTAAGATCTCTTTCTCAAAATGCTAATAAGTAATTTAAAGACTGCCACTGTGCATGCATGGGTTTAGGGTAATTTTTTCCATGTGAATCCCTTTTCATTCATCCCTGACTACATTTAATCTGCCACTTTATAGCCCGGCTATCCAGTGTCATGAGAGCCTTTTGCAATATTTTCAAGACAACTGTTGTTTTTATCATCCTGAATAATTTTGTATAATCTGCAAACACTCTTCGCCTTCCCATTCCCACCCCTCTCTACTTTATGAATACATCACCCAGCACAAGCCTCACGCTGACCCTGTCCAGTGGGAAAACTGACTCTTTGTTTCCCCTTCTTTAAGCAGATTTTAATCCATAAGAGAGCCCTTCCTCTAAAATTACTGCTCTGGAGTCTCCTGGATCACCCAGGGAGATCTCCTTAAAGGATGCTCGTCCCATTTACTCTTGCTCAAATATTCATTTTATTGACTTATTGTAAAATCTGAGTTCTCCTGCCATCGCTTCAGGGCAGTCTCCCAGCCCTGCCCTGGGAAGCACAGCTCCTTGGCAGGAGTCCTTTTGGCCAGTCAGGGTTATGCTGAAGTCATCCCCCAAGGGCTCCGTCCTGCACATTTAACTTCCCAATACTCATTTGCTGAGGAGAAACTTGGGGGGATAAACAATTTCTTCTCCCACGTTATTTTTCAAACTCCTCTCAGCCTGCCTTATATGGCTTCACATTCACCAGACCACAGTTTCTGATTTTTTTATTTTCTTCTTTTAGATACCACTTCCACTTTGTGAAGAACATCTTTTTACCTCCAATGACCTCCTTCAATTTGCCATTTAATCAAGTTTGGTTGGGTTTTGGTTTTTTTTTTTTTAGAAAACTCATGTTAAGTGGCTGCATGAATTTATTCTGAGCTTTAATTTAATTTCCTACATCGTGGGCAAGTATTTTCTTATTTTAGCTTTTCCCTTCGGCCAGCTCCTTCACTTTGCTTTACTCACACACCATTACATGCTGGTTGCTTTATGGATGCCATGGTCTGACTCTGAGAGAGGTAAGGCAGAAAGAACATCATTTATTGGATCAACTGATAAAGCTGCACCAACTTTTGGAGCTCCCCAGCCCCTCCTCGTGCCCACTGGGAGACTGAATCTGCTCCCATGGAACAGATCTGATGTCTTGTGTGTGGTGCTCTGGTCTAAATCCAGAGGCCTTCCTCCTGTAGGCACTCCAAAGAACCACAACTGTTCCCAGCCACTAAAACTATCATTTCTGAATGTGACATTTAGGGAGGCACAGACCAGCCCCAATTACAGTTGTGTTTTCTGCCCTCGTGGCCTGCTCCACCTTCCTTTAATGCTTGGCAATCAGTGCCACATGTCCTGTCAGACCTGATGCTGCTCCCTTCACCCCAAGCAAGGAAATTCAGGGAGGGGCGAACATCACGGCACGATCCTCACTTACTCCTTCCCCTCATACTGATTATCTCAGGGGGCTGGCACGCCCTGCACAGCAACCCCTGTGTCTGCACCCTGGCACAACCTGCCATCCATCCAGCACATCTCTGAAAAATCTCACATTGATATAAAGATATTAACAATATACCCCCGCACATCTCCAGGCCCCTCTCCTTCCTCACACCCTCCCTCCTGCTGTCACCTGGCCTCCAAGGGGTCCCTGCCCACCTCCAGCATTCCCAGTGATCCCCCATGCTCCCTGCATCCCTGGGTACCAGGCTGGGCAGAGCCCCTCCCGAACCCCCCGCTGCCTCTCCCTCCCATCCAGCCCACGCCGCACGTCACAGCCCCTTATCACAGGAGGCCCCATCCTCACCCTTATCTAACAGCTGAACTTTTGCCTCTGAGGATCTCCTCGCTCCCCCCATCCCAACGAGATCCAATTGGCAGCTGTACTTCGCCCTGGTCTCTCTGTAAACCAGATCCAGGTTTGGAAGAGACTGCAAACCAGGGAGGGAGCTGATGGGGCTCTTCCTCAGTAAAAATGGGATTTCAGCAGGATGGGAACCCTGCTCCCACTCCCAGCCAGAGCCACCCTCAGCAATATCCCAGCAGGACCAGTGTGAGGAGAGCAGGCACATTTTGGGGCAGGAGTGGAGGGTCAGGCTCTCGTTCATCCCTCGCCCCAAAGCGCTCAGGCCTCGGGAGCTGTCGCAGCCTCCTGTATTTACCCAGCTCCTCGGGCAGTTTCATGGTGCCCACCCCTCTTTCCAGCAGCTCAGGTATGTGCACACAAAGGGCCCTGACTAGTGCAGGCAGGTCCTTAGCCCGTTTCCAAGGGGATTGCTGCTCCCATCCCTGGGGACAGCCCCAAACCCCTCAGCAGTGTCCCCAAGGCACAGCTGCGTCCCCTTCACACCCTCTGTGGGGTGACCCGAGGAGCTGGGGGACATCAGTGGCCACACCAACCCCAAGCCCTTGTCCCTGACAGCCCTGTCCCCTACAGCATCTCCTTCCTATGCTTTTGTCACCCAGAGAAGCTGGAAAGTCAGCAGGGTTGGAGAGGACTGCTGCTCCCGCCTGGAAAAACCACAGAACAGAGCAGCAAGGGCAGCAATATGGATGTTTAAACGAGGCACTAATTTATTTGGTTTACAAAAGGAGCTTTCCCTTTTGCTGCCCCTGTAATGCAAAGGGCAGGTGGGTGCAAGGAATGTGCCTTGTCAAAAATTAACCCAGGAAATGGAGGGGAGGGGAAAGCAGCAGGAGGGAGACGGGTGGCACGGGGCCAGACCAAAACCACAGTCTCTGCTCTGCTCCTCAGCCCCACTTGTCCCAAAACATTTGCTCCCCTCCCGGTCTCAGGAGAGTGTTCGCAGATCTGGAGTTCAAGCACGCAGGAGGGATCAGCTCTTGACAGATCCTGTGTTTTTCCCTGGACCTGCTGTTCTGCTCCATCCCTCCAAAGCATGCTAGGCTTGCTGGGGGCCTCCTGCAGCTCCCATGGTCCTGGCACACCTGGAACACCCACTTCCATGGAGCATCAAGATCAAAGCAATGCTCTGGTGTGACTGTAACCCTGAAGGGATGGCTCAAGTCTTCCTCCGTGGGGGCCACAAAGATGAATACAACAAAGGCCCAAACCAAGCCTGTGTCCCGGGCACCTCCCCGCACCCCTGCAGCCTGGAGGAGGCTGTGGGGGTGCTCAACATGGGTACAGGAAAAGGGACTATGTTTTAACACTGCAATATGTTATAGCAGAAATGAAATGAAATATACTGCATATTACAGAAACACAGAATATCCCAAGTTGGAAGGGACCCACAGGAATCACTCAGTCCAAATCCTGGCCCTGCATAGGAGCCCCCAACAATCCCATCATGTGCCTGAGAGTGCAATAAATATTATGTACATTATAATTCACTATTAACTACACAGAAGCACCGAAGTCCTGTCTCCAGCTTGCTCGGAGGATGGGCAGGGATGTCCGTGTCACAGCATGACCTGGGAATATCCACCCCAGGAGTAGATACAGCCCTCCTGCCCCAGCATCCCTCTCCAAGCCCAAGGCTGGGCTCAGGATTAGGACTGCCCAGCACAGCTGATGTTCAAAATCGAGTCCCCTCACCCACGATCCTGCTTCCCAGCAAAACTCATGCTAGGCGATTCTCCGTCACCCACTGGAACCTGTCGCTGCCTCCGTGCTGCTGGCTCTGTGCTGCCCACACCCTCTCTGATAGCAGGGCCATCTCGTGTCTCCTTTCGCATTTTTGGCAAAGGGCTGGCTCTCCTCCAGCCCTTGGGAAGCTTGCCAGCACCACAACGTCTGTGAAAAGTTAACTCCACGAGGGTGAAGAGTACCATCAGGTTGGTTTTCCCTCCTCGCACGTGAGTTAGCCAGGCTGTTGATTTTAAAATACCTCCATGTCCTTCCCAGCTTCCCCCAAAATACCTCGGGAGCGTCAGTCCTGCGATCGGCGCGCAGCCTACGCAGCAGGAATACAAAGCGGGGCCGTTAGCGATAGCGGCGTTACCAACCGGTGTGGGATCCAGACCCTTCCAGGACTCCTTTGTTCTTGACTTTCTGGTTTAGGGTTGGTTTTTTTTTTTTTGAAAAACACACAAAAAACTTTCCTTTGAGAAGCCTGAACTTTCTCAGCTGCAGACACGTTACCTTCCAACCGCCTTCACAACTACAGGCAATTCCTAACCTCTGCTTTATGTACGTTGTCATCCACCTCCCTGTTTTCCATATTGATTTATGTTTTACGTTCTTTTCACATTTCCTTTTAACAGAGCCAGTTTTAACCAAACAGCCTTCCCTCCCGAGCCCGAGCCATGCATTCTGCTGGCCAGTGAGCAATCAACTTCCAATTTCCATGCACACTCCTGTTTATATTTCCTTCCCTATCGGCTTTGTTTCTAATTAAGGTTTGTTAAATGCAAGTGAATATATAGCGCGCAGAGAAATATAAAGCATGTAGATAAATAAACACCCCACACACAGCCGCACTGACTAAGGCTGCGCTTTCAACCACGGATCCCAAAGCACTTTGTCATGTTCATTAACAAAACCTCGCGGCTCCCTTGGGAAAGACGCTTGGATTATTTTACGCCTTGTAATTAGGAAAACTGAGGCACAGAGGAGACAAGTGAAATTAGCAGCAGCACAGAAACGCTCTGTGGCAGAGCCAAAAACAGGACTCAAGAGGCAGGATCCTCCAGAATTGTGGTTTTCCCTTGAACAAGCCTTTCTGCCCCCATTTTGGCCCTGGGAATACACTGGAGCTGGTGATGGAGGGCATCACCACTGTGGAGGTTCCCTGCAGCCACGGGAACATGGTGGGTCCAGCCACCACCTCCATGGCCAGCGGCTACTGTTGGGTCCATCTGTCCACACCGAAGGGATCCAGAGCATTCTGAGGTGCAGGTGGACAGCACATCCAAGCACTTCGGGAGAGGCAGCTCCAGAAAGGAAGGAGGAGAGGCACGCCCAGGGAGCTGCATCCCACACGCTTTCACCTTGCCAGCTCTCTAGAAGCCTTTTCCTGGAAGGCTGGACATGGGAGCCGGCTGCCCACATCGGCACTGAGAGCGACCATCACAGCCCCACAGCACACACAAAGGGCAAGAGGCAACAGCAAGGGTATGGGGGGACCGCGCTGAACCCAAACCAGTGCGGTCAGCCCTGGCTGGGAACGGCCGCTGGAAGCCCACTGACCACCTCCCTGGGAGTGCCCCCATCCGTGGAGGAGCACACCTCAGAGAGATCATATCAGGTGGGTGAAACACCCACCAGCATTGGCCAGCCCCTCATTCCCTGATATACTCCCCATCCCTTGGCGCTCATGCACCCAGTGCCCGCTGCTCCTGCCATGACGGCGGGAAAGTCACTCACGTTCCAAGAACATGCACAGGAGCCCCGGGAGCTGGCCACTGACCCACAGCACCGCCCGGCAGCACCCCTCGAGCAGCAGGAGGAGCAGGCTGGGGTGGAGGTGTCACCCTGTCCCTGCCCAAGGCACCTGGCATGCCACACTTGGCAGCGCCCGCTCGTCACGGCCAAGCGCGCGTGGGCCCCGCTGGACAAGCCCGGACCCCGCTGGAAGTGTCAAGGCCACCAGCGGATGGGGCCAGACGTCCTGCACGGACACGTATGCTCTCACAAACACGCTCATCACCCCAACCCTCCCCCCCATAATTAAAACCATGCTGGGCTCATTTGAATAGCAGAGCTGGCGAGCGCTCTCCACTGCAGCGTAAATAGTCCTATTTATGCCAAGCTCCCATATTGTAAATATCACGATGTATAGCTGGCCAACCCATGAGTCATCTCCCAAAACTCCAACTTAATAAATGGTGCCTCATCCATGTTCCAGACAAACACCGTCCGAGTGGCTCCCACCGCCCGGCACACACAGGGCCAGCAGTGGCCACCCAGCCTGCCCACCAGCCCAGTGGAGCCGGAGGGACAGCAGAGCCACCCAGCCGCTCAGACATTACTCTTCCACAATGGACAGGCATCCCTGGACCACGTCGTTCCAGGACGAGCCGGTTTTTGGCCTGACACCTGGTCCTCGCCCCTGCCCAACCCAGTTCTCCGGCACTTCCCAGGGTGTCCATGCAGCGGGCGGGTGGGAGCAGGCAGGAATGGCTGGGATGGTTGGCGAGCGGGAGAACGAGTCTCCCCTTGCCCAGACCCCACCGTGGGGCTCCCACCCAGCGCCGTCCCCGCACACCCAGCCCTGGAGCTCCCCACCTGCCGCCTCGCTCTGCTTTGTCTGAGCACCGGGGACCTCGGCGGGGAGCTCGGCTTCTCCTGGGGACGCCGGGAACGCCACGGCGCCAACGGGGAGCCGGCCACCAGCTCCAGAACGCCGGTAAGGCCTGGTGGAGGGGCACCCCAAAGACTCTCCCGAGAGCAGCGGCGGGCACGGGGAGGTGAATCCCGGGCATCCCTGGGGGACCGTCCGCGGTACCCAGGGATGCCCACCTTGGCGCAGGGATGGCGGGCAGAAGGGCGGCCAGCGATCGGGAGGGTCTGGGGGCGCGGGGGGACACACACGACACACCGGGTTCCGGCGGCGACACCTCCAGCTGGGGCAGCACTTCCCCAAACTTCGCCTCCCCTCCGAAGGGCGTGCGGCGGGGAGGGGGGCAGGGGGCAAAGTGCCACCCCCCAAAAAGCGAGGAAACCCCGGAGGGGGCTCGCCCTACCCGCAGGGCCCCCGCCCCCCGCGCCCCCCCTTACCTTCCACGGCGGCGAGCAGGGGCAGGAGGGCGAGGGGCAGGCAGCAGAGCCACAGCGGCCCCATGGTGCGCGCCGGGCCGGGCATCAGAGGCGGCGCGGCCGGCGCTCCATGGAGGCGGCGGAGCGGCGGAGCGCAGAGCCCAGAGCCCCTCGCTGGGGCCGCCGCCGGCGCGGGCACNNNTCGATCATCCAGAGAAAGCCGTGATTTCAACCCAAATCCGCCTCGCCGGGGCTCGCTGCGCCGCCGGCACCGGCGAGGGGGCGGAGGGGCGGGGGGTCCCGCGGGGATGCCCCCTCCGCCGCCCTTCGCACCGCCCGCGGCCACGGGCCGGGCATCCCTCCCGCGGGGCTAAGCCCCCGCCGCTGCCCACCGGAGCCGGGGGGCCAGGGCGGTGAGCAGATTCCCGTCCGGAGAAGGGGACGCGTACAGCAGCTAAAAAAAAGAAACAAAAATCCAAGGAGTTGGTAAATCCGAGGCTTGCTGTGGGCAGCCCTAAGTCCCCACACCCTTCTCCTCCCCCATCCCCTTGGAGCCAGCCCCGGTAGGAGAGAACAGGAATCCCCCCACGTCCCACGTGGAACAGTTGTGAGTTGGTCACAAACCCCATTGCCACTGCTGCGGTCAAGCAGGACCTTCCCAGAAGGTGAAAGGTGAGACCCAGCTCCAATTCTGCATCGCAGCACGCGACAGCCCTGACTTCCACGGTGCCTGGGAACCACATCTGCCCTGTGGGCACCTCATGATCCACACCCTCTTCAGGACATAGCGGGGAGGTTGGGACCAGATGGTCTTTAAGGTTCCTTCCAACCCAAACCATTGTGTGAATCTATGACTTGTGACTGCTACCAGGACTCTTTGCCCCAGGAGGTCCCCCTGCCACCACCCTGACATCTCCTCCTCACCCCTCTAGCATCCACGTTGTACCCAGCAGAACCCTCTGCTCACCCCTCATAACTGTGTCCCAATTTCTGCTGGCTGGACAGAAGGTTCAGGTGCATCCCCTGCAGGAAGCACTTGTGTCCTGGAAGATCTTCCTAGGGAGGTCACACCCCACGCATGGATCTCTACACAAGTTGTGCCAAGTTCATAGGCCAGGAGCTGAAGACCCACTGGACTTTGAGGATGGATTCCTGTCCCTCAACTCACCATGGGAAGCCATGGAAAAAACAGTCTAGGCTCCACTGTGCTCCTCCTTATCCCTTTGTTGCCTCAGCAGCTTGAGTACCTTGGGTTCCTTGCCTTGACCCACCTCAGGAAACAATTCCACAGGAGTGGTTAGAGGAGATCACAGCTCTGTGATGGTGTTGGCCACGTGCGTGAGCCAAATGGGCTTCCCCAGCTCAGTGTGGCTAACTGCAGGCTCTGATTTTCTTTGGGAGTTCCTGCACTGCAGATGTTGCTGCTCATCCATGCTGACCCCACATTCAACATGGAATCCCTGGAGAACCCTGTGGCCCAACTCCATCGTGTGTGGAGAAGCTTCCATCTTTAGCGTCTCTTTCGGCATCACTCTTGCATTGAGGAAGGAGGCTGAAGGGCCAGGACAGCCAGCGGCCTTGCTGCTCCTTCCTCCAGATGTGCTCCTCGCCAGGGCAAGAAAAAACCCAAGGATCTCCAGCAGCCACCCACCATTCCAGCATTGTCCCAAGCTCCCCCACTCCCAGCCTCCCCTCACCCCTGCTGCTCCGTAGCACCCAGCATTTCCAATCAGATGGCTGAAAGCACTCACCATTTCCAAACTCCTCATACCCTCATTTCAATCATCCCAGATCCCAGGGCTGTTGTGCCCTGCATGCCCTAGATGGGCATGTCCCTGAGGATCCATCGGTTCTCCAAAATGGGAGCCTGGAGTCCAAGAGCAGCAGCCCAGTGTGTTTGCCAGTGCCCACCCAGACCCTCAGGATTTTCTTGAAGTTCTCCAGGATTGCACTGCTAGACACAATGGGAATTTATCCCAAGGGAACAGTCACTGGAGACCTTCTCTCTTCTCTTTTGAGCTCCCCCTTCGGCTGTTGCTGATGGAAATGGGCTTTGGACTATGCAGACTTGTCTGGCTGCTGCACTGACTTTGAAGATCTTACATGCTCCTTGGAGTCTGGCTTGTGCCCTGAAGATGCTCTTCAGGGCCAGTCACGAACTGTGAGCACTCATCCCACCTCACACCTCCATGCTGCTCCCAGGAAGGACTTTCTATGGCTGTTGCATCTTTTGGCATCCATGGGAAGGCCTGCCAAGGTTCCACTGCCACCCTCACAAACTTGCTGTTCCCAGTGCAGGTGGTGTCACCTTCTGACCTTCTGACCTGAATCCCACAAGCTCCTCTGGGCACCACGCCACAATATCTGAGCAGACCAGCAAGTGCTGCAAAGCACCAGGTCATGACAAGTGACTCCAGACCTCCTCCAATGTCCTTCTCTGCACCTTCCACTTGCTCTGCACCAGGTTTAGTGGCATCAGTGGAGGATGGCCATGGACCAGGGAGCCCTGTGTGTCCTCACTGCTGTCCTCAGCCATGCTGTGAGCTGATGCTCTCCTTGCTGCTATCTGGTGACAAGTGGTCATGGGACTGTGTCAATGGACACGGCTGCCATCAGGCAGCTTTGGATGCGGCCACCTTGGAAGTCAAGTTATACTGGTTTTGCTGGCCCTTGCTGCCCTTGGGCAGCACTGCCACAGGACACTCAAACCCTGTTGCAGAGAGCGTCAGGTACAGCCTTGATGGGGTCCCAAAAATGGGACAACCACTGCTCCAGCTGCACCCACGTGTTGGTTTACATCAAAAGGTGGTTCCCAGGCCAACAGAGCCAGGAGAGATGTCATCTAGGAGGCATTAAAACAGGTTTGATGGTGGCACATTTAATGCTGCATTTTCAGTTTCTGATGCAGGAAGAAAAAGTTCCATTTGCATATGAAGCCCTTGGCTGATCACACCTGGAGGAGGTGTCTTCCTCTCACCCTCTGTGAGGTTACAGAGGTGCAGCAGGTGACAGCTGGGAGTCAAGGGAGGCACAAAGGAAAGCAGCAAGGGGTGACATGGAGCTGTCAAGCACATACTCAAGTGTGCAGTCATCTTTGGCAATTCCAAGGAGCCTCAGCTACTGGAAAGATTCAGGAGATGCTTCTTTGGTCCTAGGAAGCTATTTGGTCAATCTCAATGCCCCAGCTGAGGGAGAGGGAGGTTTATTTGGGATGGGAGGGATGGGGAGTAAGTCCCATACTGGCATCAAGAGTAAATCTGCCTGTAAAGTCCCACCAAGAGCAGACAGGGAGGTGGTCCAGGGCCACTGAGAGATGCCCAGCAGAGATTCAGCACTCTTGGTTCTGAATTGGCCCCCTTGGTTCTGAATTGGCCTCTATGGTCTTGAATCAGCACCCTTGGTCACACCTCTGCCTGCAAGAGGAAAGCTTTCCAGCTCCTGGCTGAATCCCTTGGGCTCCAAGGAGCTTCGAGCTTCCAGAGGCAGGTTGGGAGGAGGAAAACTCAAGCATATTTTTACAGAAATTGGAGTCTCCCTGCAGCAGAAAATCCCGTAAAAGCAAAACCCAAGTGAAAAGCAGCTTCAGCTGTTCTGGCTCTGGCTGTGACGGGCTTGGCCCCAGGCCAGTGAGTTAATTCTGCCTATTAACTAATAGTATAGTATTGTCGGTAAAGATTCATTGCTAAACTTATGTTTTTAAGATATCACTTATCATTTAAACACTTAACTCCTGATCCCCGAACATGTACAGGCACCATGTAGCCCTGCAGCCATGCTGCAGATAACCAAAGCCACCGCTGGCCCGGGAGGCCGGGCAGTGTTTAACCCTTTTCCCCCTCTTTGTTTGAATGATAAATTGTCTGGAGTAGCACTTTCCAGAGGAGAGCAGGCCCTCCCACTCAGGGACCGCTTATTATCACCTACTTAATGTTCCCCAGCTCAGCAGGGATGGAGGAACTGTTCCCAATAGCGGGTTTTTCTAACCTCCGTGAAGGGTGTGTGAACAGCCAGAAACCCCATGGATATCTGTGATTGCAGCCTGTCACCACCAAGGGCCTCCCTCTGTCCTTCCTTGCCTTTCCCAGTCACCCCAAGTGCTCTGCAGGCTGGGGACAGGCAGGTCTGGTCCTTCAGGAGGACGGGTGAGAGCAGCAGGGGCTCCCCATCTCCAGGCTGAGCCCTGCGTGCTGCCCAGCACCTTTCAGCTCACTATCCCCACTCCGATCTGTACCACGAATCCACAATTTTCAGCGATCTCAGACCTCTCCCGCATCATCCCAGAGCAAACCAGCACCTTTTCCAGTTACACCAGTCACCAGCCACCACTCAGGCAGGCGTTGGCTACAGCCCCCTGCCCTCCCCGCCCCACCGGGGACACTGTGAGGAGCTTTCTCTGCCCGGAGTTAAATAAAGATAAAGTTTCTCATCCCTGTACGCTTGGTGAGGGTCCCTGGCCCTGGGTGGCTCGTGCTGCAACGTGACACCGGCCAGCCCCACCTCACTCAACCTGTTCCTCCTGTTGCCGGGACCTGCGGAGGGGGAACCAGCGGCTCCCTCTCCCCTTCAGCTCCTTCCTCCGGCATTTCTGAGCTCTCTGCCTCAGGGGTTCCTGTGCACGACCCCTGAGCTCCCCGGTACCGGGCCGGGTGAAACTGAGAGGAGGAAGGTGAGAGGAGGAAGGTGAGAGGATGGCACCGGGGGCAGCCGAGCATCCTCCTGCGCTGGGATCCCCGGGAACGAGGCAGAGCCGCAGAAAAGCTCCGAGCGAGGATTTCATCTCTCCGGGGAGGGGCTGCTGTGAAGACTGAGGCTCAAGGAGTGGAAGGTAACCCTGTTTGTGCTGCTGTTGCAATGTCTGGAGTCTGAGGGTTTAGAGCCTTCAGCTAAATTAAGAAGGAAAAGTCAACTGGTAGATTGCAGTAACGATTTGGAGAGTTCTCCTCTCGGAAAATGAATGAAACTTTTGAATGGTAGCCATGGGAACAAATTAAAGAGAAGAGGCACTTTCGAAGCATTTAAAATAGATTTAGAACTATAGAATTGAGCAGGAAATTTGGGATATTTTGTTCAACAGCTAATTTGAACCCAGGTTTAGAATTAAAAGTAACTTTTGGAAAAATAAAGTTCATAAAAGTATCTCCTTGGGGACTGCAAAGATGTCAGGTGTTCTTGAAAAAATTGTTTGGGTAAATAAGCAGGACCATAGAGAGGCAGAAAGGGAAAAAATTATAAAAAGCAGGTAAATTTAAATAAAACAATTTATTATGGGGTTTTTTTTCCAATAAAATCAAGGATTTCCTGACTTATAGACTTATATAATCATTAAGGTTGGAGGCTGGAAAAGACCTCCAAGATCATCAAGTCCAACCTTCAACTGCGTACCACCACTTTCCCAGAATGTAGAGAAATGCGACAATCAAGAATATAAACTATTACTCTGTGTTTTTAAAAAATACATTAAAAAGGGCTATTTAGATATACAGCAAAGAAAAGATGGAACCATCACCAGAATATCATGTTATATATAGAAACTTAATCCAAAATACTTTACAGCCATGAGGCATGACCAGCAGAAGATGGGGTTTGTATTCTGGAAAATATTTTCATTTTAGTCCTTGGTTATAGCCAGAAATAACAATGTTAGAGAATAAATCTGCCCAGGAGATAACCTGTGATGAAAAACTGCCAGGCATTACCTACTGACAGGGGTAATGACATAAAAGGATGCTCAATTTAATTGCTGTCATTTGTAAAGGCTTGTAAAAGAAAAGGATGTAACCCAAGCTATTTCGTGGTAGGGAACCCAAGGTCTAGAAGTCTTCCAGAAAACAGTTTTAAAGTTGTTCAAAGGAAAGTGGAAAAGCTGAAAAGTCAAACTCAGGTCTGTGTTTAATACTATAAAATTACAGGGTGGCATCCTTGAAATTGAGAATGCTGAAATGGCATTTAATAGGAAACCAGGGAAACCAGGGAGAAAATGACCCAGGTTTTGTCAATGCTGGTGGTAAATATAGGAGCTTTGCAAATGCTGATGGACACTATGAAAAAATGCAACATTTTGTGTTATGTTTAAGGCACTCGTGAGCAAAAACCCTTCAGTGCTCTGAGGTGGCAGAGGTTTGTGAGAAGGCAAATACAGAATCACAGGCAATGGCCTGGTGTGAAACTGCTCTTTGCTCCTCAGAGGTGCTACAGAAGGACAGACCTAAAGGAGGCAACCACACCTCCTTGCACAGCAGCAGGGTGCAAAACACACAGGTTATCACGGCCAGGCTGAACGGGGCAGCCCTGAGCAAGCTGCTGTAGTGGAAGATGTCCCTGTCCATGGCAGCGGGGCTGGAACTGGGTGATCTCTAGGATTCCTTCCAGCCCAAACATTCTATGACTCTATGACTCTATCCAGGTCTTTCCAAAGGGAAGCAAGCTATGGGAGATGTGGTGGCACAGAGAGAGCAGAGCTGTATGCAGGCAAAACTCCCCGAGGTCTGGAGATGAAAGGTCAGGAGTCAGCAGTAGCGGGGCACGTGCTCTATGATTAGCATTTCCCATTCTCCCTTTGGGTCTAGGAATATCCATGTCATTAAGGTCAGGGCTGAAATGTGACTGAACTGGAACAATTCCTGCAGAGTGATGGCAAATGCACACACAGGCTCCTGATGCTGATATTAACTGGCCTACCTTTTATTTTATTGAAGAGTCATGAGAATCAGAATCTCTAGTGATGCCTTAGGTTCTAAATTTTATATTTTTCAAATCCTGCAGTGCCCAGTGTGTAACTCTGGAGTTTCCTGTTCCCTGTTCGTTGCTGGTCTCTGTGCTGGGCACACACAACAAAGCCTCTCCAGGCTGCTCTCCAAGGACACCCAGCCCCTCCTGAGCCCAAAAAGTATCAATCAAAGAGCCTCTGAGAGGGGGGCAAGCTGAGGGGAATTATATCATTAAACTGAAGCTTTAATTGGAGAATTAACCCTGAGATGCAAATGAACCAAACCTATAAAAGTGTAACAACTCGTGGCCTCTCAGGGTCCATCTCGGGGCCCATCTGGGCAGCACCTCTGGCTCCCCAGGGGTACCTTTGAAGGCCTTTCCAATAAATCCCCACCTTTATTCCCTTATTCCTGTCTAGTCTCTGTTTCTAGGAGGCCTCTCAAAGCATCACCAGCAGCAAGGTATCATAGAATCATGGAATTGTAGAGTAGGTTGGATTGGAAGAGTCCTTAAACCACATCCCATCCCACTCCCTGCCATGGGCAGGGACACCTTCCACTATCCCAGGTTGTTCCAAGCCCCATCCAACCTGGCTTTGGACATTTCCAGGCATGGGGCAGCCACAGCTTCTCTGGGCAACTTGTGCCAGGTCCTTACCACCCTCACAGGGAAGAATTTATTCCCAATATCCCATCTAACCCATCAGCATGAAGCCATCCCTCCTTGTCCTGTCCCTCCATGTCTTGTCTAAAGTCCCTCTCCAGGTTTCCCCCAGTCCCCTTTCAGGTACTGTATGACCATATGGTCTCCCTGGATCCTTCTCTTCTCCAGGCTGAACACCCCCAGCTCTCCTGCCCAGGGACATCTGGGGGATGAAGATGGGGAAGGTGATGGAGAAGCACAGGGCTGCAGGGCCAGGAGCAGGGTGGGAGGGGACAGGCAGCACTTGTGATGCACAAGCCCTGTGGAGGTGCTGGGCACACCTTCAAGGAGGGAGAGCCAGAGGCTTGCACTCAAAATGTGAGCAAGCTTGGAAGGTCATTTTGGGGCTGGGCAGAGGCAGGGGACACATCCCTTCATGGCTCAGGGAGTGCTGGCTGTGGTGCAGGAGCAGGACCTGCTCCGTGTCTGTCCATGGCTCTGGCAGGGAGTGGGAGGAAGCAGTGCCCAGTTAACCAAGGTGGATGGAGCGTGGCTGCCCCTGGAACAGCCTGTCCAGCTGCCCTTTGGGTTGCTGACCTGGCAACACTTGGGACCTGCCAGCAAAAACATGCTCGGGTGACTCCTGGCACCCTGACACAGCACTGCTGGGATGGAGCAGAGCTGGTGGAGAGGCTGTGGCACAGATCCCTGCCAGGAACACTGGGCACAGGGGACAGTGAGGGTCACAAAGGTCATCCTTTCATTGAGCCCTGTGATGTGATCCATTGAGGAGGCTCTTTGCAGATTTTCCCCCAAGACTTGGTCCTTGCAGCTGCTGAGATCCCCTTGGCCCATTGGCATCAGCATCCTGCCTGCTCCCTGTGGGACTTCTCCTTGAGTGCTCCTTTGGGGATTCTCATGGGCACCTGGGACTGCTGATTCCTCCTGCACTCACCGAGGTGTCCCTGCTCCTGCAGGGATCAGGAGCTCAGCATCAGGGCTGAGCCCTCACCATCCTGTCCTGGCACCAGCAGGGGATGGGGTGCCCTGAGGGGTGCTGTGGTGGCCATATGAAAACTCCCTGGGAGACATAAACCCCGTGTATTAGAGGGCAGCTGAAGACCCCCTGGGTAAGTGCTATCTGCCAGGGAAGAGTCCATGGGGCTTCTGCAAAGGGGAATCCTGCTCCACAAGCCTTCAGAGCCCTCCAGAGTGGCCGAACACACACGGTCAGTGCCATCTGTTCCTGGCATCTGCTGGGGGTTCCAAAGGCTTTCCTTTAAGTTCCTTGCCAAAAGTTTTTTAAGGAAAGCAGGAAGCCAGGGGGAGTCAAGGGAGTTCCTTGTCAATTTGATTGCGTAAGAGATGGCTGCGGAGAGGAGTAAGCAGAGGGAGGGCACCAGCCTGTCCTGCAGGGTCTGAATTGTCAACTCCAACAGCCCCAGAAGTGGCAGGAATAGGGATGAGCAGGGGGGTGATGAAAGATAAGTGATGCCATGGGGAAAACAACCATAGCTTCTCTTGCACGGTGACAAAGCTGCTTCCTTCTCTGTCTTCTCCCAGGAACAAACCAAAGCCATCAAATGACACTTGTGTGAGGTCCAGGGCCAGGGTCTAAAAGACTGGGGGTTTGGGAACAAAGGAGGTGATTCTTCCCACAGATGGGAGGTGAACTGTGGCCCTCTTCAGCAGAGCTATGGACACACAAATCTCACAGGAATTCAAGTGCAGACTGGAGAAGTCCTTGGAACAGAGATCCAGAAATTTAGAACACACCGGGAAGTCCATGGAAATGAAAATAGCTGGCAACTCTTCAGTACAGATCTTCCTGGACTCCTGCAGCCCCCCAGTCTGTCCCTTTTCTTCTGTTAAAATCCTCCCTGGCCCCTTGGGAGATGTTGCAGATGCTGGAGCCTTATCCACAGGCTCCACCATCCTCTGCACTGAGCCACTGCAGGTGCTCACTGTCATCAATATGGCACCAGTGCATGGATGGGGACCTCCAGTACATCCCTGCCAGTCGCATTCATGCACCCAACAGGTCTTTCATTGGAGTTCACTTTGCTTTTTCCTTTCTCGAGGTGTGTTTTGTTCTGTCTGGAGAGCTGGGAATGTCAAGAGCTGGAGTTGCTATGCCAGTGCTGGCACGGGGACTTCAGCAGGAGCTGAGGGAGCTGGTGCAGGGCCCTGAGAGAGGGAGCAGAAGGAGGGCAGGTAACTAAGGGTAACTGATGGGTGCTGATGGGTGCTCCAGCCCTGGGAGCACAGCGAGCACAGAGCCTTCCAGCTTGTGTTGGGCTGGGAGGGTGCTGAATGCATTGCTCAGCAGGAATACTGGAGAGGAAATAAATCAGCCCCTGATTTACCTGGGAGGACAGATACTTCTTCTCAACTGATTTTTAATTTGGACTCAATTTCCAAGCCCGGCTGTTCAGATGTCTCTGAGATAAGTGATCTGTGTAACATCTGAGTCAAACAGGATTTTCCTTCTTCTCAGACAGCAAAGCTGTGCTCTGTAAGTGGATGTTCCAGCTAATGAGGTGTTAAGTGTAGAGAGAATCACAAGTACTTGAGGGCAGGATCCAGCTGGTAGTAAAACCAACAACCAGCACCAAGATTGTCCTCAACTTCCAGGAACAACTTCAGACAATAAAACAGTACTGAGGGCAGGAGCGAGGGAAAACCTGGGAAATAAAACCACAAATATACAGCCATATGTCCTGCTACAGCTGCATCATGTGGCTACACATGTTTCCTTTCCTTGGGCCAATGGAGGATGACAAGGCAGAGCCAGAATCGGTGGCTTTTAGCCAGCAGCTAGGGGCCAAGTGGGAACAGCCCTGAGTCCTGAAATCCCAGAGTTTGCTGAAGAAATGTCTGCAGAAGATGCAGTGAATCCTGTCAGGGAGGTTTAGCACAGGTCTCTGCTCCCAGGGAGAAGGGATGCTGCCTGAGCCTGAGCTACTGTGCCTTGCAGTGTCCGCAGTGCTGAGAGGAACGGGGTGAACCTTGAAGCCAAATTTATCGTCCGTCCACTTTGTTTGCCTTTGGAGCAGTCCAAAGGCCCAGCTGCTCTCACACTCAATAGCCCTGGTGTCCATCCCTCCACAGCACAGCCACCTCCATCTGTCCTCGTGCCTCTGTGCAGAACAGGCAACCTGGCAGCAGCAGGGCTATGTGGCACAAGGACAGAGGGGATGCACAGGCTCCACAGTGACCTGGCCTTCAGGACACTTCCACACCACAGCATCAAAAATCACAGTGATACTCTCTGCAAGGGACTTCCTTAGTGTTCTGCTGTGGACACAGGCTCAGCTGACACATCAGATGGACATCAGGGTTAGGGTCCAAGCCCATGAGGAGGCTGGAGGAGACCAGATGGGGCAGAGAAGCATGAATGTCCTACAAATGCTGTGTCAGGACACACAGATGTCTTAGCTGGGAGGATCAGAAACACATGTAGGAGAAACACAGCAGGTTGCCTAAAACAGCAACCTGTGGCAGATGTCCTGTTTTGGACATTCCAAGTGGTGCTGAGAGGTCCACAGGACCTCGGGGCAGATAGTAGAACACTGTCAGCTCCAACTCTCACTCAGTGTAAGGAAATCTGGGGTTGCAGGAAATCCCCTGGACGGTTTCCAGGACCTGGCCAGACACAGCCACATCCATCCTGACCTAGTGCTGATGACACTGCAGGAGGCTGGACCAGAGGCCCCACACAGGTTCCCAGTACCACCTCCAGGATTTATGGGTATCTCCTGAACTGACCTTCTCTGGGACACGGGTTGTGCAGCAGCAAAAGGAGCAACCTGCAGTCCCTGAAGCAATATGAATATGGATATGGATGTGGATATGGACACACATATGGATGTGGATATGGATATGGTTTAGTGGGAATGGTATTCAGTCTAAGGTTGGACTTGATGATCTTGGAGGTCTTTTCCAATCTTAATGATTCTGTGATTCTATGATCCTATTGCTGTCCCACTGCAGCAGGTGGATAAAGATGTATCTCTGGAGCAGGACAGCTCTCAGGAGCAGGGATGGGAAAGCTGGGAGAAAGGTTCCAGCAGCAGGACCCTCATTGCCATCCAGCATGGGACAGCACTTGGTGTTGGCTGAGCAAGGTCGCCAGGGGATGGAATAATGCAGGGAATAACACAAGACTGGCAGCAAGCCAGCGTCCCTCACAGCACCGGGGTTTATCTTTAACAACAACAACGGCAGCAGCCCAACTTTGCTGGAAAATACCTGCCCAGCGCTGGGATCCTGCATCCTCAGACAGAGCCAGGCATCCTGCGGGAGCTGAGCCGTGTTATCTGCCCGAGGGGGATTACGCTGAGAAAACGGCTCGTTGGGGATTGTATATTAACAGGATATGCTCGGCTGGTTGACAGGAAGCAATAAAGTAATTTGAAAGAGACTGGGAGAGAGTGTGTGAGTTCCTGCGTCTGTGTTAAATCACGGCTCTAGATAAGCAAACAGCGGCCCCGGAGCGGGAGGAGCGCTGCCAACGGGGACGCGACCAGTGCCAGAAATCTCCAGGAGCTGCCGCAAGTCCATCTCGGAGGCGGCGTGGAAACCACTGGGATTGCAATTAGAGCTCTCCCATCCCCTGCTCCGGGCTCCGGTCCTGCAGGATCCTGTCCCTGTCACCCCAGCCCCGCACGGTGCAAGGCGAGAATCACTCGGGAGCGCAGAGACCTCTGTGGCTGCCTGCAGGAGCCCATCCCACCCACCTTTAGCAGCTCCGGGAAGGAGCTGCTCCTCCCAGCAGCTCCAGGCCTGCCGGAGGAAGGGGAGGAGAGCCAAGAGGAGAAATACGTGCAACTGCAGGGAGCGACAGTGCGCGATCTGCTGAGAGAAGGGTGAGCCAGAGGCTGCTGCGAGGCTGAGGGGAGAAGGGGGCTGTCGGGAAGCATCAGGCACTCTGCGTTTGGCACCTGGCGTGCCCTGCTCGCATCCCGCCCGGGGGAAGCGGATCCTGCCGTGTGTGTGTCAGCCAGCACAGCACCTGGCACGCCGGGCCCGCTCAGCCTCCCACATCCTGCTGGAATCACACCCGGCAAAATGTCAGCAGCGTTTATTGCTCTCAGAGAGGCTCTGCTGGCCTCCAGAAGGGGATGTTTGAGGTCTTCTGATGCAAGCTCTGATCCTTTTTGTTAGGGATACACTTTCACACACCGTGTGATTGCCCAGAAGCTGCCTGCCACAGGATATGAGCTCCATGGGATCAACAAAATGTGTCTGCATTTGGTGGGGACTGAAGACACTCAAAGTGCTCTCTTCAGAATAATAGAAATAAAAAAATCATGTATGCTGCCTTCTGCCAGAGGCAAAAAAATCCAACCCAGAGCCTGGATGAGTGTTGAACCTTTTTTCCCTTGTGTCAAGGGCTCCTAGCTGGGTGATGGGCAGAAAGTGGGATGTGGCTTGGAGCAAACAGGTCTAGTAGAAAGTGTCCCTGCCCACGGCAGGGGAAATGGAACAAGATGACCATTAAGGTCCCACTGAACCCAAACCATCCTGTGATTGCATAAAAGCTTCCTTGGAAGTGCTTTATGCCAAAAGCTGTATCTCTCTCTGAAGCACCTCACACTGCCCTCGTCAGAGAGGATCTCCTGGTGCACAGAGCACTGTCCAGTGTGCATTGGGCACCCCTGTGCCTGACCAGCACCTTCTCCAGGGCATCCTCACACTCCTGCAGCTCTGCAGTGAGGAGGCTTCCCTGGCAGCTGAGGCCATGTTGCATGTGGACACCTGCATGCACTGGAAAGTAAGTCCATGCCAGCAATTTTCATGAGCATATTGGTTGCATTCCTTGGGGCATCACAAGCCCTCCTTGCTGAGGAGAAAGTGGTGGCTGGGACAAGGACGAAGGTGACTGGAGCAGAAATGGTCAGTCAGAGATTGTGAGGTAGTGCCATGTCCACATGTTCCTCATTTGCTTTTCCAGCATTCCCTCCCTGCTCCCTGCACTAATGCTGGATCCCCAGTGGAGCTGTTGATGATGTTCTTGCACCCCTCCTTTCTCCCACGCACCTCACAAAATTTTTTGGAATATCCAGGCGGGACAAACACAGCTTGTTCCCTGCCTGTGCAAGAACTGCTCCAGCTGGCTCTTCCAAATGCAGCCAGGCCAGCCACAGCTCAGAGTTATCTGATGGCCACGCTCAGCAGCCAAACCCCTGAGCCCTTCCCACAGACCTTTCCTGCCACAGCTGGAAGGGCCTGGGCTGTGCTGGGGAGCCAGCTGGCACCTGGCTGGGTGCGTGGGTAGTCCCCGGAGCCTGAGATGCCACCAGGAGCTCAGGTAGTGTGCTGTGCAGCCCTTCCCACGGCGTCACTCAGCAGACTGGTGTGGGTGGCCCGTGGTGGCCCCTGGAAAGGCGGTGCTCTGCACCCTCGTCTCCCTCGGTCTGTCGCTGTTTCGTGTCTCGCATTGTCTCACCCTGCAGAGCCTCACACAGACTGTCTGACCTTCATCACCAGCTTGGCACCAGGAGTTACCTGACCTGCTCCTGAGTCATCTCTGCAGGCAGCAGGGAGCAGCAGCCTCCAGAAAATGGATGTACCTGCTGCCATCCACCCGGAGCACAGGGCTTGGGAGCTGCTTCGGAGCTCCCCAGGTGGGAATTGGCTGCCACTGCTTCACTTTTGCACACTTTCCTCAGCCACATGCTTGGAAGCCTGAGGGTCCCTGATGGGACTGCCCAAAGCAGCCACATTCCAACCTCAGGTCCACTCCTGAAGAGACCTGGGACACCCTGATCCTCTTTGCCTCTCCAGCATTTTGTCCTCCTTCCCTGACACCCCCACGCAGCTGCAGGAAGATGTTCTCCCAGTGCATGACCCAACCACCTCTCAGCAGAATTGGAAGGGCTCCTGGAGCCAGGCCACTGGAGAGGAAGGACCACTCCCTGTACTGGACCTGCTCCAGGCGGGAAGGAGAGACAAGCTGCCTCGGCTGCAGTAATTAAATCCTTTACCCAAATGAGAGAGAACATCCCATCCTCCCCACTGCCCCCACGGTGGTGCAGTGTGCAAGTTCCTGGCATCACTAGGCAAGCACATCAGTCATCCCCCAGGTGGGTTAGGCTGGGCTTAAGTTGCTTGGGCTCTGTCCTTGCTGTGTCCGAGCCTAGGCAGGGCTCCCAGCTCCTCTGGGTCAGCTGTCCAAAAACTCCCACCATGCTGACCTAACCTTTTGGATCTGCTAACCCATGTCTGAGCACCTCAGCCTGGCTGCCCTGAGCCTGGGGGAGCTGGGAGAGAATTCCTGATGTAGACTGACCTGGGTTAGACACATCCTTGTGCTCACCAATGCACAAATGTTGCAGGATGGGCAGGAAAAAGAAGAGGCAAACCCACGGGAGACAGGACATTTGCAGCACCAAGAACTGGGCATCGGTGTGTGTTATTTACTGAGTCAGCACCTGCTGCCGGGAAGAGACAGGTATTTCCTCCAGAGCAGACTAAAATATCCCCGGCTTTCCCCTGTCCTGGAAAGAAACTCCGGCCCTGTTAGCTTGACTCAGCTCGTGTGGGATCAAGCACCATTATGAACTCACTGGCTGCCCACCTGGCCAGGTCACCTCCATCCTCCCGCAGCCCCACCAGTTCGCAGCAGGTCTGCGCTGGTGGCGGATCCTCCATGGAGGGTGTGCCCAGGGCGCCAGCACGGCTCTCCTGCCCGGAGGCACCACGCTTCCTCTCTGCCCACCTTGCTCCCATCTCATTCCTGCGGACCCAGGGGGGCTCAGGATTCCCACAGCCCCCACCAAATCCGCCTCCCCCTCCCCCACAAGCCAGCCCCCCTCCCCGGCAGAGCTGCGCTTCCCGCCCGCCTCTGCACGGGCATGGCTCGACCTTTCTTCCTTTTCATCCCTTTCTCCCTCCCTGAATGCGCTTTGCTTGCTTTGGTGGCGCGGGGCAGGGAGAGCCCCTCTCCCCCCTCGCTCCCGGGGATCCCCCCGGCAGATGGGGCCGGGATATGAATGTGCACACAGTGAAGCCCCTAAGAGGATTTGCTGGTGCCCCTTTCATTGCGAGCCTTTGTGTGCTGCTCCACTGCGGTGGGACGCCCCCGAGTTCTCCCCCGGCTCCTCTCTCTTCCACTCCAGAAGAAAAGAAAGTGCCTATAAAGGCCTTGTTTGTCCGACTTGTTTGAGAGGACCATATTGCTGTAGGTGCCGCGGGTCCCGGCGTGACAGCGTCGCCCCTTTGAGAGCGGGTGACGTGCGGCTCCCTCCTGGGAGGGTCCGAGCGGGCGGCTTAGCCAGGCGCTGGGAAAAAAGGTTTCAGTTGCATTTCAATGTCCATTGAACCCTGAATCCCCGGCGATGGTTTTTCCAGAGGCTCTGCAGACAGACAAAGCCATGGAGGAGGAGGCTGGGAAGATGCTTCGTGTCCAGCAGTGGGTGGAGGACCTGCTACCCACCCCCTCCAAAATCCCATCCCCGGAGAGCTGAACAGGACTGGCAATGCCGCTTTTCCAATGACACCTAGTGGTAAAGCCAGGCAAGGAGGAAAACGTCGGCTGGGTTTTCCTGGCTGAGGCACGGCGCCTCCCGCTGCGGCATTTTGCCCTTTGTATGGCAGCAGACAGCCCCCAGCGAAGAGGGAAGCACCAACAAGCCGCACAGCAGCCTCGGCAGCCCCGGGCTGTCAGCCAGCCCCTCCCGAAACGTGCGCTGCTCCCTGCGCCTCGTCCGGGCTTTCGGGGGCCCTGGAGCGGCTGTCTGGGCTGGAAATGGAGGTGCCCAGCAGCACACCCATCTTGTCCTCGCTGGCTCTGTGCTCCGCCGCGTTCCCGTGCGTGCTGCCAGCTGCTCAGAGGCCGGGATGTGACACACCTGCCAGGACCTGGGGATATTCCCAGTGCAGGCAGAGGGCTCGCAGCAGCAGCCACAGGCAGTGACCCTGCGGCACAGAATGCGGCTCCAGGGAGGCTCGCAGGGCATCTCACCCCGGCTAAGGTGGCTCCCAGGACCTATGGTGGTCCTGGCAGTGGGGTGTTGGGGTGGCCAAGGCTAAATGACGGCCTTGGCTTTTATTTAGGAAGAGCTTCCATACCTCCCCAGACACTGGAAAACCCACTCTGGAGAGCACACACTGGAGAGGTTGGTCATTAATGTACACTTGGAATGTCCAGAGCATCTCAGAGCCATTTCTTCCTGCTCACTACACCACCCCAGAGCACCCACACTGCTGGACCGTGAACTGCTGATGGATGTTGTCCCAAGCCAAAAGGGACCATGGAGCCTAAATCCTCTCTTGCCCAGCCTCTTCTGCAGCAGATCACCTTGGCTTCCCTGGCACAGGGTGCCCAGAGAAGCTGTGGCTGCCCCATCCCTGGCAGTGTCCAAGGCCAGGTTGGACGGGGCTTAGAGCAACCTGGGATAGTGGAAGGTGTCCCTGTCCATGGCAGGGGGTGGAACAAATTTTCCCCCAACCCAAACCATTTTGTGATTCTTTGACTTGGCACACAGGGCATGCATGAAGGACACACCTGAGGGTGCATCAGGGAGTGAGAACTTCAGGACCGCACTGACAGCAGGACGAAGAGACCAGAAATACAGGTGCAGGAGGTGGCTTTGGTGGTCCTGCACAGAGGCAGAGCAGCTGGAACCTTCATGGCGTCTTACAGCTTGTGCCCAGAGCCTGTGCCACACTGTGAGCAGCCAGACGTGCAGCTGAACCCAGCCCACTGGGCTGGAGGGTGATCTTCAGCTGGAGGCTGAAAATTGCAAAAGGAAACCTGAGAGGACATTCCCTGTCTCCTGTGACAGTATCTCCAGTCCCTCTGAGCAGTCCTATACACAAGAGATGCCACAGCAAAACCACGATCAAGGAAAAGCTCACCCACATTTTAATGCTGGGAGAGAAAAACTGAGCAAAACCCAGCACACAAACAGCTTTAAAAATTAAATACATTGAATCCAGAGTCACAGAGACCAAAATGTGTTAACAATAAATTGGTGGTGCTTCAGTCTGCCTGGGCTCAGGGAGCTCGAGTGCTCTGGTAGAGGTCCTTGGGGTCACCTGTGCACAATGTTCATGCACATCCAATGTTCCTGTACTGAATTTTATGGGAGGTAAAAGGAAACAAGGGAAAAGGCAGGAAAAGTGGAGACAGAACCACACAGAACATGAGAGATCACATCCTTTGGGGGCCATAGGGTGATGAAGAAGCCTGTCCAAAGGAGGAGGACAAGCCTCCTGGATAACCTTCAGGTCACCTCATCCTTCTCAGTCATGCTCTCTGTTATCCTCTGAGGTCCCAGCCTGGCAAATGCCAGGACTATCCCTCTCCATGGCCTTTTGGGACAGTCATTGGTGGCTGCATGCTGCAGCTCGGAAGGCAGAGTTGCTACAGCATTTCCCAAACTCTCCCAGCATTAGTTTCTCCTTCAAAAAGGCTTTTCTTTCCTTCCTTTCCCTGCTCAGTGAGGTCTGAACAAACACCAGTAGTTTCAGCTCCTTGCTCTCCAGCAGCCTGAAGGACCTGTGCCATGGAGGGGGGGCTGAAGGACTGAGGCAGAACTGCCCGGAGTAATCCTGAGCCTGGGGACAGAGTGGGAGCAACTGTGGTGGATCCACATGGAGGCCAAAAAGAGAAATCCATCTACTCCTGGCCATCCAGCCCACCCCAGGAAACCATCCTGTGCTGGGGAGGGCCAGCTGATCTTTGTCTTCCTCCAGGGAGGAGGTACCCAGGGTGACCTGTGCTCTTGCCCCACATGCTGAGGGACCACGCTCCTCTGCAGGCAGCTGGTGACACCAGCAGCAGGGACCCCTGGAGCTCTGCAGAGCTCAGGTATCATGACAGGAGCAGAGCCCAAGTCTCAGTGGCTGCTGGGGACTTCCCACTACTGGTGCCATGTATAGCCTGGAGGTCTCCAGGAGCCAAAAGTGCACAAAGCCCTCATGTTCCCAAAGCCCGACTGTGCCCAGCCCTCATGGACACCCCCAGGCTGCAGGACTGGATGTGTGACACCAGGTCACCTCACACAGCAGAGGACATCAGGCCACGCAGCCCATAGCAGGGGTGCATCCCCAAGGGTCACTTAAGGAAGGGCAGGGTTGTCCAGCTCCCTCCCAGGGATGTGCAGGGCTGTCCAGCTCTCTCCTGGCTCCCCTGGAAATGCCACCGATGACCCATTGCTGTTCCTGTCACCTTGGTGACTGCACATGCCAACATCCCAGACAAAAGCTCTCCTGGCACTTGATGGGAACAGAAGGGAGCACTGGCCAGTACCACACAGCCCCTGGGAAGCTGCCACCCAAGCCCTCACCCCAGAGCTCAGGCTCACAGATATTCCTTGTTCACAACCAGATGGGAATTCCAGGTATGTGTCTATGCTGCACGCATTTCCCTAGGGACCCTTCTTCACACATGGCTGTGTCTTCCTGTGCTGTGGGCTTCCAGCTGCCTTACTTGATTTTTTTTCTCCTCTGTATGTAAATGCAAGATTTTAGGGCAGAGTGAGGCTGTTGAGAGCAATCCCGGCCTCTTCCAGCCCAGCACTGCCTGCCCAGCCTGTGCATGGCTCAGGCCCTGCCTGCTGGACATGTGTCGTGCTCTGCACGGTGTTTGTGTGTTTTGTGTTGGTACCTGTACCCCGTGTGACAATTCCTTGTGTGAGGCACATGGGCCCATTTGTGACCGGATGGGGCTGGGGTTCATCTCAGCCTCTCAGCCTGTACAGCAAATCGAGGGCTGAAACCCACACATGGCTCTAGCAGGGCGGAAAGGACGGGGTGTGGAGCAGAGCAGGGCTGTTCTCCCTTCAGGGAAACTGAGGCACTCGGGGGAGGGTGTTGGTGTGTCACTGATTTGTCCTCAGTCATTGATTTGTCCCCAGATACTGCCAGGAGCCAGTAGTGGAAGAAAAAAAAAACGTTTGCCTTTCCTTTTTCTTGGAGAAAACCTTTGGAGAGGAGAGCAGGGCTGTGTGAGGCTCTCCCAGACCTGCGTTGTTTTGGGGATTTTGCCAAGAGCTCGGTCCTGCATCACAGCAGAGGATCCCCAGCATGGCAGAGCATCCCCATCACGGCAGAACATTCCCAGAGTGACCGAGGATCCCAGTCACATCACAGCATTCCCAGGGTGACCGAGGATCCCAGTCACATCACAGCATTCCCAGAGTGACCGAGGATCCCGGTCACATCACAGCATTCCCAGGGTGACTGAGGATCCTCAGCACAGCAGAGCATCCCGCGTGGCTCCTGCTCTCAGTGGGTGGAGTTCATTGCAGTGCATCCGTCAAGGGGTTAAGGACATGCAGGGGGCCAGGCCGGTCCAGGCCGTGCTCCCCCCCGTCCCTCCCGCATCCTGGGATGCCGCCGGGCCGGTACCGGGGAGATGCCGGGCCGGCACCGAGGAGATGCCGGGGCGGCAGCGGGGAGATGCCGGGCCGGTACCGGGGAGATGCCGGGGCGGCAGCGGGGAGATGCCGGGCCGGCACCGGGGAGATGCCGGGGCGGCAGCGGGGAGATGCCGGGCCGGTACCGGGGAGATGCCGGGGCGGCACCGGGGAGATGCCGCTCGGCGCCGGGCGCAGGAGGGCGGGAAGCAACGGGAAGCGGAGCGGAAGGAGTCGAGCCCCGACGTCCAGGCGATCTGTGCCTGGAGCTGAACCAGGCCAGGCTTCTCATCCCGCACATCCCCATGGAAACCTCGGCCCGGCCGCTCCGCCTCGCACCGCGCCGATTGTAGGTCACCGGTGGCCGCGCGGGTCCGGGGGGCCAGCGGGACTGTCCGGGGGGGGGGCTTCCGACACCCCACGGNGGGGGGGGGCTTCCGAACACCCAGGGGCATCTGCCCGGGCTGCCAAAGCTGCGAGAGGAGCCCTTCCTCCCACCTCCGCCCGCACCCACCCCTCTCCGCAACATGAGGAATCCCCGGCAGCATCCCCTGGCAGCATTCCCGGGGATCATCCCCAGGCAGCATCCCTACGCCTGCGGATCCACTCCCGGGAGCATCTATGCCCCCCTGGTCCAGCCCTGGGAGCATCCCAGCCCCTCGATCGAGCCCGGGGTGAATGGGGTGCCGCACCACGGGGGGCTGCAGCCGCNGGAGCCGCCTCGGGGACACGCCAACTATTTTATGAGTAATTTAATATCTGGAACACAGACTTTTCATTCCCAGAGATCTGCTGGGGAAAGAAAGAGCCTTTCTGCAGCCCCGCGAAGGCTGTTCCTCATAAGGAGGCAGAGCAGAAAAAAAAGGGCTGGGATTTAACTCCTTGGTGGCCAGCCAGCGCAGAGCCTCCCGGCTCCCGGTCCCTGCAGAGGGCCAGGAAAAGCAGGAATTCCCTGCGCAGCTCTAAGTGGGAGACAAGCCAGGCTGTGTTACTCTAGGCAAAAGAAGCAGTTGCTCCTTCCCATTCAAATTCAAATGCAAGCCTGAGTGAGGATGGGGGAAACAAACTTACCTGCAGCCCTGAAGTGAGATTTGGAGCTATTGTCTCAACTCCCTTCCCCGTCCCAGACTGGTTTCTGTTGTATCAAACTCCACAGGAGCCTCCCTGGGTTGGGATCACCCTCCAGTGGAACCAGTGCACCCAGGGCATCCATGCAGGGAGCTCCCACCCTGCTGACAGTGAAGCCACCGTGTGTGACCTCAGTATCCACCAAAGCTGCGTCGGTGCTGCTGTGTCCCCTGGTGCCTGTGACATCCCAGCAAGCACAACCCAGTGCCCTGTCCCAGTAATGCCCCTGCCCAAAGCATTCCAGCATCTTGGCACAGCACTGAACCCACACAGGGATTCCCATGCAGCTCCTGCTTGTTATTATGGTTTGGAGAAGGAGAGGGAAGGAAGAACACAAAATAATCCCCAGTATTTCACTACACAGCCTGGCCCAGGAGCAGAGGTGACTGTGGAGAGCAGCCGCCAGCTTGGCAGCAGCAACTGCGGCTCAGAGCTGAGAGGCTGAAGGGAAGGAAATGCTCGAGGGCTGCTCAGGAGGGAGCTGCTGCCAAGGGAAAAGCCTCCCTGCATCGAGGAGCAGCATCATGAGCTACATGTGGGAGAAGGGCTGTTTGGAGGGGCTGGCATGGGAGGCTGGTCCGGGAGGCCCTGTCGGGCAGCCTGGCTGGTGCTGCCAGCAAGGACCAAGGCCAGGCAAGGATGGTTTAGGAAGGGCTCTTCCTTGGTTAGCAGGTACTGGGAACTCCTGGGCTCAGTGCAAACAGATCAACACCTCTGCAAGCTCCGTGGTGTTTCCTGGTGGTGCTTGACCAGACCATGGTAGTGATATCCCTGGCTCCATCTCATTGACAAACAGCATGGTCGTGCTTTGATTCCTCCAGCTCAGCTTCATTTCCATGAATACTGACAGGCACACCCATTTTCCACCACATCAGATCTGCCAGAGTCCTGCCTCTGCCAAGACTGGAGCTTTGGCACAGAGAAACCTCCAAGCCCCCAGTCAGGTGATGCAGGAGAAACCTCCATGTGATTTTCTTGCTGATCCCTACTGCACTGTGCCTGGGAGCAGGAAGATTTTATTTTAACCTCCTGACAGCTCTGTTGGTGTCTTTGCCCACAGCTGTGCTCCTGGTTCGCTCTCTTTCCCCCTCGGTGGCCTCCAGCACCGACAAACCAAAGCACCCCACGGCTTCTCAGCAAAACACTGACATCCCTAAAACTGCTGAAGTCACCTTGAAACATCTCCTGCCCCAGCTTCAGCATCTGCTGAGCACCTGGTGGCCTTGGTCTGGGCACAGCCCAGCCCTTGGTAGTGGCCTGACACCATGGGTGAGGGTCACAGCACCTCCTGGGAAGGGACTGCAGCTGCCCTGAAAATAAACCCCAGAAGGAGTGATGAGGAGCAGAATGTGCGTGTCAGGGGACAGCTGTGGAACACACACAGAGCAGGGGGAGCGTGCACAGGGCAGGGGGAATGTGCACAGGGTGAGTGTGCACAGAGGGGTGAGTGCTCACACACAGCACAAGCAGCAGTGTACCCAGAGCCCAGACCAGCTCTGTCTATCCTGGGCGAGGACAGAGCCTGCAGGTTTATTCCCAGGTGCAGCCATGCCAGGATGAAGCACTGGGCTCAGGCACCCATGGGGAAGGTGTAAGGAATTAATTAAATATACAAATTGGCCCTTTCCTGAGTGACAGTGACCGTGGCAGTGCCCTGACCCAGCCTTACCACCCACAGCACCTGACCCTGCACGGGTTTCTCTCCAGCTCTCCTGTTTATGGTTGTGTTGTTCCAAGATTGCTCTGTTTCCATGGAATAATGAAACCTGGACCCAAGAGCAGGGCAGGAGGTTCAGGAGCAGGGCTGGGTTGGACCTGCTGCTCCTGGGAACAGCAGGCAGGACAGGTGGGACTGCCAGCACAGCACCCAGCACAGCACCCAACCACCCAGGTGCTGTTGATCCTTCTCAGCACAGGGGTCTGGCAGAGGGACTGATTGCTGTGCACAGGAGGAAGCAGTCCCAGCTCCTGTGCATGGTCCCACTGGAAGGGACATTTTGGCTCTGGCCTCAGTGAGTGCTGTAACAGCCTGAGAGGAAGGGGCCCCTGCAGCTGAGGGAGGTGCAGGCTGGGGCTTTGGGGCTTCCTACAGGGTCATGAACATGCTGCCCACCCTGAGCTGCCTGGGAAGAACTGAAGGGTGGTCTTGCATGGACCAGCACCAGCACCAGCACACCCTCTGGGGGCCCCTTTCCTCAGCCATTTTGGATACCCGGGGAGCGGGGTGGGGGGTGTGTGTTTAGTGGCAGCTGAGGGGGAGCAGGCAGCTGCCATCCCGTGGAGCCACTGCCAGAGGTGGCATTGCTGGTGCTGGCTGAGACCCATGGGATGAAACGATGCCCTCTGCACCTCTGGGCAACAACTCCCTCTTCACTTTTAGTCAGCAATGCCTTCTGCACCTCTGCACCCGTAGGCAGCAATTCCCTCTGAATCTTTGGGAAGCAGTTCCCTCTGCACCTCTGTTTCCCAGCTGTGTAAGCACTGTGAGCTGCACTTACAGCCACTGGTACCTGCACTGCCCTCTGACTTTCCCCAGGCACAGCCAAGGCCCCAGAACCCCTTTGGTTCATACTGGTGTTAGGTCAGACATTCGTTTTAAAAATAACACCAGTTTTACTCCTTTACATCTTTTCAAAAATCAAAAATTATGATATCCATTGCCTGGAGAGGCAGAAAGCTTCCCCTGGGTGTCCCTTCCTGCAGAGCTTTCTGCTGCCAGTGCCTCACACATGGGATTGTCCCATGCCAGAAGAAGGACTTTACATTCGTCTCCATCAAAAATCAGGGAGCTTCCACCGGCTCATTTTCCAGCCCTTCAGAGCTCTTGGAATGGCAGCCCTGACCTCCAGTGTGTCCCTGCTCCTTGGTACAGTGTCTCCCACCTGCTGAGGGTTCAGGATGCTCAGTCAGTGTGTGTTACCAGCCCTGTTTTGGATGTCAAACACCTGCTCTTTCCCCCCACCTGCCTTGCCCAGCTCAGTTTTATTTGTGATGCTGCATGTCCAGCTGTGAAACACCGTGGGTTTGGGGGCTGCACTGTAAAGGCCATCCAGTGCTCCGGCAGCGGGGGAACTTCAGAATGCGACACCCAAGACCTCCGCTCAGTCCTTCCGAGAGCAGCAGAGGCTGGGGACACGGGCGGCTGCACCCCGAGGGACAGAAGCCACAGATTCTGCTGCAGGAAGAATAAAGCTCCGAGGTGGTGAGGAGGAGGACGACGACGAGGAGCAGATGGAACCGGGCTGATCCTGCCCGCTGCCTCCTCCCAGCCCTTGTGGGCACAGCTGAGCCGCTCGCGCTGCCGGCCCCGGAGCGGTGCCCGCCCGGCCGGGCTGCGGGGCCGCTGCCGCTGCCGGCTGAGGGCAGAGCCGGTCTCCGGTGCCACCTGCCGGCACCGCGCCCGGACACCAGCGGGACCCTCCGAGCGGGTCACGGCAGCCTCAGGAGCTGTCCTGCGCTGGGGCACGGACACCTGAGCAGCCCAGAGCTGGGGGGCCTGGGCGCACCAGCAAACCTGGAGAGCTCAGGGGTGATGCTCTGTAAAATCCTGTCCACATCACACTCACCTCCCCAAGACCTATTATCATCATCCTTGCCATCCAGACCCTTCCAAATCCCAGACTCCCAGAAAAATTCCTGCATGCCCCATGTCCACCCCCACGGGCTGGGCTGGGGGCTGCAGGCACCCCACCCACGGGGGTGCAATGCTGGGCTGTCACCTGCCCCGGTGTCCTTGGGCTCCTCAGCTTTAATTCCTCTGGACATCCCTGGGTCCACAGCTCTGCCGTTGGCAAGGAGCGCTCTGGGAGAGCTCAGCTGTGCTCTGGGATGTGTCGGTTCTGTGCTGGGGTTTGGAGGCTGTAGTGGGGGTGTCCTCCACACCCCATCGTGGCATCCAGTTGACAACGCTCACCCACCCCACCTTGTCACAAGCTTTGACAATCTTCTATGGGTATTCTGTCACCAGCACCCCCAAAAAATGTCTAAGAGAGGTTGGTGTCCCCAGGTCCTGCCACTGTCAGGACTCTCCAGTACAGCACCATCTCCAGCATCTCCCCACCCACCACCAGTACTCAGTGGCCCAAATTTTCCCACTATGTCATGTGTCCTGTCCTCTGCTAAAGGCTGAGTTGTTTCTCCATGTTTTCCTAAACCTGGGCTGGGACCCTTCAGATGGCTCTGGAGGGAGATCCTCGGCCTGGCCTACGGCAGGAACTGCATGGCTTGTCTGGCTCTGCTCGGCAGTAATGACATGCTAATGAGCCTGGGCTGCACCCAAGGGGGCGAGAACCAGTGCCCTGGGTATGTGAACATCATCTGGGAGGAAAAAGGCAAATCCAAGACAGAAAGAGACCAATAGTGCGAAGAGCTGTCATTTATTGTGCAAGAATGGCAGCAATGTGCTTCGAGCACCAATTTGGGAGCAAAGAGTTTCCTGGGGAGTCCTCAGCTCTGCAGGGACTGCAGAGGTGGGCTGCAGACACAGCTCAGTGGGCTAAGCCTCTGGGAAGATGAGGAAGCCAGAGAAGATGCTGTCAGACCCTTCCAGCCCCACCAGGGAGTTCTTCTCTGTTGGCTCCAGCCAGACAGACTCATTCACGGCCATCTTGAGCACCACACCGCCCGTGGTGACCTGGAAACTGCTGTGCACAAAGTCACAGAAGGTCACCACCCTGTCGCCCCTGCTGCCACCCCGGCCCTTTTTGATGTTGAGGCACAGGTTGCCCCGGGAGGTGACGTGGTAGGTGAAGTAGTAGAGGCCGGGCACGCGGCAGGTGAAGCGGCCGTAGCGGTTCTCGTAGTGCCCGTTCTCGTTGGCGATGATGCGGTCGAAGCGGACGGGCTGCTCCCGGCGGGGGTAGGAGCTGATGCTCCTGGCAGCGGAGAACGCAGACTTGAATGTGACCTTGTAGTCACCAGGCTCTCCCTTGGGGCCGGGCAGTCCACTGATACCTGGTAAGCCAATTGGACCTGGGGGGCCCATGGGACCGACCTTCCCAGGATGCCCTGGTAGTCCTGGGTCTCCCTTTTCCCCTCTGTCTGCTTCACCCTGGCCAGGAGGTCCTAGGAAGGAGAAGGAAGAGTTGTTGTGGTCACAGCCAAGCCCCACTTGTCTGCAGAGGGAGCATGGGAAGGAAACCTGTGCTGGGTGTGGGTCAGTGGACACCCCTGCCCAGCAGGTGTGACACACCTTGCTATCATCCTCCTCCTTCCCCAGATGCCTTGGGGTGCTCCTTCACCCCCACCTGACCTCAAAGAACTGGTGGAAATGGGTTGCTTTCCCAGGACCAAGTGCCTGGCACTGTCTTTCCCTGCTCTTGGCATTCACAAGACAATGTTTTACCCACCTGCAGCCTCTTCCTTACCTTGCTCACCCTTTGGGCCATTCTCCCCATCCCTGCCGTCGCTCCCAGGCTGTCCTGGCAATCCTGGGATGCCTGGGATGGTGCCGTAGGTCCTGCAGAGCGTGGCACTGGCAAGCTGCGCTCCAGCCAGGCAGATCAGCATGGCCCACATGGTCCACATCTGCGGGAGCATGGAATGGTGTCAGGGGGCTTTCCTGGGTGGTGGGAGGGCTGGGGAAGGCACTTTGTGCTGCTCTGAAAGATGGTGACTGCAAGCATGTCTGGGGAATACCATCAGGGAGGGAAAACAAAGGACCAGAACCCTTGGGAAAGGCAGGGCTTGTCAGTCTCTCGTCACTCTTAAATCCCCAGTTCACAAGTGCCCACAACTTCGGTCACATGAATATTTGGGACAGGTTGTCTCAGAGATCTGATATCCAGTGTGGCCATGTTGCTCCCCTGGGGGAGAAATTCCCCATCCCATCTCAGGACCACACTTACAGGGTAAAATCTTTCCCCAACCAGAGCAGTTTTGTCATCTGCAAGGGAATGGCTCTTGCCTTCCACCAGCATGTCTGAGGGGCAGCACTAATCCTTAAAGATGGCAATGAGCCCCCAAACCTCCCTCCTCCATCCCACAGGCTGTCCTTGTGTCCTGTCCCACAGCTGCTCCATCCCAGAGGCATTTCTGGATCTAGCAAGCCTTGCTGGGACAGTCAGCTGGGTTTCCATCCCTGGGATCTCACCTTCTTCCTGCCTTCCCTGCCCTACTCCTTCCCCCAGATCCTGGTGTGGGCACATGTGGATAAGCATCGGGTATTTGGGGTCTGTATCTGGATATCACATCTCCCCAGCCACAACTCCCCCACCTCAGGTGGACTTTCCCAGCGCTGAAACTCTGGTGCCAGCAGGATGAAAGGTTGGTGAATTGGATCCTCCAGCCACAGCAGCTCCAGCTGGGGTGCAGCAGGTACAAGGACTGATGCACAGGCTCCCAGCCCAGGGCCATCAGAAGACAAGAGCTTCTCAGGGCAAGAGAGCACCCCCAGGGCACCTTTCAGACTGATGCACCTTTCAGTCCCTGATCACCCTTCTGGAACTCTGCCATCTCTACTTTTGTATTTTCCTTCTTCCAGGTGTAGCAGGAGGGGTCAGGGTCCCATCAGGGACCTCCACCACCCCCAGCCCAGCACCTTCACCCCCCATTTCTCTTCTGCCCCAGGCCACAGGGAAGTGCCAGCAATGCAGGTGACTGTCACCCTGCGGGAGCTGAGTTCCCCACCTGCTCCTGCCTGCAGGGGGAAGCTTGGGCTCAGCCTTGCTCTTACCTTGGGCTCCTTGTTGCTCGGGTGGGGAGATGGAGCAGGACACACCAGCGTCCTGCTCGGAAATGCCCACGAGGAGAAGCAGAAGCTTGCTGCAGGGGTTATTGTGAAAGGATCTGGGACACATCCCCTTTTTATCTTTAGCTCCTGCCCTTTTTCTGTGGCAGTTTCATATCCTTCACGAATGCTGTTGTCAGCTGAGCAGAACAAGCCATTCCCAAATAGCTCCCCGAGTCCCTCCAGCCACAGCTCTGCCCTGCAGGCTCCCTGGGTCCTGCTCAGGGGTCCTTGCTATGGGGAATGCTGTTGGGAGCTCCAGACAAGTTTGGGGTAACCCATCAGGGCTGCAGCACTGTGCTTGCACTCAACCAGCACCCGTCAGGCTGCTCTGCACACTTCCAGCTCTGCAGGCCCAGGGGATGCTGCAGCTCTCAGCATCCATCACCTCAAGTCCGTGCCCCTGACTCTCCTGAATGCTGTGCACGGGAAGGGATTTTACCCTGTGGGAAAAGCATTCCCAGTCCTGCTCTGGATACTGCTTTGTGGAGGTGAAGCACAGGATGTTCGGAGAGGTGACCTCCTGTTCCACCCTGCAGTGTGTGACACCAGGAGAAATCCCTGTTTGGGTTTTGGTGGGCTCTGCAGCCTCCACAACCACGAGCTCCTTTGGTCTGGCTTAGGAAGGCCAGAGTGCTTTCCCTGCCCACATCCCACCCATGGTGTTGGGGTTTCCTTTGCAGTCTGTGCCCCTGTAGAGCTGGATTGCTTTGGAGGGAGGGGGAGTATCAGATCCCTGCTTGGAGGAGTCTTGGTGCCCTCCTGGTAGGGGCGGTGTGGGGGCACAGGAACCATCCTGATCCTGCAGCAGCCAGGAGTCCTGCCCCCCATGCAGAGCTGGCTATGGGTGGGGTGTGATGGTCTCTGATGCTGAGCATGGCCAAGCTGGTGAGGCTTGGGGACACGCTGATGCCACGCAGATGGCCAGATGTTACATGCACATGTGTGCACAGACAGGTAGGACATGGAGGAAACAACACACTGCACCAGCTGCACTGGGGAAGCGTTTATTGACACTTTCCACAGTCAGGTCATGGCAAAGGGGTTGCTGCAGCCTGTGCCAGGTTTGGCAGGACATGGGGCAGCCCAGGTGGGGAGGAGAGAAATGCAGAGAGACCTCTGAGGTAACGTGGGGTTATCAGGGGGGATGCACGTGGCAGTGCCAGCAGGACCGGGACCATCATTCTGGGTGCAGATGCATCCAGATGTGCTTGTTCCCCCTGTGCAGCAGCCACCAGTGCTCAGTCCCCAGACCCAGGGGGTGGGTCTGGCTGCTGGCATTGACCCCCTCCCTGCAGAGAAACTGGGAGCCTCGCAGTGTGTTCAGGGCAGGTAGAAGCGGTCGGGGTGCTGGGGTGGGCTCTGCTGATCCTCTAATCCGGGAAGAGCAGGAACCCTGAGAAGATGCTGTCGGAGCTGGCAATGCCCACCATGCCGTTGTAGTCGTTCACTCCCAGCCAGACCTCGTCCGCAGCAGCCAGGTGGAGCAGCGTCCCCCCTGAGCTGACCTGCATGGTGTTGGTCTTGTGGTCGCAGAAGCTGGCCATCCTCCTCTGGTTCTTGTGCAGGATGACGCAGAGGTTGGCTGTGTGGGAGCTGTGGAAGACGAAGTAGTAGACCCCGGGGAACCTGCAGGTGAACTTGCCCGTGGTGGTGTCGTAGTCGTGGTTGGTGTTGGTGATGATGGTGTTGAAAACCACGGGGACGTTCTTTGAGGGGTACTGGCTGGTCTGCCTCGTCACTGAGAACGCTGACTGGTGCTTCTGCTTGGAGCTGCCTGGCACTCCTGGGTGTCCGGCCATGCCCATAGTCCCAGGGATTCCCCTTGGACCAGGGGCCCCAGGGGGGCCAAACTTGCCTGGACTTCCAGGGAGGCCTGGATCCCCTTTCATGCCCTTGGGCCCTAGCTGTGAATAAGAAGCTGGGATACCTGTGGGGTGGTGAGGGATGAGAGAGAGTCAGTGTCAATGGCAGGGTGTGGGGAGAGGCTTCTCTAGCCCCTTCCCTTGGGCAGGAGAGTGCTGTTGCCTCTCTCCCCCTGACCCCAGAGGGTGCTCTCCACAGCCTGCAAACCAAGGCAGACCAGCCATGGAGGACTCAGTGCCCCCCTGCAACAGCCCATGTGGTTTCCCTTCTTGCTCACTCACCTGGCTCCCCTTTGGCTCCCTTCAGCCCATCCCGGCCATCCCTGCCTGGCATACCCGGCATGCCTGGCAGGCCTGGAGCTCCATAGCAGCTGTGAGGGTCTTTTACAGTCACAGCAGAGCCCAGATTCAGGAGGAGGAGGGTGAGGGCCAGACAGAGCTGCTCCCAGAATCTCTTCTCCATTTTGGTGTTCTGTAGTATGGAAAGGGAAAGAAAGTGCTGGAGTGGAGGTCCATGGCAGGGTGACTTCCAGGACATAAAGAAAAGGAGACTGGATGCACTGGGAACACCTGGCTGCCATGGGTGTGTCCTCAATGTCCAACCCATACACACTGCAGGGCAGTGGGGAGGTGGATACGTGGAGATGGGCCCCGGGTTCATCTCTGACCTCAGGGCAGCCCTTGATGGCACAGGGTGGGTTGGACTTCCAGTCTGGATGGAGCCATGAGGTCAGTGGTACCCATGGCCAGCCCCAAGCCCACGGTCAGCCCCAAGCTGACACTCCAAGTCCAGTGTCCCCAAACCCTGGAGATGCACACACCACTGCAGACTGTCACCCCGTGTTGCACCAAGGCTGGAGCTCCCCGCACACAGCTGATCTCCCTCCTCCCCCAGCAGCAGCCTGACTGTCCCAGCTCTGTCCATCAGGAGCAATCCTTCCATCAGCTGCTGCATCCTGTCTCCATAATGTGTGTGCAGCCTGGCGGTGCCTCTGTCTCCTTCCTCTCCTCCTCCTCCTCCTCCTCCTCCTCCTCCTCCTCTCCCATCCACATCCTCCTCTCCCCCTGTCCAGCACCGTGCCATGCTGCTGGACCCCCAGTCCCACCCCTGAGACACGGGCCCTGCAGCACCTCTTACCTCTGCTGGGGACAAGGCCGGGGAGCCGTGCTGCTGGTCCCACTGGCTGCGCGGTCACTGCCGGCACAGCGCGGTGGGGCGGCTCCTGACACCCTCGCGGAGGAAGTCGCAGAGTTAGGAAAGGGTGAACACAGAACCCCCAGCTGTTCCCACACGAATTTCACATCCTCCTGCCCGATGGCTTCTGCTGAGCCAGTGCTTTCTTGGCTGTCCAGCGAAACCTGCGCTGGTGCCACTGTGACAGCAAGGGCTGGAAGGACAGAGGTGGGGCACAGCTCAAAGGGATGTGGCACAACCCCCCAAGTCACTGCAGGGAATAGCCCTCCCCAAATCCTCTGCTTTCCCTCTAACTTCCCTTGTTTCTGAGCAGAAGGGCAGCTTGGGAGCAGAGCCTCAGACCAACTCCAGTGGGCTGGAGATGCCTGTGGCACAGAAGGGATGCTGCAAGGTCACTGCCTGGCTCTGGTGGAAGATGCTGCACCCCTAAATGGGACTGGAGATTGTTTCCCCTTGTGAGTTTCTGATCTGCACCTTTCCCCATACCCCCCCAGTTCTGCTGGGTGCTGGACTCGGTGAGGCCCCGAGATCACTAGGGTGTTTCTCCTCGCAGGTGACCCAGCCTCCTCCTCACTGCTCCAGAAACGGGGATATTTGGGTGCCCAGCGTTTGTGGAGCAGCTCCCCCGAGGAGCAGTCCCAGGGTGTGGCATCTGATGCTTCCCGACCAGCCCAGCCTGCTGTACCTCCCTCTCACGTCACCCCAAGACCCTCACAGCTCCACCACCATCACCCCACAGCCCCATCAGTGCCCCAGTGTCCCTGTCCCTCCTTGCTGTAATGCCAGAGGATCACAGCTGCCTTTTGTCTTCTCGGGAGAGTTTGGGTGCCAACATGGGACCATGTGGGTGAGGTGCAGGATCTGCTGTCTGTGTTTTCCCCTGCAGGACAGCTGCCCTGGGCTCAGCAGAGAAGGAGACACATAGCCCTGTGCCAGAGGTTTCTTATTCCTCCCTGGAAGTGTCAGCTCTGACTGGACATTCCATTCCCTCCTGTCCTTCTGCCTTTGAAGGACAAGCTGGAATCACTTCTCTCCCTGGGCAGCTTGGGAAGGGGTCCAGGATCTTGAAAGTTTGGGGAAGATGCTTGAGTAGAAAAGAAAACTCAAGGAGCAGTGGTAGAAGAAGCGTTTATTTATACTGATAGGGAGGATGTGACAGGATGTGTCCCGGCACCAGGAAAGCTTTTGCAGTGGTTAGTGGAGCAGAAGCAGTGGCAGTCAGTGATTTCCCACTCAGGAGCTAAGAGCCACAGCTGGTGACAACTGGGAGTGGAGCTTGAGTGCCCAGAAGGAGAAGGGGATGAGAGTCCACAGCCTCCACGACAATGCAGGCAGGCTCAGCGTGGTGGTGACTGCTGCAGTGCTGACCCACAGCTTGGCCAGCTGTGACATTGGCAGAAGCACAGGACACATCTGGATGCTCAATTTGGGACCATCCCCATGTGCTGTGGCACTAAAGCATCCCACACAGCCACAGGGGAGCAGCCAGGCAGGCAGACACCCCACGATGCTGCGGGAGCCCCTCAGGCTGTCTCTGGGGACACCAGGAACCCGCTGAAGACGCTGTCGACCTCGGAGCCGCTGTAAATGGAGCTGCCCCGGGCAGGGTCAGTGGTCAGGGACACCTGGTCACCCACGGCCAGGCTGAGCACGCTGCTGCCCGAGTTCACCTGCAGGATGCCGTGGCTGTTGTTGTCGCAGAAGCTGACCACGCGCAGCCCGTTCTTGGTGATGCTCAGACACAGGTCACCGCTGGACACCACCTGGTAGGCAAAGTAGTAGAGCCCGGGAATGCTGCAGGTGAACTTCCCGGTCTGGGGGCTGTAGGAGTTCTCCTGGTTGGTGATGATCCTGTCAAACACCACCGTCGTGCCTGTGCGCGGCGGGGACAGCCTGGAGGCGGAGAAGGCGGGACACGGGTGCTCCAAAATATCACCAGCGGTCCCTTTTTGCCCCGGCGGCCCTGGCAGCCCTGGCACCCCCATAGGGCCGGGGATGCCAGGTGGGCCAACCATGCCTGGCAAGCCAGGAGGCCCTGGTTCGCCTGCATCCCCTTTGGGTCCCTTGATGCCTGTGCTTGGCGCTGGTCTCCCTGGGGAGAAGGGAGGACAAGGAATTCATGCACATCTGTCATCTCCCAGCTGCTCCCACAGCCCAGGATGCTCCTGTAAGAGGCTCCCAGGCCCCCTGCACCTGACACCCCCGGCTTCCTCTTACCTGGCTCTCCCACGTCACCCTTCTGCCCTGGCCTCCCATCACGGCCAGGGGGTCCAGGGGAGCCATTCTTGCCATCTGGTGCCTTACACACTCCGTCCTCCAGCAGGGCCATGCCCAGCACTGCTGCTAGGGTGCTGGCTGCTAGCAAGAATCCGGGTTGCATCCTGCCTCCTGCAGCACAGGGATGAACTGGGGATGGAGGCAAACACACAGATGAACCTTGGTCACAGATATGCAGATGCCCTCAGCAGATGCATCCACCGATCTACTGCATTGTCCAGCATGGGTAACCAGACACCACATGCAGTGGTGCAAATAACTTCCTGGAAGGGTTTTCAGGCTGTTTCCTTGTGTGATCTGAAATCACTGATGTCACTGAAAATCTCTGGCATGCCCATGGCAGAGCTGTGGGATTGAAAAGCCCAGGACATGGTGCATGACACAAACCCTTTGCTACATGTCGTGGGCACGGGTTGGGGCACCTCAGCCTGTAGAGGATATTTATTCCAGTCTTGGGGCAGAAGCACTGCTGTGGGGGGCAGTGGTCCCATGGGATAGAGAGCACAAGGGAGGAAAGGATGCAAAGACACATGACAGGGATAAACAGGAAAGGGAAAAATGGCAAATGGGATCCAAACCTCCAACATGCAGAGCTGGGAGAGAGGACACCAACCTATCCCAAAACCTGAGGTTCTCAGCCTGGGACAAGTCTGTAGAGCCCAGTGATGTCCACAACCACAAAGAGCGAGGACAGATTCCTGCAGCTCCTTCTCTTTCCCCATCATCTTCCCCTTGTTTTCCTACTTTGAACCCTTGTGGAGGGGGCAGTGAAGAAAGAAGGAGGACAGGGAGGAAGGACTGAAAAGCGATGGCAGGAGAGGAGAGTGTCCCCAGCTGTTGGTGGGGACTTACCTCGGTGCAGGGGCTGAAGACAGAGCAGTATGAGCAGCAGCTCGGTTTGCTGGAAGTGCTTCTCTGGGAGTAGGGAGGAAGAGGAGGGGGGTGGGAAGGATGAACTTGCATGTGCTGTGTTTTGCCTGGTTGGAGAAGAGATGTGTTGAGTTTCACTTTCTCTCTATGGGAAAGAAACTTGTTCCCCTTTCCACGCCTGACTCTGGCTTTACTGGAAACAGCCTGGTCAGCAAGAGTGCAGGACTGCTGGGTGCCCAGCCTGGCCCAGCAGCACAGTCCCCACAGCTGGTGGTGACTGGGCACAGAGCAACACGACTGGAGGAAGCCCACAGGCTGCTGAGATGGCAGGAGGGGACAGGTGATGGGAGCATCAGGTGCCACAGCCACCCAAGGGATGCTCAGGGCAACCTTGGAGGCTTCTCCTCTGGGTGATGGGCAGTGTGTGCCTGTCACTGGTACCCAGCTTTGTCATGGTGCTGCTGAGTGCTGACCCCTCCAGATGACCACCTTGGCACTGCACTCTGATGCAGCAGGGTCCAGCAAAGGGATCATCAGTGCCTCTGTGACTCAGCTCGGCCTGGAGTATTTATGTTGGATATCAGGAAAGGTTCTTCCCCCAGAGGGTGCTGGGCACTGCCCAGGCTCCCCAGGGAATGAGCACAGCCCCGAGGCTGCCAGGGCTCCAGGAGTGTTTGGATACTGCTCTGAGGCACAGGGGGGTATTGGTGGGGTGCCTGTGCAGGGCCAGGAGTGGGACTGATGATCCCTGGGGGTTTCTTCCAACTCAGGATAGTCCATGGTCCAGTGACCTCCTTCCTGCTGCCTTGCTTCAGTGCTTTGGGGACCTGGTGTCTGTAGTAAAAGATGAGGGTGTCTGACTGATGATGATGCTCTGAGTCCCCTTTGGGTGGCTCTGCCTTGCACCAGCCAGATCTGGGCAACCCCAGGAGCTGTGTGCAGCCTTGAGATCTGCCAAGTGAAACACCAGCACCTCCTATCGCTGGGTGCAGGGAGTGGGTCCAGGGGTGCACATTCAGCTCTGCTAAAAAGAGCACCAAAATGCCACCTGTCCCCAAACCCTGACACATCAGGGATGGGAGGTGCCACAGTGACTCCAGCAGGTGGACATCCTTGGGACCCTGGGGACCAGCCAGGCCACCCCATGGGGGACACAGTGCACAGTGAGGAGGGGCCTTCTCTTCCATATCCCCTTCAGAGTCCTGTCAGGAGTCCTGTGGCAGCTGCCCCGGCCTTCATGACCAAGAGGCCCCAGAGCTGGAGCTGGGGCTCAGGGGAGGATATCCAGGGAAAGAGAGTGGTAAGCAGGCCGGGGATTTGGACAACTCAAAAGTCAAGGGGGGTTGGCAAATCCCCTGTCCCCCTGCCTTCTGCTTCCTGCATTCCCAAGGGAGACGTTGTATCATTTCCTAACACCTGAAAAAAGTGATGACCAAAACTCAGTCTAGAGACCCTTGAGATCTGTCAGTCAGCTGGTCTTTAATTCATTGACTAGATGCCCACCTAATGCAATATATTACACATTTTTAATCAAAATGTCATCCCATAATAAATCAGATGCCCAGAAGAAATGTGATTTTATTTTATCAGCAGAGTTCCCCTATCAACCCGACCTGTAACCACGTCAAGACAAGATGACAGGTGAGTTTGAAAGAACCTACCTTCCACCAAATGGTGCTTCTGGACAGTAATTGTATTTCTGTCCTATTGCCCTTTCTTAATATACAGCTCAAATGAGACCACTCCATCATTTCATCCAGCACCGACTGATGGCTGTGTCCTCATGCTCTGTGTCCTCTGTCTTCTGCTAGCCCCTTAACCCAATTTAAATGCTGAATTACAGGGGATGGCTGGGGGCTTCCAGCATCTCCTGGAAGCTGGTGGTCTGGGTGTTCCCTCCTCCAGGTCCATGAGATTTCTGAGAAGTGTTTATCCCCACTCACTTGACTTCCAGAGCTGCTGTGGTCAAACCAAGCCTTCCTCTCCCATCCTCTGAGCACCACCTCCTCCTCCTCCTCCTCTGGATCTGCAGCTGAGACATCCCAGACTAGTTTGGTTTGGAAGGGACCTTAAAGTTCTTCTTGTTCCACCCCTGCCACGGGCAGGGACACCATCCACGTCCAACCTGGCCTTGGACACTTCCAGGGACGGGCCAGCCACAGCTGCTCTGAGCCACCTGGGCCAGGGCCCCTCACCCTCACAGGGAAGGATTTGTCCCCAGCATCCCCTCCGACCTTGCCCTGCGGCACTGGGAAGCCACTCACAGCGACGGCCGTGGCTCCAGAGGTGCCGGCTGCCGGAACCCGGCCACGAGCATCGCACGGCTCCATCCCGGAGGCTTCTGCAGAGCGCAGAAGCAGCACAAAAATGCGGCACAAAAATGTCCCCAGGCTGGCTCCCAGCGCCGGGAGCGGGGCAATGCGGCCGGCCGGGCAGCGAGGGGACGTGCCACGAGATGGCACTGCTGCCTCAGCCACGCGCCGTGCCCGCCTGCCCAGCGCTGCGCTGCCGAGCGCGGGCAGCATCACCGGGAGCGGGGACCGGCAGGGGTGACGGGCAGGGGGGACGGGCAGGGGTCACCGGCAGGGGTGACGGGCAGGGGTGACCGGGAGGGGTGACGGGCAGGGGTGACCGGCAGGGGTGACGGGCAGGGGTGACCGGGAGGGGTGACGGGCAGGGGTCACCGGCAGGGGTGACGGGCAGGGGTGACGGGCAGGGGTCACCGGCAGGGGTGACCGGGAGGGGTGACGGGCAGGGAGGACCGGCAGGGGGGACGGGCAGGGGTGACACCGGTGTCCCCAGGGTTCCCGCGGCCTGTCCAGCTCCCTCTCGGACAGCCGTGGCAGGCACCCCGCGGCCGCACGTGGGAGCCGGGATAGCGCATCTCCCCGGGGCACGAACAGCCTCTCCCCAGGCTGGGGGCAGCTCGGCCCGGCCTCAGACTGGCGGACAGGAGGGGTTTGCTCGGCGAAGACCAGGCCGTGGCGGAGGTGCGGGGGCTCGTACAGCCCTGCCGGGTTCTCCCTGCGGGGCGGGAGCAGAAGCCCCCCAGCAGCACCATGAGCAGGCTCCGGCACGGAGCAGGGGCTGGGGCAGTGCAGGGGCCCCCCAGATGACATGGAGTGGGACCAGGTCCAGTGCAGAGGTTACCTGGAATAGCCACAGGATGTAGGTGCTCCACGGAGCCCCAGGTGTCACCAAATCATCCCCAAAGAGGACATGCCTTGGTATTTGGGGAACCTGAGCACTCAGGTGAGCATCCACATGATTTACAGCACGTGTTATGGCCTCTTGGCTCTGCTGAACACCCAGGAACTCTGCTCCAGATGATTTTTACCCCCAGCACCCCTCCTCCTTTCAGCATGGGCCATGGGGCAGCTCCTTCACCTCTGGCTGCCCTCCCAGCTTGGGGTGCCAGGTGAGACAGAACAGTGCCCTCCCAGCCCTGCAGCCCTTCGTGGAAGGGAAGTGACCCCTGCACAGCCTCCCCGTGTCCCCAGTGCCTGCAGGCACACACGAGCTGCTGACAGCAGACAACAGGGAGAGATGCTGCTGCGCTGCCTTCCCTGCTGGGGATCCCCGGGGTGCCGAGCCTGACAGGCAGGAGCTGCCAGAGGAGGATAAATCAGACAGCTGGCACTTACCTGTCACTGAATGGGAGGCAGTGATGGAGATCAGCGGTGCTGGCAGGTACCACACACCCCTCTGCTGCCAGTCACCAGCATCCCAGTCGGCCACCTGTGCCCACTGGGAGGTGAGGACAGCTCACAGCATCCACCTTTCTGCAGCCACTGGTGGCTTAATGGTGCCTGAATAACCACCCAGATGGATGTTGCAGCTGTTGAGCTGGGCTGTCCCAAATAGAATCAGAGAATCATGGAAGCATAAAGTTTGGAAAAGCCCTCTAAGATCCTGGAGTCCAAACATTAACCCACCACTGCCAGGTCCATCACTGAACCATGCCCCCAAGTACCACATCCACATGACCCTTAAATGCCTCTAGGGATGGTGACACCACCACTGCCCGGGGCAGCTGTGCCAATGCCTGACCACGCTTTCAGTGAAGGAATTTCCCCTGATATCCAAGCTCAACCTCCCCTGGCACAACTTGAGGCTTTTCCCTCTTGTCCTGTCACTTGTTCCCTGGGAGTAGAAACTCACCCCCACCTGCATCCATCCTCCTGTCAGGGTCTTGTGGAGAAAGATGGTGCCCTGGAAGGATTTAGTGAGATGCCAGGTGAAAATCAGGCTGCAAAGTTACACTGTGTAACACTGGGTGGCACACTGCCACGTGCCTGAAACGCTTTAATTGCTGTCCCAGGGGATGTGTTGTTCCTATGATGGATGCTTGCACAGAGCAGGTGTGAGGAATAAACACAGGTATGTGGTTTAAGAGCCAGGATTTCAGGCTCCAGCCCTTGCTGGCTGTCTCCTGTCATTGATGCACATCTCTGTTGGCTCATGGGACGAGAGGAGATAGATGAGTGCTGAGCAGCCCTGGGCAATGCTGGGAAAGCTTGTCCCATCCCTCTCTCTCTTGTTCCCTGTTAAGGATGTCAGGGCTTGTCATTATTCGACATCTATTGGTTAATTTGGCTGATTGTTCCCCATTCTTTAATGTATCTGTTATTTATTTATTCTCTGGTGTAACAAGCAGTTCCAGATTGATCACTTTGGCATGTAAATGAGCTGCTCTAGTTCTTGTCACAGAAATTTGTAGATTGGAGGAGTTTGCAATCAAACACAGCCGGAATCTAAATTACAGCATTTCAGGCAATAATAGCGGGGAGAAGACAGGAAGGATGTGCCATAAATAAGATGGTATCAGAGCAGGGTGCCCCGAGCTGAGCTGACAACTCGCCAGGAGGCCCAGGGTGAGCAGCAGGAGTGCCTGCCCTGCAGAGCTGAGCTGTCCTGGCAGGGCTGGCTCATTCCCCAGGGGACAAGGGCAAACAGAGGAAGCAAACGGCTTTTGGGAATGGTAGGGCCTGCCTGGGGACCAAAGGCTGCTCACATTGGTCTCTGAAGAGCTAGAAAGTGTTCACAGGACTACGGGCTGCAGGGAGCCTCTGGCCTCTTGCATAGGATACTGATTTGATTGCTACCATGGATCATGTTTGGCGTCTTCCCACCTCCATCAAAAGGCAATGGATGCATCCAGGATGAGATTCTGTCCCAAAGTCAGTAAGAAAGATCACACCAGGTAAGTAAGCAATCAGGGTGCCCTAGGGCTTCCTGAAGGCAGTGGGCACAGCTGGGATGGGATCAGGGAGCCAACCTGGACCTTTGCAATGTCAGGGGAGAAGAGCCTGTACCCCTCCATGCCAGGGCATCCCTGGAACGAAAACCCACCAGAGAAGAGTGATGTCCAGCAGGCACAGTGTTGTGGATCTCAGCAGAAAGGAGCTCAGGCATCCCCAGCCCAGCTCCCTGCTCATGGCAGGACTATTCCAGCATTAGATCAGGGAGGATGTGGCTTGGCCTACCTGAGTCTAGAAAGCCCCCAGGGACAGAGATCCCCATCACTCCAGTGACTTGTCTTGGGGCTGGACCACACTCAGGTGAAGAAACATTTCCTGATGTCCATCCCAAATCTGTGAAAGTGCCCTGTGTGCCCACCATCCCCAGTTATGTCATTTGCCATCACTGAGATGCATTTGGCTGTTTCCTTGCGATTGCTCCCAAGCAGCTGCAGCAGAGATCAGCTCCCACCTCACCCTTCCCTCCCTCTGCCTGACAGCGAGGTGGCCTCCCCACTGCTGATCATAAGGATGAACAATTTCCCTTGCCTTGGCCACAGTCCCCCCGATGCAGCAGTTCAGCTCATCTGTGCTTTGTTCACATTCAGCCTGGTGCCCACTGATGCCCACCCCAGCCCCTTCCCTGCTCCAGCAGAGAGTCCTGAGCCCATTCACCCGTTGCCATAATGAGCGATGCAGATTCCCCAGGCAGGTGCAAAGGAGAGCTGCTTTATTGCAAAACCCTGGCCTTTTTAAGCACTTAGCCAGGTATCTGTTTACATAGTTTTAGCATGCAGTGGTCACACAGCATGTTTTTCTAACCTTAATTCAGCTGTGTCTCTTTCCCACAGTCCTTTTCTACTTAGCTGAAGTAACAAGCCTGAGCCATGATTTTACAAAGGCAACAAAGCCTTCATGCAACACTTTCCCCTTGAGGAGAGTCCATGGTATCTCCTAAAAACCCCTAAAGGGTTTTCTAAAAATAGATTAAAGTGCCATTTTTGCAAGGCAACAACAACAACAAAAAATCCCAGTTCTTGTCCTTCCTTTCCCTCGTCTTTGTCAGGAAAATTAATCCACAACCACCAGAGGTTTATGTCCAAAAAGGAGACAGAGGAGTCCTGTAACTTTATTCAAATAAAGGGAGAGGCCATGGGGCATTTCCCCTGGGGTCTCTCAAAATTTTGGAGGGTGCAGCAGCCTCCTTTTTATCCCAATTTCCCGGCCACATTTCCCTCTCCCTTTCCCCACTGGCTGAGGTACTCACGAGGTACAGACTTCCCAGAACGCCTGATACCTAAGGGTCACTTCTAATGTATAACCCCCCTTTATTTTAATTCTTATGGAATTTATGGTTCTTCCCATTGTTTCTTTCATCTCTCAATATCCAGTTTCATTTATCAGCAGACCTGCAGTTTATTTGTGAAGACAAATCTCTTTCCATTCATCAATCAGTGGAATCCTTCCCATTGTTTCTTTTATCTCTCAGTACCAGTTTTATCTACCCACAGCTTGTTTGCAAAGACAAGTCCCTCATTCTTTTCAGCTTTATGCTACAGCTTCAGGAGATGAGGCTCTGAGAGACATCCTGGACATGGTGGGATTCCCTGCAAATCCCATGTGATGGCCACGCTGGAGGGGAGGCACAAGGTGCCCCTCTCTGGGCTGTGTGTTTTGGTGCCTCAGTTCTGGTTCTGTGGGGTTTGCACTCTTTTGGGGCCATTAGGCCATGGCAAGACAGCAGGAAGGGATGTGCTCATCCCAATGGATTGGGAACTAGGGACTGATTTGTAGCAATGTTGTGCTTCCCCACTGGGCTGGGATGACCAGCACAGATCCTTCCTGCACCCTGATCCTTCCTGTGCCCAGACAGATCCTGACAGCTACCAGAGCATTGTGCCAGACTAATCTCCAGGCCATGACCTGCTTTCCCTGACATCAGGCCTTGAAAATGGAGTGGAAGTTTCCTGCAGGTGAGCGTCAGCATTAACTGGGTCACAGCAGCTGGAGGTCTGTGCTGGCTGCAGCCAATTACACCTCATTTCTGTTGAAACTCTCTTTCCACAGTGGCTTTTCTGGGAACTCAGCTTCCCTCTAGCTGACCTTGGCTGCCGGATCGATGCAAGCTCCCAGGCTCACTTCTCACGTCTGCCCAATTTGGAGGGCGGCTGATGCTGCTCCCGAGGCTCTGATTGCCCCCCGTGTGTGCCTCAGGCTCCATCGGCCAAGCTGGCACTCAGCTTTCCCAAGGAATATCCCAGCAGGGCCCAGCACAGTTGGGATGGGCATTTCCACGGCAGGGAGGTGTTCAGCCTGCACTAGGCTGGATGCCACGTTACCTCCCCGTTCCTGTGCTCTGAAAGCCGGGCACCTCGAGTGCAAGGAGTCCCTGCCCATGGCAGGGGGTTGGAATGAGGTGGACTTTAAGGCTGCTTTCAATCCAAGCCACTCTGGAATTTGATGGTCCTGGTCTGATGAACGCAGACCTGCTCTGACTTGGGCAGCTCTCTGGCTCTGTTCCCCAAGCAGAGGGCAGCAGTACCCTGGGTGGTTCACACGCATCTGACATCCTCTGAGGCACTTCATCAGCTCAGCAGCCCCCTGCCCTCCATGGACACACCCCAACCTCTCTGCTCCTGCTGTGAGCTCACCCTCCTGAACCACCTCCACTGCTTCCGAAAGGACACGGCCCCTTCCCAGCTCGGACAGACACTGCCACTCGCAGTGCAAGGAGCTGCTCAGGATTCACTCCTCTCCCTCATGCAGGGGTCAAACCCATGTCCTTGCTGCCAACTCAGAAGCAAATCAAGCAACACCTCAGAGGCCACTCCAGACTCTTTTTGTGGGGGTAATTGTGTGGCAGCCCCAGCACTGACTCCCTGGCCTGGAGTTATTCTTCACCTGGACTTTTAATTTCAGAGCTGCAATGAGGGATGGGAAGAATCCCAGCTTCTAATTAATTACCAACTTCCCTGTAATTGATGCAATTTACTGCCAGTGTGTCTGGTTTATTGCACTGTGGGGAAGGTCACTCTGAACACTGTTTTTCCAAACCCCCAGTGAGTGGCCCGAAGTCCTGAAACAGCTCCACACTCCAGATCCTGAGGGACATTTGCACTGGTGCCAGAAGATTGTTGTGGTGAGTCAGCCCACTGGTGAACCGAGTGGGAGCCAGTGGGTGGATTTCCACCCAGATGCTGAAGGCAGAGCCATAGTTTAAACCACCTCCCGCTGGGTGTAGGCCCCACAGCATCTCCTGCCCCGCTTCTGGACCCTTCTCCTGGTTCTCTGATGCATATTCATGTGGTTAGTTTACTATGCATCGGGTCCAAAGAGTTCTCAGGTATCTGTTTTGTAGTTGGTTCTGTTCACCTGCTTCCTCCCCTGTTCTCTCCCCATTGGCTGTATCTACCTCGCCCCTCTCCGGGCACAAAAGGGACATGCAAAGGCAGCAGGGGCCATTCTGCCTCTGAGTATAGTCTGCACTCTTGTTCTGTTTTCCTCCATGAGGGAAATAAAGAGTTAATTCAGGCTCAGAGTGGACCGTTCCTTCTACCTTAGGCACAGCCATTGCTGTTTGCCCACACAGAGCTCCCAGGCATCTCTACCAGGGATCAGAGCTCTGCCCCACCTCCGTCCCCCCGATCGCTGGCACGGGACGAGTCCATATCCCAGCCAAGAGTTACCCAGGCAAGAAGAAAATATACAGTGACATCAGCCTTTGGAAGATGAATGTGATCCTGTGCCCTGTGTATGTCACCAGAGTGGGGAACCACAGAGCATCCTGGACAGTGGCTGCCTCTAGATAGTGAGTCCTTGTCCTCTGGGAAGGAATTCCTCTCTTTGAGGGGAGGAGGCCTTGGCACAGGGTGCCCAGAGCAGCTGGGGCTGCCCCTGGATCCCTGGCAGTGCCCAAGGCCAGGCTGGACGGGGCTTGGAGCAGCCTGGGAGAGTGGAAGGTGCCCCTGACCAGGGCAGGGGTAGAACAGGATAAGGTTTAAGGTCTTTCCAATCCAAACCATTCTGGGATTCTGTGTTTTTATGATCTGATCTGGTGAACATAGAGGTCCCAGCATGAGGCCAAGCACAAGGTGATACATGCAGGACCCTACAGCTGGGCTTCATGCAGCATTTCATGTGACAAAAAGATTGCATTTTTATTGCCAGGTCAGATTCACCCTGTAATGGGACATATTTGTTTGCAATAGACTTCATGAGCAGGATTCAGGAGCCTTGGGATGGGCAGGGGGATCTCTAAGGAGCTCTAATCCTTCCAGTAATCCCTGACTTTTTTTTTTCAATTTAATTTATTCGGAGAAGTCAAATGAAGCCTCTCATTTGCCACAATGGTACAAGGAGATTACAGTTTGTGCCTCCCATTCTCAGTCCTGAGCTGGATGGATCTCCCTAATTCCCTAAAAGCCCATATTATTGGGATCTGTGTCTCTTCTCAAGTGTCTCCTACACTGCTCTGTTGTAGCACCCCCTGGGCAGAGCCACATCCTTGCACTTGGAGCTGGATGTGCCTCGCCGGGGCTTAAGAGGGGATTTGCTGAGCCTTTCAAATTGTCTCCCTCACTAATTAACGACCAGGTTTCAGGTTCGGAACATGCACTTAAATAAACTGCAAAAGTGCATTTCATTAATCTTAATTAATGATTTAAATACTTGGAAGCCTCTGCTCGAGCCCGTGATTGATGGCAGGTCTGTCACCCTTCTTGGCATCCTTGCCTGTACAGTGGGGACAGCGACAAGGACCTGTCCCTTTGCCTGCTGCCTCCAGATCCAGGCTGGCCACCATTCTGGAAGGTTTTAGGTGCTTGATCAGAAAGTGAATGAGTGGCAATTCTTGTGCTAGACAGGACAACTCCCCTGAATTTAAACTCTGTGCATTTGGCTGTGCAGCCACCGCAGCAGAGTGTGCCAAAAGCCAGAGCTGGTGGAAAACAGGCTTTGCAGACCACTGGAGGGAAGAACTGGGCAAAGTGGGCAAGAAATTGCACTTCAGGGCCCTGCAAAGCACCGTCTACATCCTTGCAGGGCTTGGACAGCCCAGGGGGCACAAAGAGTGTTCAGTGCCATTGCACTTGAGGTGGCACCAGGAGCATTTCCCAGTGCTGAGATGCCGAGGGAAGATCTTCCATCAGATGCACACATGGAGCTGTGCAGCTGCTCACGGAAACGTGAATTGAGAGGGGAAGGAGCCTCCTGCATTGCCAAAAAGCTGCTGCTGAGTCTGAAAGTGGAGGCTGCACCCTGGACCCACACCCTGCCTGCCCTCTGCCTGCTGGAGGAGCTCTGCCAAAGTGTCCCCCCCATCCAGCCCCCGGGGAATTAGGGTAGAGATAACTATCAATTGAGAGACCAGAGGATGTGATAAAAGCTCGTTTGCACATCCCCAAGGGCGCACGAAGAGACAATGGCAGGAGGGGGAGCCCAAACACTACCCTGGGGCTACCCCGAGACTCCCCAAAGGAGAACCATCAGCCCATAACACGTCCAGAAGCCATGGGGGGCACAGGGACGCAGTGCCGGGTGGGAACCCAGATTGAGGACTCCCGAGGAACAACCACCCTGTCTACGGCCCCTTCCAGAGCTCTCCCTGCAGAGCCATATGCTGTAGTGTGGAGGTGTGAAAATCATCACTGGAAGCAGCTCCCCGGGTCACCTTGTGGACCAAGGACGCTGCTGCCCTGGGGTGTGAGGCCCAACATGGGATGCCGGGAAAAGCATTTTTTGACTTACCATGGAAAACTGTGTGTCTGAGCCCGGCTGCTGGAGGGATGGCTGGNGTGTGTGTGTGTGTGTGTGTGTGTGTGTGTGTGTGTGTGTGTGTGTGTGTGCTTCCATGGTCTCTGTCAGAGCTGTGTCCTGCTCAGCCACACGAGCAGCAGGACAGCGCTGTTGGGTGCTGTCCATGTTCACCCGGGTGCTCCGAGCGTCTGCCTGTGAGCTGTGTGGCCAGGCAGGTGTCCAGCTGTACACTGACACAGGGACAGAGGTGAACTGCAGTCCAGATGTGTGCTGGGAACACACATCTTCAGCCTCTCTGCTGACAGACCTGGTGGCAGATGCAGCCTCAGGTCGCTGGGCTGCTGCATCCAGCACAATGTGCTCCCACTAACAAAAAGCACTGAAGCCAACAGATGAGTGAATAAGAGACTGGGAATCAGCAAAGGAACTGCCCACGCTTGTCTCTGCTGTGTCCCTGCTGCAGACCCTGAAATGCTGCATCTCTGGGTGTGCAGACAGCAGGAGGACAAAAGACCCTTTTTGGAGAGAAGACCAAAAAACTCTGCCCGTGATGTTGTTCTTCCAGGAGATGAGCATCCTGCTGCTCCTCTGGGATGACACCAGCTCAGTGCGTGACACGCAAAGCCTCTCAGCGTGGTTTCTCTCCCAGTTCCTCTGTGGGTTGGAGCTGGAGGTGAGACACCACTGTCTGCAGAACTGCAGTGGTACCTGCCTGAGTTTTCACTGAGACCTGGCTCCTCAATAGCAAAATCCTTGTTCCCTCTCTGGCCAGACAAGAATCAGGAAGGGATGCTCCCTTGCTTTCAGGAACTCTGGTAAAAATGTATTTTTTAAAGCTCCACTTCCCTGAATGATGACATTAACCATAATACTCAGTTTCTGCCTAAAAGACGTATATTTTTTTGCACATCTGGTGAAGGAAGAACCTCAAAAACATTATTAAAAGGCCGCTGCCAGTTTAGACATTAAAAGCTGGGAGTGACAATCCAAAATCAATAATGGGTTTTAAATTCAGACCTGATCTGAAGCTGGAATAGGTTTGGGGCAGAGCACGTGGTTTACCAGCACCCCCAGGGTGACACTGAGAAGCATTTCTAAATTTCTGGGAGACTTAGGGACACTAGAGTGTGGATGCCATGTAGGGTGGCAGCATTTCCCTGGGGCCTCTGTGGTCCCGACTTGACCTGAGCAGCAGCTGTGACTTTCTGTCAGCCCTGTCCTTCAGCTGGGTGGGGATGGGGATCCTGCCCTAGTGCTGTGCCTCAGGGCACAGCCCAGGAACTGACAGCCTGGCCCCTGGGCTCTGCTGCAGCTCCTCACCCTTTATTAAATATCACACTTTGCTTCGGATGCTGCTTAATTTCTAATCACACCTGTTTGGCCGTCTCCAAGCCCCCAGGGCTGCACTGCTGAGGATCCTGTGTCCCTGGCACCTCTGAGGTGGCATTTCTGCTGTGCCCATGTGCCTGAGGGCTCTGCGCCCTCAGCAGAGCCATCAGTCACACAATCCCAGACTGGTTGGGGCTGGAGGCAAACTTAAAGCTCATCCCATTCCACCCCCTGCCATGGGCAGGGACACCTTCCACTCTCCCAGGCTGCTCCCAGCCCCATCCAGCCTGGCCTTGGGCACTGCCAGTGATCCAGGGGCAGCCACAGCTTCTCTGGGCACCCTGTGCCAGGGCCTCCCCGCCCTCACAGGGAAGAATTTCTTCCCGGTATTTAATCTAAATTTACCCTCCTGCTGCTTTCTCATCCAGCTCAACAGGATCTCTTCAGGGTAGCAGCAGATGGGAACCATGACTGCAGCAGTCAGGGAAAGCTGGCCAGACTGCAGGCTGCAGGGAAGCACTCTGAGGTATCTGCCTTAACCAGACACCTCCCTTTTCATTGCTGTTCATGGCATGTTTGCACTGCCCTGTGCTCCCAGGCGGCCCTGCCATGGGCACCCCCAGAACTCTGCAGGAAGGCTGCGGTCCTAAATGGTCCTTCATGGGATGGAACCATGAGAGGAACATGGGATCACCGTGGATCAGGCTGTTCAATCTGGAGAAGTGAAGGGAGAGCTCATAGTCCCTTCCAGGGCCTAAAGGGGTTCCAGGAGAGCTGCAGAGGGACTGGGGACAAGGCATGGAGGGACAGGACACAGGGAATGGTTTCCCACTGCCAGAAGGCAGGGATGGATGGGATATTGGGAAGGAATTCCTGGCTGTGAGGGTGGGGAGGCCCTGGCACAGGGTGCCCAGAGCAGCTGTGGCTGTCCCTGGATCCCTGGCAATGTTCAAGGGCAGGTTGGACAGGGCTTGGAGCAAACTGGGGCAGTGGAAGGTGTCCCTGCCCATGGCAGGGGTGGGACTGCATGAGTTTTAAGCCCAAACCAGTCTGAGATTCTGTGATCCCTGCAAATGCCATCTTTTTCCCCCAGAGTCCTGGAACCAGGCTCTGAGAGGAGGAGCTGCTGCTGCCTGCTCGTGCTCAGGGGGTGCATTTGGATCAGATTGAGGACAGATAAATCATCTGCATGCAAAGTGCTTTCTTTGTGCACAGCTGGCTCACATGACAGATCCGGGAGTCAGGGAGCCAGGGGGGCTTTATTATACCTGAGATTAGAGAAGTGTCTGACAAGTGCTCACTCTGAGTCAGCCAGAAGTGAAGGACCCCTGTGAGATCGGGCAGCCGCAGTGGGGAAAGGCACTGCTGGGACTGGCTTTCCCTGCAGACCCCAGGACTTGGCAGCACCAGTGGGCCAGGGGCCAGGGAGCAGCTGGAGGATGAGGATGGTGCCTGGGACACCTGCACACTGCTCCCAGCTTGGATGGGCTGTGCTGGCGATGCTGTTTGGTGATGTGCACGGCAGGGCTGTGTCCCCTCTCTGTGCCTGCTGCGTGAGCACTGAGGCAGCTGCCTGCAGCCCCTCCCTGTCTCTCCCAATCCTCCTCACCTGCTGCCTGCACCCCTCCGTGCCTCCCTTCCCCGCACAATAACTCCTGTGACAGATGCAGACGACACCAGCCAGGGAGGAGAGCCAGCTCCAGCTGGGTGGAGGAGCTGGAAATAGCCTTTTGTTAACCATTTTTAGCAGTTCATTTGGAGATGTGTTTTGCCAGCAGAAACTTCAGTGTGCTGTTTATCCCTCTTAGGGGAAGGCTGTTATTAGTGCAAAATGAATCAGCGTGGATGTGGCTCCTCAGCAGCTCTGAGCTGGGGATGCAGCAGGAGGGATGCAGCAAGCACAGAGAGAGCCTTCAAAGTGCCATTATTAATTCATGCTCACATTCTTTGGAAGAACACCTTCAATTGTGGCAAATTCGGCTGCTTCAGCCACTTGGTGCAAGGGGACTGAGGCTTGTGGGAAGGAGCTTTGTGAGTGCAGCTCCAGGCTTGGCCTGCATAGCCAGAATGGAGGGGGACTGGTTTGACTGGGACCCTGGCAGGGATGATCCTTCACATCCCACAGTTTGCTGGGCACAGAGCTGGAGTCATTGTGATCCTGTAGGCAGGGATGGCTCACGGACATGGATATTCACAGAACAACTCAGATCATCTCCTCCAGCCTTTTCAGCCTCCTTCAGCTCTCATTTCACGGATTGCAGCACATTAAAAAAAGGGTTATTAAACACCCCCGTGCCCCCCAGCCCAGCCCCCCATCCTGTGGAGGCTGCACAAGAGATTTCCACTCCATAGGTGGGGCTTCCTGGTACCACAGATGGATCCTGGTCCCGTGCTGACTCAAATCTCCTGTCCCTTGACTAAGGGACGAGTGCAGGGCACAGCAGGAAGGCTGCACATGTGTGATGGGAGCAGGAGGGGCGGGAGGAGCTGCGGCACCCAGACACACAAACACTGTAAATGCAGGTAGAGCACGGACAGGCCCCTGCTCCCATGCATAGAAACACCACTGACTGTTCTCTGGATTGGTCACTGACGGTTATAACTCAAAACAGAGTGGGCTTTTGTATTTTTAACACAAAAGGTACTCAGGGATAATGTGCCCACGACCCTGAGTGTGTTTGGCACAGGTATTTCAGCAGCTGACCCACAGCTTGTCTTCCTGCCTGATTCCAGGCTGCTTTGCCAGCAAGACTCGATGGACAAGCCTTGGAGAGAAAATTTAACAGCAGCCCAGGGATGCAGGCTTCCCGACACAGTAATCTGGAGAGGGGCAGGATTTTGGATAGTAGCAGCAGGGTGTCCATGCCCGACCTCTCCAGGCCAGCTGTGGAGGGCACCTCCCCTGCTTTGCTCTTTTTGCCTGGAGTATCACCCCAGCAGCAGTGGGGATGATCCAGCCTGGTCCCCCATTGCCAGAAGCAACACCAGCACTGCACATGAAAAGGGAGCAATTTCTGGAAGATTTCCCCAAGGGTTGGTTAAGACATCAGAGCTGTCCCAGGGGAGGGACAGCTGATCCCAGCCAAGACCAGAATGATGCAGCTAAGGAGGAAGGGAGGAGAAGGACAGAGTGGGAAACATCCTGCATTCCTCTGGGGCTTAAACCTGCAGCCCCATAGACACAGGGCTTTGGGAACGTGCATGGGCCCTGTGAGAGGGGTCTCAAAGAGGAGGGAAATGGGTCAGAAAGGCTCAGACCTGCGGCTGCAGCAGCACTGGGCACAAGGAGATGCTCTGGAGCCAGCAGAGCCAGGCTGTGGGGATGACAAACCCGACAGCACAGGCTGATTGGAATATTTGCTTTGTTTTTCTGGCCTTTGCTGAGGTACTAATGAAGTGCTTTGAGGCACAGCAGCAGTGAAGGCGTCTCCTCAGCACGGCGGTGTCTGTTGGGGGGCTGGTGCTGCGTGCTCAGTGCTGAGATCCATCATTTGCAGCAGAGAGCCGAGCTCTGCTTCACAAACGGCATTTCAGCAGGGCCAGAGGCAAGGTCACACACGGGGAGAGCAGGTCACACACGGGGAGGGCAGGTCACACACGGGGAGGGCAGGTCACACACGGGGAGGGCAGGTCACACCTGCCCCAGGGGCTGTGTCCTGGAGAGCAGGGCCCATGGAAGAGGACTGCAGGGCACAGCACACATCAAAGGTGCTGTTGGTGTGGCCACCAGGGCAAAGGAAGAGCTGGTGTGAGCAAGAGGTGCCACAGAAGGGGATGACCTCCCAGTCCTCATGTCTGACTGAGCCCCTGGCAGGATGTGGTGTGGCCGATGGCTTTCTCAGTGTCCAGCACAGGGTGTTTCTGGGGCTGTGCTGGGTGCTGCAGGCAGATGGGCTGGTGAAGGCCAGGCCTGAGTGACTTTCTCATGAAGACAGACCCTCCAGACCCTGGCATATGCCAGGTATTGCCTGAGGTGTCACTTAGACACCAGGTCCCCGGAGGTGTGATCTGAGACCCAGCTGGCCCACCAACACCAGCTCCTCATCCACAGCACAACCAGAGCAAAGCAGGTGCTCATTGATAAAATGGTATCAGAACATGGTCAGGAAGACGCTCAAGGACCTGCAACTAAAATGTGCCCAAGGGAACAAAACATACCATGTAAATACGGATATTCTTATCTTCAGGTTGTGTGCTACTCACCCACTGCCAAAGGTGATGTGAGCCCCTTCTTCTGATCCCACTGCTCCTGCTCCACGTGCTGCCACCATAACAGTTCGGGGGGTACTGGGGCCCCCAGTAAAAGGAGAGTATGGACCTGTTGGAGAAGGAGAAAGGCCCAGAGAAAGGCCACAAAGATGTTCAGGGCTCTGGAGCCAGGCTGGGAATGCTGGGGGTGTTCACCTGGAGAAGGCTCCAGGGAGACCTCAGAGCCCCTTGCAGGGCCTAAAGGGGCTCCAGGAGAGCGGGAGAGGGACTGGGGACAAGGCATGGAGGGACAGGACACCGGGAATGGCTTCCCAGTGCCAGAGGGCAGGGATGGATGGGATATTGGGAAGGAATTGATCCCTGTGAGGGTGGGCAGGCCCTGGCAGAGGGTGCCCAGAGCAGCTGTGGCGGCCCCTGGATCCCTGGCAGTGCCCCAGGCCAGGCTGGATGGGGCTGGGAGCAGCCTGGGGCAGTGGAAGGTGTCCCTGCAGTGGGCAGTATGGGTGAGGGGAGACCAAAGTGGCAGGAGCAAGGGCAGGGAACAGCATCCCTTGATCCCCATGGCTGGATGGATGCAGGGATGCAAGGCCATGCAGGGAAACTCCTTCCTAACCCTTTACCTTCCCTGTGCAGCTGGAGGCCACGTGCTGTGCTGGGTGAGGGGAAACCATTGATGTGGCTGGAGCCAGCACTTAGGATCAGGATGTCACCTCTGGGGAGATGTGGGTGACACTGGTCAGGGACTGGGAAGCTCTGGCTTGGCCTGAGCATTGGCTTGAGGTGCCTGGAGTTGCAAGCACCTGTCCATCCAGAGGTGCTCTGCTGTGGTTGAGTCCCTCCTGTGCCACCAAGGAGGATCTGCATCCCTTCCCTCATGTGACACCCATGTGCAGGTCTCTCCTCTCTCTCCTGTTTCTTGCTGCCTGAGCTGTGCAGAGCTCGAGGTCTCTGTGCACAGGGATACAGCACAGCTCTGCTGCTGCACAAGCTTTCATGGCGAGCTAATTCTGGAGTCACTAATTTAATGATGATTAATGACAGGTACACCACCTTTTCCTTCCTCCTTTTATCGATTGGGAAAAAAAAAACTGGAGCAGAGCCGGATATTAATTAATTCTCTCAAGTGGAGGGGAAAGTAATCAGACTGAAATCAGATTGAATTTAGGACTTGTGGGTAAGCAGGAGGATGTGCTGAGTGATGGAAATGAGAAGTGCCCCAGCCTGGCTGGGCTGGGAGGGACAAGGCTGCTGAGCAGATTCCCCTGGAAAGGGCTGGCAAAAGTGGATGTAAGGGACAGGTATCCAGGCTGGCCCTGCCCACCTGGGGCACACAGACAGACCCCACACTGGGCAGGAGTGGGGATGATGGGAATTTGGTGCAATCCTGGCACAGATTTGGCATGGGTGGCCTTTTCTCTGCCCTGCCTCCACTTTGGTTCTCTTTTCTACAGGCTGCATTGCAGCATCATACTGCACCTCTCTGGCAGTGTCCAAGGCCAGGCTGGGTGGGGCTTGGGGCAGCCTGGGACAGTGGAAGATGTCCCTGCCCATGGCAGGGGGTGGCACTGGATGAGCTTTAAGGTCCTTCCCAATCCAAACCAGTCTGGGATTCTGTGATTCTGTGAGCATCCAAACTGGTTAACCTGCCACAGAAAGTCACATTTTGCAAATCTCTGTGATTCTAGATTGTTTTTGTTTCACCTGGGAATGCCAGAGCAGGGCTAATTAAGGCTGGGGAGTCAATCTGCCCAGCATCTAACTCTTTCAAAACCACATATCCTCCAAGAACATCCATTTCACCTTGAGAAAATATCTGCTTCCCTCCTTCCCTGTGAATCTGTTCACTGGTAGGGCAGGGCTGAGCCTCACAGCTCACTGAGGCTCCGGGCTCCAGCAATCTCCCAAGTATTTAAGCATGACTAATTGGCTTGTGCCTACCATACAAGGGATTTAAAACCTGTATCCTATTTGAGCACTGGTCAGACCCACAACTGCCTAATTTCTAATAGCATGCACACTCAGCCATCAGACAGGAGATATTCCAGAGTGCCCTTTCCCTTTGCAGTCCAGTGCAGTGTCACCTCATATTAGGACTGGGACCATGAATCCTAAACCTGTGACCCCAGTGAAGCAGTCAGTGATGCTGTGTCAAAATCTTTTGACATGATGCTTCAAAAAAGAATCTTAAAGAAAATGAACCAAATTAAATAAATGCAATTAAACAGTCATTTTTCATCAGAAGAGAGGTTACTGACTGGATCCACTCCAGGATGTGAGCAATCATGTGTTCATAAAAGACCAGAGAAAATTTTCTGCTCAAATGCCCTGTTTGGACAAGGCTGTGTGGGTCAGCTTGGGCTGGACTGAGCCAGCAGTGAGGGCTGTCCTTAGGTGGGCTGCACTCCAGCTCTGTGGGGGAGTGCAAGGCAAACACCGTCTTTGGAATAGCTGGAAAGAGAGACAAGAGCAAACCAGCAATCTAGTTACTGCTCCTGCACCAGCAGGACAGACTCATTTAAAAGATTCACAGAATATCCTGAGCTGGAAGGGACCCACAGGGATCATCCAGCCCAGCCCCTGCCCTGCACAGACTCCCCAACAGCCCCACCCTGGGCACCCCTGGCAGCGCTGCCCAAACGCTCCTGGAGCTCTGGCAGCCTCGGGGCCGGGACCATTCCCTGGGCAGCCTGGGCAGTGCCCAGCACCCTCTGGGGGAAGAACCTTTCCTGATATCCAACATAAAAAATAAAACCCCCTGTCACAGCTCCAGCCCTTCCCTGGGTCCTTTCACCGGTTACCAGAGCTGCCCTTCCACTGCCCTCTGGAAGGAAGCTGCAGACCCCAGTGAGGTCTGACCTCAGCCTCCTCCAGGCTGAAGAAATCAAGTGGCCTCAGCAATTTCAACACTCACTGCCTTTAATGCCCTGGAGACAAGATGTGGGAGTTTGCTGGATGTCTGTGGGGATGCCTCAAGGGCAGGACATTGTGGGGACAGCAGGCAGGCGGGAGCACTTCCAGCAGGCGGGACACAGCCATGGAGATGAGGAGAGAGGCACAGGTTTTTGTAGGCTGGTACTACTGAAAATGGGCCCAAGCCAGAGTCCTTGTGTCCCATCGCTCGTGCCAGCACCTTCAGAGACCTGTGTGATATTGGACAAATCATTTCCTCCCCTGTTTTGTGGAAAGAGCAGAGTGAACTCAGCCTCTGAGCCAGGTGCTGCTCTGCAGTCCCCAGGACAGCTCTGGGGGATGCTCACTGCTGTGTGCCATGGGACACTGAGGGACAGAGGACTGTCACAGCAGCCCTGCCCTGCCCACGGCCACCCAGCAGCAGGAACTGGCTTTGAGTTATGGGCTCTCTGAGAACTCACCAAGGTTCTGAGTGATCTGGTGCTCAGTGACCTCAACTTCACAGGTGCAGAGGGTCTCTCAGGGGATGTGGGCTGGCATTTCTGAGCTGGACTTGGGCCAGGATGTGCAGGAGAATTACAGAAGCATTCAGGCTGGACAAGACCTCTGAGATCATTGAGTCCAAGCACCAAGAAGGGAGCAGAGGGGAGGCTGGGATGAAGGTGGGCAGGTGGAGAGAAGGAAGGGAGGTCCATCCCTGACCCCTAACTGACATCCCAGTCTCCTGCTGAGGGAAGGAGGTCAGTAATGACAGCACTAAGGGCCAGAGGTAGGACTCCTCCCAGCTGCCTCCTGTTATTGAGGGCTCTGAGTATCCTGGTCTGGTGGAAGTTGTCCCTGTGCCAAGGTGGATTGGAATGAGATGAGATTTAAGGTCCCTTTCCAATGCAAACCATTCTGGGATTCCATGATTCTGTGAGTCTAGAAGGGGGATGTGTTCCTGAGGCTCTCGAAACACCAAGAGCACATCTCGACCCTGCTGTGAGCAGCGATGCTCTCGGAGGTGGCAGGTCCCTCCCCAGCTGTCTGCGCTGCCTCCTCTGCCCCCAGCATCCCTTCCAGCACGCAGGGCTGTGCCTGCAGGCAGGGCTGCCTCCCACGGAGCCTCGGGACAGCAACAGCCGTGCCTCGTCCCCGGCCCCGCAGAGCAGCTCCCGGCATCCCGGCTGGAGAGCCAGCGCAGCCCCCAGAGCCCCGGTGGGACCCTCGGGGCTCGGCTCCCTGGGACCCTGCGCAGGGCGGGACGAGTTTGTAATTTATCGCTGATTGACGGGAGTGGGGAGTGCTCTGCAGGACATGGAGGATGCAGGGAGACAGGCTGGCTCTGCCCGTGCTCCTGCAGCAGCGCTGCTTTGTGATAAAACTTTAGTAAATTGAAAGGCACAGTTTCCATTCCACTGGTAATTAACTTCTGCTGCTGTGTTCCCTCCTAATTGTCTCTATTACTCCAGATAAAACTGAGATCAATAGAAACCAAAGTCTGGAGGCTGGGAAAGTTGCAATTAATTAATTATCTCTCTCTTGCATGCATCCTCCATCTGCTGGTAATCAAATGAGACGGGCTGGTCCTCACACAGATCCTGGGCCCTCCATGACTGCCGGAGGCCTGTGGGGGCTTTGCAGGGGGCTGAGCAGTGTGTCTTGGAGCAGGGAAGGCAAAGGGACAGCTCTCAGTGTGCCACTGTGCTCCTCCCGGGCGTTTGGCCTCTCCAGGATGGATTCCATGAGAGACCACTCCACTTCTCCCAGCACGGCGGCTGCTTGTGGTTCCCGCAGTTTGTGCTGGGACACAAACACCAGGAAACACCTGGAAGGCAATGGTGTGACAGATCTTCTGTCAAGGCACATCACTGCCTGTGCCTGTGAACAAGGCTGAGAAGGGCCAGAGCATTTCTCATGTGGCCTCTGAGAGCCTCCAGCAGTCTTTGGCATGCTCCATGACACATGGACTGAACCACCTGTCCCCGGAGCGAGCTCATCTCTGGATCCTCTTTAAATGCTTGAGTATTTCTCTCACTCCTCCTATCTCTAGTGCCTGTGGAAAGTGCTTCTCTGGGATGCTGTCAGCTCTCCCAGCAAAAGCTGTGTCTGCTGGAGTGTGTCCAGAGATGGGAACAGAGCTGGGGAAGGGTCTGGAGCACCAGGAGCTACTGAGAAAGTTAAGGGAGCTCAGCCTGGAGAAAAGGATGCTCAGGGGGGACCCTGTGGCTCTGCACAGCTCCCTGACAGGAGGGGGCAGCTGGGGGGGTCGGGCTCTGCTCCCATGGAACAGGGACAGGAGGAGATGGAACGGCCTCAAACTGTGCCAGGGGAGGCTCAGGGTGGATCTAAGAAAGGGTGTTCAGGCACTGGCACAGCTACCCAGGGCAGTGGTAGAGTCACCATCCCAGCAAGTGTTCAAAAATTATGTGGATGTGGCACCTGGGGACGTGGTTTAGTGGTGAACACATCAATGCTGAGTTAATGGCAGAACACGACCTTAGGGGGTTTTTCCAACCTTATTGACTCTGTGATTCTTTATGATTTTATACTCAGCCATGCCCTGCTGTGAGCCAGGACAGCAGCAAGTCACCTCTGCAACCCATGCTGACATGGTGGCCAGGCCCCTCCTGTGTCGCGTTTCCCTTGGGGCTCTCACAGGACACAGCTGCTACTGAGTGTGGACACTTGGATTTATATTAATTTATTCCAGTGCTCAGAGAAAATAATGCCTTCCCATGAAGGTGAACACAGCAGCCCTCCAGAAGAGCTGTGCCATGGCCAGCATCCATCCGTCACAAACAGATGCTGGGACTTCCCGGCCCAAACACAGATGCTGAGTCCTGCTGCTGCACTGCCAGGCACTCCTTGGAAGCTGGAGGACTTCCTCCCATGTGTACTAGTGGGTGCTGTCACATTTGCAGTGCTCCTGACCGTGGCAAGAGGTTGGAGTGAGATGATCTTTAAGGTCCCTTCTGACCTAACCCTGTCTGAGATTCTGTGATTTTGTCTTTCTCAATGCTTTGAATTGCCCATGTTTCAGGCTGTACAGGGAATCCCTGCAGCAGGGCTGATGCACAGGCCCCTGTGTCCTGACAGCCCATCGATATTCCCCTTGCAGAACTGCTCTCTGTGGCTTTCACATCATTTGCTGGGATGTGGGTGCTGCTAAATTGAGAATTTAAGAAGAAGCACTCAGGTGTGCTGCACTGAATTTCAACATGGCCTTCCCCTCCCACCAGTGGCAAGGACCTGCCCCAGCCCCCTCCCAGCACTCATCCACCAGAGGAGCCTTTGCAGGCACAAAGCTGCTCTGGGTCAGCTCCACTGCACTCTGGGACAGCAGCTTCATGCCTGGACCACTCCCATGGGTGAGGAGGAAGGTTCCGGAGTTCCCTGGCTTCCATCAGTCTCCAGGGGACAATCTGTGGTCTTCTCCTATGCTTACTGCAGACCCTTTCAGACAAAATGGGTCTTTGGGTCACCCTAATCTCTTAATTTTCCTCTGGTAAGGTTTCCCCAGCAGTATCAAGGGGATCCTTCCTGGTCTTGTGGGCTTGTTTTGTGTTTAATGAAGATGGGTGCAGAGAGGAGCTGGCTGGAGTTTCGGTGTGCCCAGGCAAGTTCTGAACTTCTCCAGCTTCCCCTATGGTACTTTTCCTCTTTAGGCCTTAAACTTCCTCCACATTTGGATTGCAGACTCTATCCCTAAGGACACTGGCTGCAGCTCCACCCTATTCCACCTGTGGATGTGACTTCTCCCCTCTTGTTGTCCACCTATACACCCCTGGTTGCTTCTTCCAGGCCCCCTGAACTCATCCTTCACCCTCAGAGGTTCCTAAACCAAAAACTGCCTAGAAACCAAGGGATCAAGGCACAAGAAACCAGGGGTCAAGGAGAGACTGGACTATCTGAGCTGAGCCCAGCTCTCTGCAGTCGTGGCAATCACAGAATACCAGAATGGGTTGGGTTGGAATGGACATTACAGATCATCTCCTTCCACCCCCCTACAGTGGGCAGGGACACCTTCCACTACACCAGGCTCTTCCTCATGGATGTTTGCTCCAAAATCACATTCACTGCACATGGACTTGTAAAGTATTTTTGCAATGCCTGACAGGTATCAACGAAAAGAACTGACAGCAGGCAATTTCTCTGGGGAAAATTCCAGCAAATCCCAGGAAAGAGTGGACAAAACCTATAGTACAGAGGGAAAATAACAGCACCTCTGGCTGGGGGAGCTTCATCCAGACCTCAGTTACGATGACAGATGTGTCAGACCTGACTGATCCTAACCTGTGCATCATTCCAGCTGTTCCAGTGCTTCGGCAGGGAAGAGAACCAAGAGATTGTGTTAGGGGAAAGAAAATTATTATAAAGGAAAAGATGGTTTCTGGCCCTGCAGGTGGCCAGCAGGACCTGACAAAGAGATGCTGGCAGGCAGTGATGGACCCTCCCTTTGAGCCTCTCCGGGGGATGCTGTTATTCTGTGTGTGATGCAGACCTGCATTTCCAGCACCAGGTTGACTCCTTCCTTGACCCTTTGCTTTGGAATTAATCCCAAACCTCTTTGTCCCCTTCTCCCTGCTTGGGAACCCATTCCCCTTTGTGTGTTTGTGAATCTCTTAATTTTCCGTGTCACCGTGGTCACAGGCAGTTTATGCAGATTTCATGTGCTAACAGAATTGTCTCTGAAATGGGATAATCCCTTTCCATATTTAAAAGATGGTGATCTCCTTTCTCGACCCTGGTTGCGTCAGGCCGAGGTCCCTGTGCTCCTCCACTCCCCAAATCCTCCCTGTGCTGCTGCCAAGCGCCGGAGCTGGAGATAATGATGGGAGTAAGATCTTAACACGGCCGTGTGCGTCCCTGTGTCTGCTCTGTCTGGTGCATTGTGTGCCTGCATTAGCCACAGACTATTGGGAATCAAATTAGATTAGAGGAAAAAAGAGATATCAACTACCCTTGATCTCTGAGGTTTGAGACCAATTGTTTGTGACTAAGATCTTCACTAAGCCTGATTTGAGAGGCACATATAATTTGCCTGGAGTGAAACAAATTAATGGAAAAGCCTCTCAAATGAGGTAAATCCATTTTGGGGTCCTGGTCACGCTTGTTAGTTCGTAACTGCCTCTGCTATCTTTCAGTATGATAAACCACACTTTTAGGGCAGCACCAGGCTACTTTATAAACCTAGAAATGGAAGGAGTGTTTAAAAACCTGTAAAACTTCCCCACTGCTGTATGTTAAGGAGGAGAAATACTCTTTCAAACCCTGTACCACAGCATTGCTGGGTTTGAAACATCTACCAGGGTTAAACTGCAAAGTGAACCAGTTCCACAGAAATGAAAAGAAAGTAATGTCCAAATGCAGAGCAGAAAATTGTGTCCAGACCTGGGCAAATTAAGTGTCAAACTATTATGAATAGGATTAAATATGTTTAAGAGCAGCTTGTTAGCAGCTTAAAGGCTAAGAATGCAACTCCCTTCACACATCAGGAGGTCAGGTGGTCAGGAGTGTCACCTCTCCTTGGTGACATTTTATCAAAGGAGCACAGTATTTTTCTCCACAGAAAAATAAAATTAAACCATTCTGAACACCTCTGATCAAGGAGATTCCTGAACCACAAGGGCTTTTCCAGGGGATAAACACAAGAAACTGCCTCAGAGACATGTCAGAGGAGGTGTTGGAGCAAAATGTGCCTGAAGAGTCCCAGACAACCAGGACTATGTGGGACTCAGACAAGAATTCCAGAAGAATCAAATCAACTACAAATTCCAATGTATAACCTCAAATGGGTGTGGAAAGTGACACATGTGACACTGAACCATCCAAAAATCTCTGGCCACCTAGACAGCACATGGCCAGCAAGTCTCAATGTCACACCAGGCAACTGAGGCAACTGCAATGAGGAACAGAACAGACACCTTGTTAAGCAGAATTTATTAAGAAAGTGCCTGAGATTTTCTGTAGAGGGGAGTCAGGTCTCTCAGACCTTGGAGAGATCTTTGAAGGGGTGAAAAGGAACATGGGGAAGGACTGTATGGGCAGCACCATGTCCTTGGATCTCAAAGGCTGTGCCAAGTTACCACAGAAGAGGCTCCTGTGCTAGGGGGCCATGGCCCAGCCCTGTGGACTGATAATGAGCTCAGAGGAGAGAAAACCAGAATTGGGATGAGAAGTCCTGTTCCATGATGGAAGAGCTCACCATCAGGCCCAGGAATTCTGGCAGAGTCCCAGTCTTGGCAGTGTGTTTGTAACAACCAAAGGAGATGGTGAAAGCTGAGGCAGCAACGCAAATCTATTGAGAATGTTTGGATCTGAAAGGGAACATGAAAAGCTGCAAAGAACGGCAAAATAATGATTGGCAGGAAGATAAAATGTCCCTGAGTCCATGCCCAGACACAAAGTCATTCAGATGGAAAGGAAACCCAAGCTGAATGCAATAATGGGCTCCAAACTAGTGGCACACAGAAAGACTCTTGCAGCTACATGAAGCTCCCTGACTGTGCCTTGAAGCTGTGAGCAGCAAAGGGAGAGGGAAACTCATGAAGTAAAATACTGGGAGCAACCAGGATACTTTGCTACAGCTACAGCACAGGCAGTTCTGGCCTTGTCACCAAAACCTGATTTCTTACAACAGAAACAGGGCCAAAGGAGAGAGGTGGGATGGTGGGAGAGGCAGACCAGGTACACGAAGAGAGATGGAAGGGATGGGAAGATAGGCTGAGGGAGAGGGATGCTTTGGAGATCTGCAAAGTCCTGCCAGGTGTGGGACGGTGAAGGGCTGGCAGCTGGAATGAGAAGGGATGTGTTCCTGGAGGAGAGATTTGCCAAAAGTGGGGTTCTGGCTCTGGGGGTCCCTGTCCTGCCAAGAGCTGTGCTGCTGTGGCCACCTGCAGTGTGCAGCACCAGGCCCAGCCCAGGAAGAGCCTGTAGACTCCATGCTGGTCCCTCAACTGCTGCATGAGGGACAGGTTGGGCAGGCAGCCACAGCCTCCTCAGTGCCCCACCATGAGCTGGAAAGGGACGGGGAAAACACACACTGAGAGCAGGCAGCAGTCCTGCCAAATGCAGCCGCTGAGTTTGCTAGAAAATTGATTCCCTGAATTGCTCCTTTGCTGCAGATAATGAAAATTAGAAAAGGGATTGTAAACCACTAACAGGAGAGAAGGGCTGATTTCTTCTGCCTTGGGTTTGATGGAGCTTGCCAAACCCATGAAGCCTCCACTCCCCTCTGACACTGGGATGCACTAGCACCATCCCAGACTCCACATGAGAGGGGTCCAATCTGATCTGAGCTGCTGCTGGCACAGGACAACTTCTCACAGGCTGGAAGAGATCTTTCAAGAACCTTCTTCATGGACCCCAGTCTCCCCTGGGACCAAGGCCTACCCACTGGGACACAGGTCAGAAACACTCTTCCCATTTCTGCCGTGCCCACAGACCCTGAGCTGCCCAGGACAAGGTGCCAGAGTGGCACAGGAGGTGCTCCCAAAGTTGGGCATCCCCAGTGGCCTGTACAAACCTGACCTAGTCCTGCCCCCATCTCTGACTTGGTGCACTCAGGTGAGCAGCAGCTCCATGTCTTTTAAGATGTGGTTGTGAATGTTACTTCAATTCCTAATTTGAAATACTATGTCTTTTGTGCTCCTGGTTCCCATCCCTTCTGTCAGCTGTGCCCCATCCCCACTCAGCCTCTCTGCTCTCCTAAACAAGGATGTTGCTGTCTGGCTGTGCCCCTGACTGCTGGTTTGCTTTATCCAATGCCCCATCTCATCTCTGCAGGCTTTGCCAGGCATTTCACTTTCTCTAAGGCAGAAATTCACTGTTGCAGCCATTTTCAAGCCTGCTGTACTCGTGCCTTCCTTTGCTGCTCCTCTGGCTGTTCCCTTCCTGCCTTTGCACTCACCCCCTCCTGCCCATCTGCTGCCAGGCTCTAAATTCTCCTTGTTCTCTCTTCCCCCAGCCCCTGTGGATGTTCCCCTCCTTTTGCCTCGCACCTGAATCACAAACCCCTAATTACTCCCACTGTGCTGCCCTCCTCTGATCTTGCTGTACAACGCCCTGCCCATGCCTTCTTCTCTTTCTTCCTAGCACTTTCTCCTTCTCTTCTCATACTCTTCCTCCCCACTGCCCCTGACAAATATTCCCTTCAGATCCTGGAGGTTCTGAAGGCTTTGCTTGGCCTTGCCTCTCCCACCCTTCCCATCTCTTTGGGACCACCCTCCCTCCCTGCTGCCCCTCAGTATCAAGGCCTGGGGCTCATTAAAGCAACAGACCCACAGCCCTGTCAGGAAACACCCTGTAAAGAAGAGGCTGGGACCCTGGCAGCTGAGCTTCTGGCAAAGGCAGAGTGGATGGTGGAAATAGCAAAGCCTTTTTTTTGTTGTTTCAGTGCCATAAATTGATTCCACTTAGGAGTTTTTTGTGCCCTTCTCCCTTCCCTATCACCCAGCCAGCATCTCCCGCAGTGTTTGTGGAGTCCTGTGGAGCAACGTGGTCACTGACCTGTGTGGCAATGCCACGGCATCCCCTGAGGACCCGAGGCCATGGGGCTTAGTGCCAGCTTAGAATGAAGCAATTAATTTTCACAGCTGAAAACCCTTCACATTTCATCTCGGTCTGCAAAAAAAAATGCTGATAAAGCCACAAATTCCACAAGGAAAAGGGTTATCTTGACAGTCAGCCTTGTTTGCTCTCCTCCCGAGCAACCCCCCCATCCCCGGCAGGGCAGAGCTGCATCTCCCCTGGCACAACAATTGCAGCCCAGAGGATGCTGAGGCCGTGTCTGCGGGAAGCAGTGCCTGGTCCCATTGTGCACTGACAGCACGGTGACAGTTCCCCTCGGTGCTGGCAAGCGGCAGCTCCCCCAGCCGGCCCCTCCCGTGCTGCCACGCAAGATGAAACCTCTGCAGCAAAACCGGGGCTGTTTGTTCACAAATACGCTGTTTTGCAAGGGAGCTGAGCGGGGAGTGGGGATGGGAGTACTTGAAAAGCAAATGAACTTATGTTTTATGCTTTTTAAGATGTCTGGCAGAGTACAAAAGTTCATCTTTAATAGGAGGGCAACACAGAGTGCTTAGAGCTGCGGTTTGACACAGATACGGAGCTCAAATGCCTTTGAAGTATCTTCTGATTCCTCATTCTGCCTGAAGTAACTTTAGATTTATGCAGCAGATGGGAAATAGTCCCTCGTTACGTGGCTCTCCACTTCAGCGCTGACTCTGAGATAAGGCAGCCTCGCTGCATCTGCACTCCTCAGAAGAGCTCTTAGTGCTTTAGTCTTCAGGGGCCTGAGTCTGTAGTTTGCATATTTTTTCCCTGTTTTTCTCTAAAATTAGTCTTGATAAGTCCAACATGTTGTGAGCCTCTTCAAAGGAGAACGAGGAGAAAAGTTTGTGTGTGGAGTAGAGGTGATTCATTTCAATGCGTTTGAAAACAGCTCAGTGTGTTTGGGGGAAGAGCTTTCGGAGAAGCGCTGGGGAGCGGCCTCGCGGTGACCTCAGCCTCGCACACGCCGGCTTTGAAGGAGTCACTAAAAAGGTTTTTCAGTGCCTCTCACCGCCGCAAACCCCACCCTCAGCCCCGTCGAGGTCCCTGCGAGGGGGGCCGCTCCCCGAGGGGGCTGCAGGGAGAGGCCAGCGAGGGCCGGGCTGGGGGATGCTGCTGCTTTCAGCTCGGCTGAGCCCCGCGCCGGCCCGCGGCCCCGGAGCGCTGCCGCACGCACGGGCGGCTCGGCTCGCACGGCACCGGCGCTCGGCGACGGACCCCGCACCCGGCACCCCGGTGCGCTTCGCTTCCCTGCCCTGGCGCCAGCCTTTCTCCGGGGGTTCGGCGCTCCCAGCCCCACATCTGCTCCTCGGAAGGGAGGCAAAGCTCCTCGCTCCCTGCCTTGCACGGCGCTGCTTCACCTGTTGGAGCCCGGCCCCTGCAGCACAGCCTGGAGAAAAGGAGGTGCAGGAGGGACCTTCTCGCTCTCCACAGCTCCTCGTGAGGAGGTTGGGGCCAGGACAGAGTTGGGCTCTGCTCCCAGGGAACAAGGGACGGGATGAAAGGAAACGGCCTCAAGCTGTGCCAGGGGAGGTTTAGATTGGATATAAGGGAATTTTTTTTCACAGGAAGGGCTGTAAAGTATTGGAACGGGCTGCCCAGGGCAGCGGTGCAAGAGTTCAAAAAATGTGTGGATGTGAGACTTGAGGTTCAATAGCGAACATTGTGGTGCTTCTGGGTTGATGGCTGGATTTGATCTTAAATGCTTTTTCCAACCTTAGCAACTCCATGATTCTATGATTTTCATGCACTCCTTAGTTCATTCAGCATGCTCAGGACAAGGCTGATCGGTCCTAAGGGCTGGCCCATCTTCTGGCAACTGGTCCAACTCCCAGCAAAGCCCAGGCCAGCCTGGCTTAGGGTGCCCTCCCCCCAGGGCCCTCACTGCTCCCAGAGATGGTTTAGGGCACTCAGGTACTCTCCCAGGGCTTGGATCGGGTTGTGCCTGGCTGGTGCTGGGTGGAGTAGAGTAATGATGCCATGGCAGTTGGCACCAGGATATCTTGTCTATTATATCACAAAGTACCTGCAGAACTGAGGTTGTGCAAACACCATTTATCCTGGCAGGACTTGCAGCTGTGACGGAATTGGCTTTGTTTCCAGCTTTGAAGTTTTCCCCACTGACCAGATGCTGAAGGTTGTGTTGCTTACCCTCCTGCATAAAAGCCTCCTTTCACACACAGCTTGGCATTTCTGCTTCTTGCAAGATTCCCTGGAATACACCATGCTGGAACACTGCCCTCCTCAGATGCTGCCCAGAAACTCCTGAAGTCTCCAATGCCCCTTGCCCCTGCAGGGACCCATCCAGGCACAGGAATCTCTCCCTGAGATGGTGCTGCAGGAGCTGCTCAGCCGGGGCAGCCAAATGTGTCTCACAGCCTCCTGAGGCTCAGTCACCACTGCAGAACGCAGGTGGGGGTGTTTAGGAGGAGGCTGCCTGATACCCCTCTGGAGCATCCACTGCTGGGTGCCCAGCAAAAACTCCAGGATATATATTTATAGATATAGATGCCATATATATTTATGTGTTATAATTATATTCTATAGAAATATATATAATAAAATATATAAACATATATATAATATTTATATGTGGCATGACATCATGCTCAGCTGCATGCCCTGGGTTACAGGACCAATCATAGAATCCCAGAATGGTTTGTATTAGAAAGGACCCTACAGCCCATCCAGTCCCCCCCCTGCCATGGGCAGGGACACCTTCCACTCTCCCAGGCTGCTCCAAGCCCCATCCAGCCTGGCCTTGGACACTGCCAGGGATCCAGGGGCAGCCACAGCTGCTCTGGGCACCCTGTGCCAGGGCCTGCCCACCCTTACAGGGAGGAATTTCTTCCCAATATCGTAATATCTATTCTAATACCTAACATAATATCTGGGATGGACACTGCCTATTTATTGCTGCCCTGTTCCATCCAGACTGCTCCTGCCTTCTGCCCTTGGTTAAAATCCTTGGAATCCTCCTCAGCCCAGGTACCCCAGGCATCCCTGAAATTGCTTGTGGGAGTGGGGAGAGGATGCGGGGGCTCCTGTAATTGTGACAATTCCTCTCCCAGTCCATCTCCTATGATGTTTATGCCTCTCTCTTTGTCTCGGGTGTTCAGAGCTGGCTGATCGACACAGTATTTATGACTTGTTTGTACAATAATTGCTGCTTAAGATAAATGATTCATAAAGTCCTACCACAGTCTTGGAAATGGTGTAAACAGGGAGAGCAGCTGGAGGACAGCAGTGGGATGATAATGAGGGACCACCACAGGGAAGTAAATGCAAGAAGGCTGGGGAGGAGGGGAATTAATGCAGCCCCTGCTGCTGAAGAGCAGCACCCAGTGCTCACCTGCAGCACAGGGCAGAGCCCAGGCTGCCCCCGCCCCAATCCTGAAACAAGAGGTCTGCAAGAGTCATTTGGAACCATGAGGGCAGGAAGGATCCAAGCACTAGAGCCAGGAGGCAGCGTGGGCAGCTCTGAGATGGCAGGAGTGAGCAAGGACACAGAGGGGACAGGGCTGGACAGCCAGCCCCAGGCCCCAGGAGGCAGGGGCATTGCCTGGCAATGCGATCAAAGACCCCCAGCCCCACTGAGCCCCTGGGGCAGGTGAGGAGCAGGATGCTGCTGAGCCAGGGGCACAGGTCACCTCCTCGCCAGCTCTGCTCCAGCCACTCTGCCTGGCTGGATCAGCTTTAGCTCCAGGTGTAACACCTGCACTGACAGGACACAAAAGATGGGGTGGAGGGGCAAAGAGTAGTGACAGCCCTGCTGCCAGGTACCCAGAAAACAGCTTGGGGAGTGGGAATTGTTATTCCACATACCAGCATACGAAATTTGGTATGTCTCCATAGAGTCATGGGGGTGCTGGGTGGGAACCCTACTCCAGCTGTGGGACCAGTCTGAGGACAGGTTACAGGAACAACCTTCTGGGGTCTTGTTCCTTTGACAAGGAGGCAAAAGCAACTTGAGGATAGGCATCTGTCCTGCCTCTGCCTCACTGCTGTCTTCTGGGTGCCCAGGGAGTGTGGGCACTCAGGAGATGTCTCCAAAAACATTCTTCTGAGCAACACTTGGAAGAGTTCAGCTCCAGGGCAGCACCTGGAAACAACTTTGAACAAGGTTTACACGTGCTGAACATGCCCCATGACCACCCTCAGCTCTGACACAGGTATCACCCCATGGAAGGCAAAGGGCTCTCCATGCCCACCATTCACTAATAACACGGAGGCTGCAGGGCAGGTGTGGCATTATTCAGCCTCTCACTGAAATTAAAAGAGCTGAAGTGGGTCACTCTCTGATCCCATAAGAACATGAGCAGAAATACATTCCTTTACTTTCTACTCAACAGCTTCAGCAGGCTGTAGCAGCAAAGCCCAGTCCTGCCAGCACCCATCCCTCAGGTGCTGATGGAAAGGCAGCACAGTGTCAGTGCTGCAGTGGCTGTTAAAGGCACATTGCTGTTGAAGAGTAGAAATTATCATTTGGGATCACCAGGCAGAGCAGCTTGGAAGTGGGGCAGAAGGATGAAAATGTCAATGTGTGGGGCCCCTCCATTGTCTCTGAGTCTGTGGGGTCGCTGTGGAAGGGTCTCTGTAGGGTGTGAGCAGAGTGTGGCACCCAAACACAGCCACAGCCCCCCTCAGTGCTCACCCCCTCCAGGCTAATCCGTGGCTGGATAAATAAACACACGTAGGAAGAAGATGGACTACAAATAACAAGCTCCCTGCGACACCCAGGTCAGGCACACAAGGCAGCAAACCCCTCCTGCTGCAGCACAGGACCTTCCCTACCTTGTGTTTCCTGAGTGGTGGGAAGGGGTGGTGCTCCAAAAGGAGGATTTTGGGCTGCATCCCAGTGGGATACCACACACACATCCCTGCAGCACCACCCTCTGATTGCAATTTCTTCCAGAACTTTTCCAGTCCCCAAACCTCAGAGCTACGGCCCTTTGCAGAGCAGCTGGGACCTCCTCACTCCCCAGAGAAGGCCTTGAAAGTAGCTGGGACACAGCCAGACAGGGCCAGCCATGGGCAGCTCCAGGCCACCAACCTGGGCCAGAGTGCAGGCAGAGGTGAGAAACCAGGGTACCTTCTGATTGCCAAGGAGATCTTGCAAATCAGACCAGGGGCTGGAGCTGGGATGCAATGCAAGAGCTGAACTCAAACTATTTCAGATTGATTCCTGTTTTTAAGGGCTTATGCTGTCAAGCAAACGTGCTGTTCAACAGTTGTATGTGAGCTCCAAGGCTGCAGAGAGAGGTGAAACATGGAGCTGTGCTCCTGAACTGACCTGGGACCAGAGCTGGGATGGGCTGAGGCAAAGGAGTTTGGTTTCAGGGTGCTCTGCCCTGTGCCCAGCTGAACATGCAGGATTCCAAGAACATGCAGGTCACAAGTGACAGGACAAGGGGGAATGGCCTCAGATTGCACCAGGGGAGGTTTAGGCAGGATATGGGAAAATTTATTCACTGAAAGGTTGGTCAGGTATTGGCATAGGCTGCCCAGGGCAATGGTGGAGTCACAGTCTCTGGAAGAGTTCAAAACCCATGTGGATGTGGCACTGGGGGACATGGTTCAGTGGAGAACATGGCACTGCTGGGGAATGGTTGGAGTCTCTAATCTTAGAGGGCTTTTCCAAAATTAACAATTGCATGATCCTATGAACACAATTGCTCCCTGCAGGCTGCATCCCCCTGCCACCACCAGCTCTCTGTGCCACCAGGCCAAGTATTAGGGAGGACAAGAGGTGACAGCAGCTCTCAGCAGTGCCAGCATCCCTGTGGGAAGGCCAGACATCCCAGTCCAGGCTCTCTCAGCACCCTCCAGTCTGAAGCAAAGCTGCTGTGAGGGGGGACACTGCTGGGGGTTCCTGGGGCAGGCAGGCACCGAGACAGTGCCACGTCCCTGTGCCTTTTGAAGGACTGGAGCTGATGCTGAGCTAGAGGAGCATCCATTATCCCAAGGCAGCACTGGCCTTCAAATCCTGGACTTAGCTGAGCTTCCAGGGAACCAGAGAACCCAGCCAGCCACCATGATTTAGCCTGAGGAGAAGGGACTAAGCATCATGCCTAGTGCTGGCTCTGCTGAACCCCAGGAGCTGTGGGACAAATGAAGAAAATGACAGACTAGAGGGAAATTAATAGAGCAGAAAATTTGAAATGATGTGGAAATAATTCCCCCAGCTTAAGGAGAGCTCCTTGTATGTTTAATTTCAGAATGCAACTGTTTTCGTGTTGCTAAATTACAGTATCAAAGCAAGGGGCCCTGCCTGGAGCTGATGGGACATGGGGACATTCCCATGCCTGTGGCGAGCTCTCCCACCTGGAGCAAAGTAAGGGCTGGGGTGACCTATGTTTGCCATAGGGTAGGGGGCAAGGGGCTGTCGTGGCTGCTTTGGAGAAGCCCAAGTGCTGCTTGTCATCTCCATGAAGATTTGTCCCGTTAACCTTTCATCCCTAATTTGGTGCCAGAAGCAGCTGAGGGGGAGGCAAGGGGGTGTGTGTGCTGGTGGTGGGGGCTGGGAGATGTCTGCTGACTCCTTCCCCCTGCTCCCAGACTCTGCTCCCCCTCTGTAGGGGGATTTCTGCCCACTCTGCTGTGCACAGCAAGGGCTGGGAGCTGGAGGAGCCAAGAGGGATGGAGGGAGCTGCCGCAGTGGAAAGGGAGGAGAGGGACACTCCTGTTTCTTGGAAGCCTCCTGAATCCACCCATTGCGGGGGTCTGGCCCCAGCTGAGAGGATGCTGCAATGCCCTGATCTGTGAAATTCTCCCACCTCCTGCAGCCACCTGCGGGCTCCGTGCTGGGTGTTGAACCAAAGCAGGGGAGAGCACCCAGGACCCAGCTGCCTCTGCCAGGATGTGGAGGACTGGAATGAAACTCTCCCTGGGCACACTCCCAGTCTGGGGATAAGAGGTCCCTTGGGTGGGGGCCACAGAAAGCAAAGACTGCAATGACCCAGTGAAAAAACAGATCCATGACAATGGTACTCCCTGCAGGCCAGCCCAGCCCGGGAATCCCCTGCCCAGGCTCAGTGGCAGCCATGGGCTTTCACTGCCAGTGAGTGCCAGGGGAAGGGGCCATAGGGAAGATGCTCTCTCACATGCTGGAAATCTATTTGGAAGTCCCCAAGGAGCCTCGGAGGAGTGAGGAATCAGCTTCTTTCCTGACAAAAGAAGTTTTCAAGGTGTCCTTTAGGCTTCAGAGCACAGAGTGAGATTGATCTGTGCTCAGCCCCCCAGAGAAAATCACCAGTCTGGATTTTCTCTTTCCTCACACATAAATGGGCAGGAGCTGTCCACATGTCCCTGTCAGTGGAGCTGGGAGCAGCAGCCCCAGGAAGCAGGGGGAAAGGGTACAGACAGGGCATCACATCCAGCTCTGTCTCCCCTCTCTGCAGCAAACACAGCTGGCTGCAGACTCCTGGCATGCAGGTGTGAGGGGCATGGGCAGGGAGGGACCGAGCCCTGGGATGTGGGCAGAAGAGCAGGCGTGTCCCATCTGGCCCCTAATTTCCCCGGGCAGAGTGCTGGGAAAAGGGACAGCAGCTTTTTGCTGCTAAAGCCCACAGCCCTGCCCTGTGCATGCTCCAGTGCAGCCTCCACCATGCATGCAGGACCCACAGACCTGCACCCCTGATGAGACACTCCCAGTCAGCACATTGGGGTGGCAGCTGCTCTGCCCCACAGTTCCGGGCACCGGGCATCTGCACAGAAAATGTTCATCTGTCACAGGGGTGCTGCAAAATGCACATGGGCGGTGCTGGAAGGACCAACCTGAGCGGTCTCTGTCCTCTTGCTGCTGAGTTAGAGCGCTCCAGGCACCCTTTCTAATCAAGCTGAGTGGAGGTTTCATTCTTCCTGGGAAATACCCGGGCTTTCCAAGGCTGCATCCACAGCCCAGTTCATCCCTGCCTGCTCTAGTTTCCTACTGCTCAGTGCTGTGTATTCCCCCAGCACAGGGAGCTCGGTGTAAGCTGCAGAAATTCCACTTTTATTACAGCAGATGGAGTCCGAACCCCGACGGCTGGGAGGGGGGAGGAGAGGAGAGGAGAGGAGTCATCCCCTGTCTGTGTGAGGCTTGCCAGACATCCCCTCTGACCACAGCAGGACACAGAGGGAGTGTCCTGCATGTCCCCAGGGTGAACATCTCTGCTCTGATAGCCTGGACAAGGGCAACCAAAGGTCCCCTGGTCACCCACTTGTAGGCATCAGCTGCTTAGCCTTTGATACACAAACCTCAGCCACATGGGATGGTGTTTCCTCTCTGGTTAGAACATTCCCCATTCCAAACGCCTGAATTTCCTACCTGGATGGAACCTCTGGGGCATCTCCTGTGCTTGGGTGGCTGCTGCTGGTATCGCCTCACCTGTGGGTCTGGTGTCCTTCACTTCCAGCACTTTTAGCATGGAGAGGTGGCCCCCAGCAGAGTCACTCACTCTGTCCCCAGGGGGGCCTGTCCCTCTTCCCTGGAATTCTGAGCCCCAAACTGATCTCAATGGAGAGCCCTGGCTGAGTGTGGTGCATGGCCAACACATGCAGATGAACTGCACCACAAACGAATAGAGAAAAAAACACACAGTGAGCCCTCTGTGCATGTAAATGGCCCCAAACTGAAGTGCAGGAGATGGAAAAATAGCCTGGGATTAAGGAACACTTGGAGGTGTTATCGCCATCCTGTGACAGAGTCTTGTCACCCCCGAGGCTGAGTCTGGGTCCCTCCTGGTGAGGGACCACACGAAGCTGCTTCCAGGGCAGGACCACTGTACCCAATGGATCTTGGCCCAGAGCAATGCTAGCCACTGTCAGCTGGAACTGGAAGACGACAGACAGACCCTAAAGCCTGCCCTCAAGATCTGTGAGTGACAAATTCAAATTGGAAACTAATCTCTGAACCATGCTGCTGAGGCGGGATTGCAATGGCTGGGACAGTCTTCTCCCACCAGTGACTCCAGTCCAGTAGAAGCTGCACAGGGAAAGCCATGCTGGCTTCACCAGTGGCCTCGGGCAGTGAGGGGTGGGAGGCAGAGCGATGAACCTGCTCTACCCCTGTTCCCTGCGCAGCACAGCCCCTCCCGCTGCCCGAGCAGCACCCTCCGGCTGCGGGATGCTGGCTGGGAGGAGGACAAACCCTGGGAGATGCAGGGCGAGCGTGTGTGTGCCAGAGAAGCCCCTGGCCGCTCGCTGTGTTGTGGCAGCAGTAGCGTGTAAAGCGCTGCCTGTGCGAGAGGAATCGCGTGTCAAGTGCTCCCCAGGGCTGCGGGATCGCTGCCGCCGCATCCCGCCCGCCCCGCGCGGGGCCGGAGAGCGGCCGGAAGGGGCTGCGAGCGGCATCCCCGCGGGCAGCCCACCCGCCGGGCAGGGAGGCAGCCGGGGCTGCAGCCCTGGCACAGCCACCTTCCCCCAAACTGGTGACAAGCTCCTAAAACCCGCCCCACCGAGACAGGGGAGGCAGTGGGAGTCCGGGGTAAGAAGTGGGTCAGTGCATTTAGGCTGCTCATCTCAGCTCTCATCCTGTCGTGACTCCATGTGGTGTGTTGGAGGTTATTCCTGCACCAGCACATCGCCTCCCTCAGAGTGTGGGCAGGAGGGCATGGAAACCCCTGTGCCCTTGGCTGAGGGCATGGAGAGCTGGGGGGCACGATCCCCCCACGTTAAATGTGCCACTGCCACATCTTGAGCTGCACCCAATGGTCACAGCATGTGTAGGCAGACAGAAAAATCATCCCTGGAGCCAGGTGACAGTCTCTGAATGGCACCTGGTGAAGGTCAACGAGTCAACCTGTAAGAAAGGCCAGAGCTTTTCCCAGAGCAAAACTACCCTAGAGAGGATGGACTGGATTGTTCCAGCATGGAAAGAGAAAAATCACACAGTCCGGGGGGTTTGTGGTGCTGGGGCTGTCACGAAACAAGATTCAGCCAAGGTTTTTTGTTGGAAGGGCTCCCTGGAGATCCACAGTCCAGCCCCCAGCTCCAAGCACAGCTACTTCAGAACTAGATCAAAATTGCCCTTGAGCTGAAAATCCTCACCAGTGCAGATTTTTTGGCCCCCGCCAGCACTGCCTTGGAAAGTTTACACATGCACACAATTTACAGCACAGGTGCCCTTCAGGGGGTCAAAAGGCAGAGGAAAGTTTGTACCTGCAAAATTACCCATCCCTTTTCAGAGACTTGAGCATTTACATTTGTGCCAAGTTCTGGTGCCTTGGATGCCTCCTGCAGCTGGTTGTTTGGGAAGAAGACAACCAAGGTCCTGCTGAGCATGAGCCACGTTCTCATGTGTCTGGATGGAGTTAGGGAGGAATGGCTGCTCCCACACAGAAAAGCTGAGGCGAGTTGGGATGCACAGAGTTTCAAAACTGAAGGTCCACATCAGCTCCAAGGTTACTCTGGGAAAGCACAGGGACAGGGAGATGCACAGGAGCAAACACTGCAGTCTCTGCTGTGTCCCCTTCTCTCAGCCCCTCAGAGCAGCTCTGGGAAGCTGTTAGCACTCACGTTGCCCCAGATAAGTGAAAATTTGAACAGTAGGAATGTCCTTGCTAGGTACAATTATCTGACTGAAATAGCCCAGTGGAATTCTCCAGGGCCAGGCCTGGTCATTAGGAAAATCATCAGGATCTTGCTGAAGAGAGAGCATTTATCAGCCTGTTTGGGAGGCAGCCCTGTGTCCCCGGAGCAGATGCAGGAACGGTGTCCTTGGTGCTGGAGGTCTCTGGTCGCACACCTTGAACTGCATCCTCCACACCAGGCAGGGTCCAACCACCTCTTCCCGAGCAGTGCTGCTCCGCGTCCGACCATGCCCAGTCCCACCACGCGGTGAAAGCCCCTCTGCATTTGGCGTGGGAATGAGCCCTGGGAATGCCAGCTTAGGGAGAGGGAGGCAGGCAGATGCCAGCTCACTCCAGAGCTGCAGGAGATGGCGGGGGACAGTTGCGGCAGGGCCAGGGGCAGGAGGGAGGAGCGGCCGGCTGGATGCAGCAGGAGCAGCCGCAGAGGCAGCGGGGGGTTAATCAGCCGGCTGCTTCCGTGACTGAGCCCCGAGCTCGCAGCAAAGAGCTCCGGAGAGAAAAAGCTTCTCGCTCATGAAAGAAACATCAGGGCCGATCGAATGCAGGTCCAGCCCAGCAGCACGCGACAGGCCACAGCGCCTCATTCATATTTCATGCCTTGCTCCACTTTAGCAACAGAAAGGCCGGTGCAAAAGGTAGAGGAGCCCTGCCTGACGTGGGGAGAACCCCAGGACCATGAGGAATGGCCAGAGGAGAGGGGAGCCAAGGGCTGAACCACACGTGGGCTGGGGCTGTGGGAGGGACTTGCCAGCGAGTCAGTGATGTCCCAGGTAAGCTGGAGTCAGTACTCACTGGTTTCAGGTTCTGGTCTCTGAAGGGCAACAAAGCAAGTGGGTTGCATGGGAGTCTGCAGCTGCTGAAGTCTTTTCCTGGCCCCTGGATTTGGGCAGTTGCTCCTCAGTGCTGCTAGAGGTGGGTGAGAGCCCAAAGAAGTCCAAGTAGATCATGGCTGACAAGGTGAGGAGAAGGCAGCACCTGTGACAGGAGAAGGCAGACAATGACTGAGGTCTGTTTGCCCTCAAAACCATCTCTTTAGGGGCTTTACCCTTGTCTGGCAGAGACTGCATGGGACCCTACTGACATGAGGTGGGGGGTGGGGCACAGGTCCCATCAGCAGGCAGGGGAACACTTCTGGTGCTAGAGAGGCAGATTGCAGGCAGGACCCTCAGCCCATGGCAGGAGTGGGATTGAGGGGCTGGAGCATATCCAGAGCAGGGCAGTGGAGCTGGGGAATGGAGCTGGGGCAGGGCTGGAGCACAAGTCTGAATAGAAACAGCTGAGGGAGCTGGGGGTGCTGAGCTTGGAGAAAAGGAGGCTCAGGGGGATCTCATCACTCTCTGCATCTACCTGAAAGGAGCTTGGAGCCAGGTGGGGGTCAGGCTCTGCTCCCAGGTAGCTGTGCCAGGGGAGGTTCTGATTGGATATTAGAGAAAATTTCTTCACTGAAAGGGCTGTCAGGCATTGGCACAGGCTGCTCAGGGCAGTGTTGGAGTCACCATCCCTGAAAGTTTTCAAAAACCTTATAGATGTGGCACTTAGCTGCAGGGTTTCATGGTGGCCTTGGCAGTGCTGGGTTTAATGGTTGGACTCAATGATCTTGGAGGGTTCTTCCAACCTTAGTGTTTTTGTGATTCCAAAGTTTCTGCTGTGCAGCAGCAGAGCAGTTTCTGGGTGTGAGCAGCTGGAGGGGGGACTTGGCTGCAAACTCCCAGCAGGAATGGTGGAGGGAGGTGTGCAGGGGAGGCTGATGGAAGCCATGATCAAGGCTGATAAGCAGGAAGAGATAAAGCAGGATTAAAGGGCACACAAGCTGGAAGTTAGACATATGGGTACGGAGCCATCCCCACTCCTCTTGGAGCTCTGACAAAAGGCAGAGAGGACCAAGGCAGGAAACTCCTATTTTAGCTCCACTTGGCCCATTCCTGGTGCTTTTCCCCAGCACACCCAGACCAGTATAGCAGCCTGTCACTGGGAGAGCCTGCTGCCTTTCCCTTTCTTGTGCCAGGTTTCCATCTCCCAGCAGTACTTTCTGCTTTGGCCTTTCATAGAATCACAGAACCAGTAAGTTGGAAAAGCCCTCTAAGACCATCAAGTCCAACCATTAACCCAGCACTGCCAACTCCACCACTCAGTCGTGTCCCCAAGTGCCACTTTCACACATCTTTTAAATCCCACCAAGGATGGTGACCCTACCATTGCCCTGGGCAACCTGTGCCCATGCCTGACCACCCTTTCAGGGAACAAATTGTTCCTCATAGCCAACCTAAACCTCCCTGGCCCAGCATGTGGATGTTTCCTCTTGTCATATCTTATTATTCCAAGTCGTTCAGGGGATTGCGTGGAGAAGCAGTTGGTGTTGGAGGAAATATCACTGGTGCTGGCCCAGAGCAAACCCTGGTTGTCTGCAGGACATTCCATCCATCCCACCACCCTTCCATCCCTGCCTTACTTCCACCCCTACTCTGATCCACTGTCAGGAGCACAAAAACCATCAGAGATCCTCATGCAGTTCAGCAGCAGCCAGTGGGTGCTGCCCTCCCCAGGGTGTGCCTTGGCCACCAGCCAGGTGTCCTGAGCCCTCAGGCTGTGCTCCAGAGGGGACCAGACTCCCTTCTTTGGCCAGACCCGTGGTGGAAGCTCCAAGAGTAGAGTGCAGGCACCTGCCAGTGAAAAACCTGGGGACCCCCCGCACAACACCGCTGTCTCCCTGGGACTGCACTCTTTCTGCCAGAAGCCACCTCCTGAGCTCCCAAAGCTCTCCATGCACAACTGATGACTCATTTTGGCACCACGTGAAGAGGTCCAAGGGCACCTCCAGGCAGCTCCCCCAGCTGTGTGCTGGCAGCGGGTCAGTGGCAGGGAAGACACCTTCTCCCCAGAGCACATCAGCCCTACATCAGGATGATGCTGAGGCAGGAACTTTGCCAATGCAGGCTCAGGGTAACAGAGCTGTGCCAGAGCAGAGAGATGCCAACACGTGGGAAGAGCAAAGGAAGGACTGGCAGGAGCAGCCGCCGAGGCTGAGGCTCATCAAGGATTGCCACAAGGCTCTGGCACCCCTCACCCTCCTCCCAGGGCCACAGAGGATGCTAAAAGGTTCAGGGGTAGTGGCTGAAAAGGTGATTGAACCCTCCAGACTCCCGGTCTCCCACAGGTCTGGGGTATAAGGCAGCACATAAGGCAGTACAGTGTGACCTGTGCACTGGGAGAGGGCTGGAACTGAGGACCAACTCATGAGACCCCTCATGTGGTCTACAGCAGCAAGGGGCTCACTTGAGAGCAAACCCAACCTCCTGGAGGTGATCCAGGGCAGGGTGTACCTGTCTTGGCCCCACAAGCTGCATGGTCGCATCCCCAGCTCTGCTCCAAGGGAAGGTACAGAAACCACAACAGAGAAAAGAAGGATTCAGGGCAAACAAACAAAAATACCAGCAACTTCCTGCAAGGCTACTCTAGATGGAGCCTTCCCTACCTCCTCTTCCCACTGAGTGTAAACTCACAACGTGTCTGCTGCATCTGCTCTCATGTCCTGCGCTCGAGCTTCCAAAGCCCACACAAAAACACAGGCGCAGTGAGAGGCAGCCACAGCAAGATCTGTGGGCAGGCAGCACAGGTGCCTCCCATGGACACTTGTCTTGGTTTGAAAGACA